>CAHIKZ030005000.1:65000-107500 GCA_903632075.3 Acanthosepion pharaonis | reverse complement strand
ACAATAACAATAGCATACAATACAATAATACCATTAAATGTAACTGCAGAAACAAAGAAAATTTCCCCCTTAACAATAAATTCTTAACCAATAACATAATATACAAAGCCATCGTAAATAATAACATTAACAAAAAAAATTACATAAGGGCCACAGAAAAAAAAAGTTTTAATGAGAGATATTATTACAACAAAATGTCATTCGAAAGAAATGAAATAGATAAACAATACAACCCTATCAAAATACATATGGAGCCCCAAAAATAATCCCACCAAAATCAAATGGTAAATTATAAAAAGAGTAGCCTCATAAAGTATTAACAGCAAAAATTGTCATGGCTTGAGGAAAAATTAGCAATAATTAGTTTTAAAAGCACAATAAACTCTTAAACAAGAAAACTGAAATAATACGTATTTGTAGGCATATAAATAAATATTTACTTCTTAGCACTAACTAAAAATAAACAAATAAATATAAATAAAACAAATATACATATTTAAAAGAATAATACGAACTTTAAATAGATAAAAGAAGCAAATATAATATAACCTTAATTTATTAATAAACAAATAAACGAACAAATATTAAAATGCACATTTATCTACGTACATGTGGGCATGCCCACACACAAACACACAAACACACAAGCAATGAACAAAACTAACCCCAATAATTAATACCTCAATATATAACACCAAATTAAAAAAACAAATAAACTAATTAATTACATAATTACATACACTACTTAACAATTACATTTACTTGCGTAGATGTGGGGATCGTAATATATATATATATATATATATATATATATATATATATACATAAAATGACCACTCGCATCCGAGGATACGCGTGTATTGTGGCGGTTGAACCCACTCCATTATAGACGCTCGCTGTAAGTTCATTTGCATTTGTTCAACACCCACAGAGCCAACCTGTATACTAAGCAGACCTTAGTTACAGTTTCTGGGAAAGTGCGTGTTATTTAGCGTGATCAACAATCGGAACAAGGCCAGCACACTCAAACCCTCGGTCACGACTGTGGTGAGATTTGAACCCGGGTCTCACACACACACACACACACACACACACACACACACACACACACACACACACATATATATATATATATATATATATGCACTTTCTAAAGGTGCCGCTCGTCGTGATCGCCCCCTCCAGATCGATAACATCAGCAAGTCTACTTCCTGACTAATCTACTGTGGTGAGATTCGAACGCGTCTTTGAGTACATATGCACGCATACTTATACCTACGTACGCACGCGAATAGACGTGTATATGTGCGTATAAACGGGTATATAATTACATATACATGCACATAAATTCTAACAATAATAAATAAATTTAATTATAAATTTAATCTCCTACAGTTTATACTGTTATCAGTAAAACCAGTTAAAAATCCAAATAATAGCCCAGTGAACACATATAAATATGTGTATGTATGCATGTGTGTATTAGGTATATGTGCGTGTATGTATTTACCATTTAAGCATTAATTAATTAATAAATAAATAAAGTTTACTAAATCTGAGAAATGACTTAGCTAGTTTTGTAGTAAGTGCCATTAATATTACTTAAATAATATTTAAATTTAAAGAGAAGAAAAGTAAAAAAAAAAAAAAAAAAAAATTTACATATACTTTGATATGGAAAAATAATCTTACTTAATATGAGTAATTTTCCTTCTGTTATAAAAATAATATAGTCTATTAAAACTAAACAATGAAAATATTTTAAAATTTAAAGTTGTAATTTTGAATTTGTAATTAAAATTGTGATTAAATTGAATGAATTCTAACCTAAATTTCTTTTAAATAATACTACACGCATTAAAAAGAATCCAAAAATAACACCTATAGTAAAAAATAAAATTAATATGAAATACCATAACATGTAAGCTTTTGAATGACCCATGTCCTCAGTACTTACACATGAAATATTATAATAATAGGTTTATATATAAAAGAAAAGTTTACTGAATCAGTGAAATTAAGTAACCATTTCTGCTGTCATAGTCATATACAAAAAAAAAAAAAAAAAAAAAAAAATGTAACCTCATATACATACTTAAACTTAATGTTAAAATAATCCTACATAATATAATGGATTCTAATACATTTAACTGTTCTTAAAGAATATAGTAAAATAAAATTAAAAAGGAAAATATTTCAAATCGTAGTTAAATAAAAGTATTGTAAAAAAATCTTTAATTTTAAAAGATGACGTTGAAAATTTTTTACCGTTAACAATTTTTTTTTTTTTTTTTTTTAAATTCAGACGACATCCATTCAACCGACGTCAGGTTTCAGTGTAAAATACATCCTCACCTGCTACAAAAATGTAGCTAATAACTGATACAATGATACTGTCATAAGGAAAATCTAGACACCCCGTGTTCAATTTGAGTAGAATATTCTGTAACCATGGAAACGTGATTTTAGCTGTGTATTTAAAACCCAGTAAATTTTAAAAGTTACTCCAAAATTCGCTTGAAGATGAAATAGAACTAATGCTTTTAATTTATTTGCAAAAAAATAAAATTAGGGGTTTTTAGCTTCTATTTTTTGAAACATGGTTGAAACTGTATTAGCGAAAATAACCATATTTTTAAATCAATTAATTTATAATATATATATATATATATATATATATATATTCGTATAATATATATATATATATATATATATATATATTAGTATCATATATATATATATATATATATATATATATATATTTAGTATCATATATATATATATATATATATATATATATATTGGTATCATATATATATATATATATATATTGGTATCATATATATATATATATATATATATATATATATATCGATTTTTATTGCCCTGAAGATTAATACCATTTATTTATATAAAACGTAAATAAATGAAAAATTCCTTGCAAAATCTAAAATGCCCATAAATAACAATAAATAAATAATTAAATAAAAATAAGTGACATGTTTAGATCCGGAACAAAACCAAACTAAGACTGCTACAGATAAAAAAAAAACACAAAGAAAAGGGCAAAATGATCATGACGCATATCCGTTTAGACGAATGCACCCAAGCGCGCAGACAAGTGCAAGCACAAACACAGAGAATGTAGTATAAAATATACACCAGTGTCAATGTGTATAAAAAGAAAAAATAAAAGCAGTAAATTGCTGATACCCACGGAAGAGTGAATGAATAAGTCCGTCTAAGATACTCAGTCGAGATGCTGAAGGAAGTTAACATCATTCAACTTAGTAACAAATTTTACTCAGATCAATCCTATATATATATATATATATATATATATATATATATATATATATATATATATAATTAATACTTCGGGTAATCATTCGGGGGTGGGGTATGCGATCATGGCTATCCACAGAATCTTTTTTTCTTTTATTATTTGTAAATTGCCAATAATTCTTTGAAAAGATTGTGCAGTAATTTCTCCTTGCTTTATTCACGGTTTGGAATTCAAACTTGTTCTTCGAGATTGGCTGCCGCTCAAAGCTAAATAGCCCAGTCTATTCTGCTATTTAGCTCAGAATTGGTGGGGAGTATAGATGGCTTCATATCTTTGTGTAAAAGGCAACGCCATAGACTAGCGTGGAATTTGAATTTGCCTCCTCGACTCCATTTTTCAAAGCGGTAACCGCTACACTGTCCGCAGAAATAACGTTACTAAACTCGAATTGATGAAAGATAAAGACTTTTTACCCTACCCACTTTCTATTTACTCAACCTATTGCCCTTTTATTCCGCCCACCAAGCATTTAGATCACTTTCTAACAGGCAAAAGTTTTTAGTTTTCGAGTCAAGGTTGTAGCAAAGACACCTTTGGTAAATTCACAAGTTATTTGAATAAAGAATTCTGAAGAAATTGACGACGTATTACCAACGTGAAAATAAATTTGTCGGGGTCATAGGAAACATTTTCATTAAACAAAAAAATTTTTCTTTTTGAAAGATTATATTGGAAAACTTGACATTATGGCAACAATGAATTTGCATTGCTGTGAATGCTTTTTTTTTTTTTTTTTTTTTTTTTAAATGAATGCGTAATTAGCCCAGTGTTTATTTGTTCAGTTTAAACGCTGAAAAAATATTTGAGTATATAATGAGAAAATACATGGAAGACGAAGCCAAAGTCTAAATAGCTAAATTCTACTTCAAGGACCAGACAATTCTATCAGTTTCTGTATACGTACTAATTGAAAACAAGACAGCGTTTGGTTGCTAAATAGTTTCGTGATTCTTACTCCAGTGGTCGATGATCGAACCCAAATAAAAGACAGAATTTTTCTATACTGTTAAAATAAATAAATAAATAAATACAGCCAGTCAGATCTTGCTTAGAACACTGATATATTATTAATTTAGTTATGACGATCTGGGCAGTGATGGCATCCAAACATTTTACGACTCAGTTCTCTGACACAAGAATTACATAGTAATTCAGATGAATAGTTGCCTTCTCGAAGAGAATCTTTTCGCTGTTTGTCTCCTGGTAGAATTCAAATAGGATTCATACACACCACAACTTAGTGCTAAAAATCGTTAAAGACTGAAAAAAAAAAAAAAAATGGTTGTCTCGTTATACCGCTATAGAAAGTACCTGATTCTAACATTTTTTAAAATCATTTCATCTCAAGCAAGGTGGGAATGCCACTAATACGCAGGGGTTACAGGGAGTGAAAGTGAGAGAAAAGACTCAGAATAGAGGGGATTGAGGAAAGGACAAAAGATGAACGGGTTTCAAGAAGACAAGATGAATTTAAATTTTTGAAGATTGGAGTTATCAGAGAGACAAGTAAACGGAAGTTAGTTTCATAGACTTAAGTGCAAGAAAAGAACCTTTTGCAATAGAAATGGCGCTTGCATTTAGGTATTCAACAGCAAATAGGTGGGACCTAGATGCCAATCTAGTAACACGCTTAAATTCATGTAGTCGGGATACCAGAGCAGTTGCTATGAAAATATTTGCAGAAAAGACAGAGGGATGCCGCATCACTTCTATGAGAAAGTGACTGAAGTCGAGATGCCAATGTACCTGATTCTACCTTTTCTTTTTAGTCATTTCACCCTAAGCAAAGCGGGAATGCCACTAGTACGCAGGGGTTTACAGGGGCTGAAAGTGAGAGAGAAGACTGGGTATCGAGGATCGAGGATCGAGGGGAGGAAAAAAGATGAACGGGGTTCGAGAAGACAGAAGATGGCGATTGACGTGGCATTTAAATTTTTGAAGATTGTAGTTTTCAAGGAAGCAAGTAAACGGAAGATAGGTGGGAAGTGCGAGAAAAGTCGCTGTTGGATTTAGCTACTTCAGCAGTGGGACCTAGATGCCAATCTAGTAACACGCTTAAATTCATGTAGTCTGGGTACCAGCTGCCGTGATCTAACTTAACAAGAAGTAGTTCCTATCTATAGCGAAGATGGCTTCCGAAAGCTAAGCAAAGTATTAAGAAACAGAAAAAACATCGTTAGAAAGAAAGAAATGAGTACTGAACTGCAAAGTAATGTCGATCTTCCTAGATAGCAGTTAATGCTGGACAATTTCCTTACAGATGAAGAGGAAAGTTGAGGCATCAGAAATTTGGTTCTACAGAAGGATGCTGAGAATACCATGAATGGAACAATGCGGAGGTTTTGAGGAAACTGTAAACAAAATGGACATTTGTACTTCGAATGAGAAATAGACAATAGAAATTTTTGAGACACCTAATGCAGAAAGACGGCGTGGCGAATTTGATACTCACTAGTCATATTAAAGTGAGTAAATGGAGACAGAAACATCTAGTAATGAGCTTGTGGAAATAGATGGGTGAACATAGCCTGGGAGGGACAGTAAGGAAAAAAAAACATTGTTTAGAACAATGTAATATCACTCCTCTTTTATGACATTGAATGTTGGGTAATTTTCTCACAGATGAAGAGAAAACAAGATGTGGTTCTACAGAAGGATACTGAGAGTACTATAGAAAGAACATGCGAGTAATAAAGCCGTTTTAAGGAAAATAGGAACAAATGGACAGTTAGTTATGTGCCATGCGTGATACATGCTTAAGCGATCATGTATCTTTCGATACATAACTGACGAGGCAGATTTTTTCCCGCAGTAGGTTGCCATTTCTTTCTGCAGTAGACCAGTTGCCATCCAGGCCTGTCCTGCTATTTACCCAATGCTGGGGGGTGGGAAAGAGTATCCATACCTTTCGAGCTTGTGGGGAAGAGTATCCATACCTTTCGCAAGGGTATAGTTTAGTTGACCTTTTCTGATTACTACTGTCTGTTTAATGTCGAGGCACGATGGAGTAATGGATAGCGGCTCTGATTGAAGAATTGGAGAGCCAATTTCGAATTGCAGTCAATCCATTACATTTCACTTACGATAAAATGAATGGGGCCGGATCTCGACTGGAAATTCCAATTCCTTAATCAGAGCCCCTATCCATCGTGCCTCGTCATTAAACAGACAGTAGTAATCAGAAAAGGTCAACTAAAATTCCTGAGATACATACGGAAGAAAGAAGGCTTGGAAAATATGATACACAGAAGCTATATTGAAGCGGTTTGGTTTGGCTTGGTTTGTTTTGTTTTACATTATATCAAACTCAATGGGTTATTTAATTCCGAAAAGATTTTTTATTGCTAGTAATATTTTTTTCAAAAATGTATTGTGGTAATATTTTTTCTTCCAAAATATATTGCTTGTAATAATTTTTTCTTCAAAAATTCATTGTTTGTAGTCAGTTTTTTCTTTAAAAATTCATTGTTGGTAATAATTTTCCAAAAATGTATTGTTGGTATCAAAACCCATTTTTACACTTTCATAGTGTTTTGACCGCAGTTTTGGGGTTATTTGCCCATAGCTTGGACCCTAACAGATGCTACCATCCAGGTCATGTAGTTGATCGTCATACTCAGGACGGGGGTGTAGTTTATCGTGTTACCCGGGACGCGGATGTAGTTTATCGTCTTACCCAGGACGGGGATATAGTTTATCGTTATAGCCGGCACGCGGATGTTGTTTACCAGAGTGAAACATATACTAACCTAAACGAGTTTTATAATCAGTATATGAACGCCTATTGACGATAAGGTTGTTTATTTTATAATTGATTGACACAACACGAACCGGTAGGGAAAGAACAGTAAAAAACATTGTTTAGAGTTGCAAACGATAGAGACTGTGGAGAGCCATGATCGTACATGTCTCATAAAAGAATGTACAGGTGTACATTAGAAAAACAATTGGTGAGAATCGATCTTACAATATTAGTAAAGGTCTAATGAGACGGGCGTATTAGCGATCAGTCTAGAGCAGGCATTCATTTATATTAGAAGAAACTTCAAAGTTTTGAAACCTTTTTGAAGGCACAGAATAAAATTAACACTTTTCCGGCACTCATTAATTACTTTAAAATAGAATTAAATTTGATTTTAAAAATACATGTAGATTAGATGTAATTATGAGGATTAAATTATTAAGTTAATTACAAGAATTAATTACAAGAATTCCTTTTTACTATTCATTTATTGATCAGTAATCAAATCAATATATTTAATCAGCCTCCTTGAAGCAAAAGACGCCTCCAGTAAAAATTCTCTGCCCTATAAAATCATAATGGAGTTCACTGAGTCAATCAACTTGATTAGAATTACAGTGTCGAAAATCTTACTAGAGATTATCCTTTGCAAGAGATGAAAATGTTTTTGTTGAGTTCTATTCATTTAAGATCAAATCCGACCTTCTTTGACCCGAGTCAAGTACAATTCATTTGAACTTAGGGACACTGAATGAACAGTGCATTGACCCAGGTGGACACAGAAGCAGTTCTGTTTTATTTCTTAATTTTGTATTAGGGTGTCCGAAAACTAATTGCGTATTTCACCGCTATGAGTCAACCAACCAAGGTTCAATATTAGGAAATATTAGGAAGCCGCTAGCACGCAAGGAGTTACAGAGAGTTGGGGCGAGAACAAAGAGGAGTGATAGAAGAAAGGATGAAGAGAAGGATAGGGGATAAATCAAGGCATCTGGAGACGTCGACTGACATTACATTTGAATAGTTGGAGATTATAGCTATCAGGGAAACAGGAAGAGAGGAGGAAGTTCCACAGGCGAGAGGTGCGAGACATGTATTGGAGTAGAAGAGATGGCTACATTTAATAATTTCGACAGTGAAAGGGTGTGAGCGAGATGCCAGCGTGGTTGAACGCTTAAATCGGAGCACTTACCGTGAAAGTATTTGTAAAAAAGACGGAGGGGTGGCAACGGCACGTCTGTGAGAGAGCGACTGCAGACGAGATGCTAGTTGAGTAGTGTTATATATTCATAAAGTTTAGGTACCATAGCGAAGAGCTCATTACAATTACCACGACAGTATTTATAGAAAAGGCAGAGGGATGCAACTTTACGGTGGCGGGAAAGTCACTGAAGCCGAGACACCAGATCAGGATCAATAATATTGCAGATTCTTCTTTGGATTTTATCAAGGATCTTTAGATAAATTGCAGGAACACCGAACCATATGTGGTAGTAATATTCTAAGGATCGACGATTGGTAGACTTATAGATATGTAAGAAAGATTCTGGAGAGATAAAAAATGTCTAGTATGACACAGTGAACAAACTTTCTTAGCACCAGACGTATCAATGAATTCAATATAGTCTTTCCACTTCATGTCAGCCGAAAACGTTAACCCAAGAAGGCGCAATGAGTCACTCTCCTGGAGGTTAGCATCAGCCATGTTGATGGAAACCAGAAAAGGGTCTCTCAGATGATTAATAGAAAACATTGTAGTTTTGAAGGCGTTATAATGAATAAGCTATCCTTCGCCCCAGTTTATAACAAACTGAAGGTCGTTTTTGACATCAGCCGCCGATTTTACCATATCGGGTCGATTGGACTTACTATCGAGATAGGTGAAAATGGTTGTGTCATCAGTATAGATACCAAGTTGAGAGCTGATGCCATCGGGAAGGTTCTTCTGTATTTTCCAGTTGGTTAATGATAAGAACGTTTTGAGGCATAGTTAGGTATGATGGATAAACTGATACCGAAAACCATCACCGCTATTTTCTTATGATAATTTCTTTTTACAATAATAATAATAATAATAATAATAATAATAATAATAATAATATCCTGATTCTGCACTAAGAATGGTTTTCATGGCTTCTGTTATTAATTCACTGGAAGCGTTAACAGGTACTTGTTTTTCTTGGACAATTAAGATAGAGTATTGCAAATATCCCTTTTAGTACCACTGATTTGCTTGTCAATTCCCTGACCTTAACTATCTGAACATGTCCCCTATTGCGCATCCCTGTTTATGAGCTAGAGTTAGTGTTGATTTGATAACGACATCTTCTTTATGGGTTATTTTAATGCCGAAATTTAATTTTCTTGGTAGCTTTGAATTAAGAAAAACAATAACGAAGTTTGTACTGACCATTACTCTACAGGTGCCGCTTTTGATTAATACTGAGGAAATTATTGTAAACACAGAAATCACACGCACACACACACACGCATACTTACGAACTTATAGAGATATGTGTAAACATACACAAAGACGCAGCTAGACGTTACGTCAATTTGGAGATAGCCTGTCGCTTGAAGAGCTCTGAATTCTTTCTTCAAAAACCAGTTTGTGTTTTTTTCTTCTGCAATTCATATCAAATTAACATTTATCGCTCTTTGGTAAAAGAAAAACTTGACAGAATTGAGACAGTCCAAAAACGGAAAGAAAAGTAAAAAAAAAATGTTTAAAAAGTGAGAGAAGCAGATTATTATTATTATTATTATTATTATTATTATTATTATTATTATTATTTCCTTTGATTTCTGATGTGTGCTCATTTCTTTCCGTGTTCCACCCAGGGACCTAAAGTTAGAAATGGCATCATGACGTTTTCCACTGCAAATATATATATATATATATATATATATATATATATATATATATATATATATATTTACATAGATAAAGCCCTTCGTAAAGTGTGGGCTGTACTTGTGAGAACAATTCTTTGTATTTCTTTGAGGCATGGGCTTCCAGGAATCCATTCAATTAGTCTACTGGAATCTTTTCCAACCAATCCTAGGGCTCCGGCCACAACAGTGATGGTTGATGTTCCCATGTGCCACATTTTCTTCTTCTTCTTCTTCTTCTTCTTCTTCTTCTTATTATTATTATTATTATTATTATTATTATTGTTGTTGTTGTTGTTGTTGCTGCTGCTGTTGGTGTTATTTCTCAAAATTTATTACGAAAATTTATTTTTAAAAAATCTATAGAAATTTATTAAGAAAATCTATTCTTCCAAAAAGAAAAGAAGTTAAACAAAAACAAAACAAAAACGATATCAGCCTGACCAGTTTGCATTTAAAACTTGAACGGACAGACAAACGGACAGACAGATAGTTCAGTTAAAATAAATAAAAAAATGAAAAATAAAAGCACGATTCCAATATGGACAATACACTTAAAACTTATGTTTTTGTGTGTAGTCTGATGGTTAACAAGCTCATCTCGTAAACTAATTTATTAGTGTAGTGAATTTAATCCTCACTGAATCCCATACTGCAGTGGATCAAGCTATATATATTCTTTTTAAAAACTGTATAAATATCTCCTCAACATAGTAAACAGAGGTATTTAACTACTTTCACTGTTATCAATACCGGGTTCAATTCCAAGATTAGGAATGCAATATGTGGATATCGTCCTGCTTATGACGATAAACTACATCCGCGTCCTGGGTAAGACGATAGACTACATCCGCGTCCAGGGTAAGACGATAAACTACGTCCAACAGCAAGGCCTCTGATCAGTAGCTTTTGAGAAGCGTGGAAACATCTCTTTTGTTCCCAGGTCCACCCTGACCCGGGGTGGTAGCACCTGTTAGGGTCCCAGCTATGGGCAAATAGTTAACCCCCAAACTATGAAGGTGTAAAAATAGGTTTTAATACCAGAAATACTTCGTGAAAAAGTTATTACCAGCAATAAGTTTTTGAAGAAAAAAATTATTACCAGCAATACATTTCTGAAAAAAAGTTATTACCAGCTATACTTTTTTGAAAAATAAATAAAAAATACAAGCGATACAATTTTGAAGAAAAAATATTACCAGTGATAGATTTTTGAAGGAAAATTTTTTCTGTATCTGTCTATATTTCTGAGATGAGGTATTATGTAAAATTTTTTACCAGTAATACATCTGATAAAAAAAGAGAAATATTACGAGCAATAAAAATCTTGTCGGCATTAAATAATTAAATAACCCATTAAGGTTGATATACCGTAAAACATAACAAAACAAACAAAATAAAATAAGAACCGTGGATAACAGACTTTCACTTATCGATTGCTGGGATCAAATTATAGTGTTTATCGCTTCAGTTTCACAAAGAAAAAAACAACAACGGCAAAATCGAATTCTGGCATAAGAAATATCGAAGTATTATTTACAAGGATTTTTTACATTGAAAAGAAGAAGGGCAAATAAAAGCCATAATTGAACTTGTGTAAACTGGTGAGAGAAGAGAAATTGGGGACGATAAAAATAGAACAAACATTGCTTAGAGCTAAAAATGAGAAGTTTTAGAGAGCCTGAATGGGGTCTAGTCACTGGATCTAACCAACGTTTTCACCACTGGGCCGTGCGTCCTTGGGGACGTTGGTTAGATCCAGTGACTAGACCCAAAGAGTTGTGAGTTCAATACCAGGCCACCGCCGTTGTGAACCAAAACTTAGGGAGTTGAGTTAAAGGGAAATAACTGCGGCATCCAGAAGAGGCATGGCACGTGGAACTAGAACAATCTACCCCAGTGGGCGAAATAAAGGTTTCGCTCCGAAATTCCAATCACCTGAAGAAGGCCGGGGTGTAGAACGGCCGAAACGTTGTGAATATGGCAATGAAGATGAGGATAACAGACCGAATAATGTAAATAATACAAGTAATCGTAATAACTTATGTCAGAGATATAAACAGATATTGAAAAAAATCCAATCACTTGAAGACGGCCGGAGTGTATAACAGCCGAAATGTTGTGAATATGGCAATGAAGATGAGGATAACAGTCTAAATAATGTAAATAATGCTAGGAGCTCAGCATTCATTTCCAGATTTCTAAATATTGCTCTACGACAACCGCTTATGAAAATAGTCTTCATGAAAAACACGCACGCTTACAGAAGAGTGCAAACACCTTTGTAATTATTTATTTGACTTTTCACTATTTTTAAGCTCCGAAAATTGAATTATTTAACATGGTTGAATGTCTTTCGAAATGTGCTTCTATAAAGATCAGGAGTCGGGAAGTAAAGAGGAGACATCTAGTGAATAAAAAGATAAATGAAAACAACAAACCTGAAAAAAAATTACTGAGTCATCGATGAGAAGTTTCTGTAATTAATCATATTGTCATCCAGTTAATATCAAATATGGACTTTTATATATTATTTTTCTTTTTCCTGTAGTGAATTTGAAAGTAAAGAAGGTTTGCTTTTGATTTGTTTTGTTTTACGGCATATTAACTTCATTGGTTTATTTAATGTCGATAATGTATTGCTGGTAATTTTTTTTTCAAAAATGTATTGCTGGTAATATTTTTTTCTGCATAAAGGTATTACTTGTACTATTTTTTTTCCAAAAATGTATTGCTGATAATAATATATCTCTGGTAATAATTTTTTCTTCAAAAATTCATTGCTGGTAATAATTTTCTACAAAAATATATTGCTGGTAATTTTTTTTTTTCAAAAAATGTACTGTTGGTAATAATGTATTGCTGGTAATATTTTTTTCTTCATAAAGGTATTACTGGTAATATTTTTTTTTCAAAAATGTATTGCTGATAATAATATATTTCTGGTAATATTTTTTTTTTCAAAATTTCATTGCTGGTAATAATTTTTTTTTTATAAAAATGTATTGCTGGTATTAAAACCTATTTTTACACTTTCATGATGTTTTGACCCCAATTAGGGGTTAAATATTTGCCCATAACTAGGGCCATAATAGGTGCTACCACCCCGGGTCAGGGTGGACCTGGGAACACCAGCAATTAAGAGGTGGTTCCACGCTCCTCAAAACATCCTGATCAGAGGCGTTGCAGTCGGATATAGTTTATCGTCTTACCCAGGACAGCTCATTGTTGTTGTTGTTGGTGGTGGTGGTGGTGGGATAGGGGGGGGGGCTTACCTCTCTGCAGAGGTGCAGTCGGCGTATTCATAAGCCCCAGCCGACAGGGTGGAGTAAAGAGGAGACATTGAATTAGTAAAAAGATAAATGAAAACAACAAACCTGAAAAAATTACTGAGCCATTGATGGGAAGTTTCTGTAATTAATCATATTGTCAGCTTGTTAATATCAAATATGGTCTTTTATATATTATTTTTTTCTTTTTCCTGTAGTGAATTTGTATAAGAGAGAATGGATTTAAAAGCAAGCAGCGCTCCGTGTTATTACAGGTGAACCTCGAAGACCTTATTGTCAATCAATATTCATATTAAGAACACCAGTTAGTGTCTGCCTGATTAATGGATCAGGTGAAAAATAGATAAATAAGCAAACAGTTCAAAGCAAATATATATCTTTCTCCCAACCATCTACGTCAGCAAAATTCTTCACGGAAATTTCGCTTGTTTCTTTATCCATCAGTCTACCCGAAACATTATTATCCTTAAATGAATTAGGTGTCCTAATAATATTTGGTTATTTGGTTAGTTTAATTTGGCAAAAAGTCTCATGGTTGGATCTCACAACATTAGTTGTGTCCCTTCAGTGTGTCTTTGAGTGTCAAATCTTTTAAACTCACGTTCCTCATGACGTGTATCTTCATGCTTTTTTGTTTCTATTTCCTTAAAATTATTTCTCGTTGCTCAAATGTTTCATTTATGATATTTTCAAAGTCGGAATTAAAAAAAAAAAGATATAGTATCGGCCGGAGTCATCCAGTGATTGCATCAGATTTTCATCACGCCCAGACACTATTGTCTCGACTGTCGATTAGTTGTCCTGTGGCCATTGTCTGCGATGGACGTTACTCCAAGGTAGGGTAAAAAATTGTAACGCCACACGAACACAATGGCAAGTCTTACCAGTGAGCAAATCAAAGTACTATAAAAAAAATCTGGAAACTCTCCCGATTTAAATCCAATCGAGAATCTGTGGTCAATCTGCAAGGAACGACTTCAATGGAATGGACATACGAAATACTAACCTGTGCTCTGGGTCAAAAGTAGGAAAAAAAGTAAATAATAACGGAATTATTCGTTATATTTAACGCCCCCGCCCACGTGGGTCGTATGTGGCACAAGGCCGGGTTTATCGTGGGTTCTCCAAGCCCGTAGTCTCGGCCAAAAAATTCCCTTGGAACCCGCATAGACGGGTTCAGGTCCTGTCTACCTCCCTTCGGCAAAGCCTCGTCTGGGTTCCTCTCTACCGAGGCAGAGAGTTTGACAGTCGAACGGGCTATGGCACCGTTTCAACGGAATTATTTGTTTTGTTTCAATTAATTTGCACAAGGGTATATAACGTCGTTTGGCGGGATGTCCGTATTTCCGACAGGAACAATTTTTGTTGCATGCTGGGAGTAATTTTCTTCTTCTTCTTTTTTTTAAATTTATTTTAAACAGGGTATAATATTATTGTTTTATTTTATTTATAATTTTCATTATTATTATTATTTTATATTTTATTTTTATTTATTTATAATAATAATGATGATATCCCCACAAAAAAAATGAGACTAGCAGAAGGCACTGCAAACATAGATTGGTTGAAATCAAGAATGAGAAAAATTGTAAAAAAGTGCAGGTCATCCATCTTCATCATCTTCTCGAGCAGTCGAAATACAGAATGCAAATATATATATATATATATATATATATATATATATATATATATATATATATATATATATATATATATATATCAGAGGTTTCTACTGTCTCTTTCCGATTTTCGTTTCTATATTTCGTAAAACTTTCTTGTTGCTCATATGTTCCATTTATGGTATTTTCTCAAAACTAGAATTAAAAAGAACGTCCATAAAAGGAAATCAGCCAATCAGAATGGAAATCATTAGACAAGATGGCGTTCGGAAACAAGGATAAAAAAAAAAAAAACATATTGAGAAAAACATAAAAGTACCAGGAATTAATGACAATATTTATTGAAATCAAGAAACAGAAAAAAGATCAGTAGTACGCGTCTCTCAGTGAGAATCGAACTCATTATAGTGATTTACCAAGCGTAGCTTAGATGTAGTACAAGGCAGAAAGTAGGGGGTACCCAGTGAGTATCGAACTCACTACTCAGTCGTAATTGTTCTAGCGAGACAAACTTGCTAACCATTACACTACCTCAAAGTGTCCGATAGTGATTTTCCAAGCGCAGCTTGGATGTGGCACAAGGCCGAAAGTATGGGGCACCTCAGTGAGGAACGAACTCACTACTCAATCGCAACTGCCCTAGCGAGACACGTTTGCCAACCATTACACTACCTGGAGGTGCCTTATCGAACTCATTTTATTTGGATTGTCGAAACACAGAAGCGGGGGATAATAATCATAATAATAATAAAAAATAAATAAATAAAAACGTAAAAAATAAAAATATTGCACAATTTATAGTGACAGGGTAAAAAAAGGAACATTATACTGGGAGGGTTGAAGGCTAGAATTACCAACTTCCACAGCAGAAAATAAATAAATATATTCATACGTACAAGTTTGAGGATGCCACTAAGAATCGAACTAACGCACACGATAGTAGAAAACAATAGCCCCTCCCCGCACTCCTCATATACACACACACGCGTTCCCCACTTCAACAAAAAAAAAATCATGTAAGAAAAAATAGAACAAGTATGAATCATCTCCTGAGAAACGGACACTTTATAGTCGGGATGTCAAATACGAGAATTACAAAAGAAATAAAAATAAGTTGCAAAGAAAGAAAGAAAGAAAGAAAGAAAGAAAGAAAGAAAGAAAGAAACGAAGGGGGAATAAAAAAGGCTGAAATGGAGAGGAAGAAAGAACTAGAGATATAGGGAGACAAATGGGGAGAGAAAGAAAGAAAGAAAGAAAGAAAGAAAGAAAGAAAGAAAGAAAGAAAGAAAGAAAGAAAGGGGAAATGGAGAGGAATAAAGAACGCGAGAATGGAAAGAAAGAAAGAAACAAACAAACAAAGAAACAAAGAAAGAAAAGAGAAAATGGAGAAAGATACAAAAAAACAGAGAAAAATGGAGAGAGAGAAAGAAAGCAAGATAGGGAAAGAAAGATAGATAGAAAGAAAGAAAGAAAGAAAGAAAGAAAGAAAGAAAGAAAGAGAAAAAGAAAGAAAAAATAAATAGAAAGAAAGAAAGAAAGAAAGAAAAGAAAATAAATAAAAAAGAAAAGAAAAAATAAAATAAATAAAAAAGCGCAGGAAAGAAAGAAAGAAAGGAAGAAATAAAGAAAGAAAGGAATAAAAAACGTAAAGAAAAAAGAAATAAAAATGCAAAGAAATAAAGAAATAAACGCAAAGAAAAAAGAAAGAAATTAAAAAAGCGCTAAGAAAGAAAGAAAGAAAGAAAGAAAGAAAGACGCAAAGAAAGAAAGAAAGAAAGAAAGAATGAAAGAAAGAAAAGACAAGAAAGAAAGAAGAGAGAAAAAGCAAAACAAAGAAAGAAAGAAAAGAAAAGAATGGAAAACCATGACAACGATAGAAAACAAAAGAATGAATCATCCATTATGGATCCCGGATTTAGAACCAGAATGGTCTGACAGATTTTGAAACAGTCGACACTATATTTATCACAAAGATTATTTATTTATTTTTTTTATAGCAGTTCACCAATCGAAATTTATGAACTGGAATGAAGTTTATTGAAGGAATAAAAACATTTCTAGATAAGAAAATCTGTTTGACGTTGTATCTTGCCTTAGACTGCAGCAAACTTCGCAAATATGCAGAATCTTTGATTTTCGATCGAAGTCGGATACACATTGCACGAGCTAAGCATGTATTTGCCTTTGGTATCTTGTTTAATGATCAAATCGATTCCGAGAAGTCTGAAGTGTACCTAACTATGGCAGACACTGGTAATGCAGACATTAATTTTTGTTACGTTTGGATGCAGCGCGGAACACACATCAAGATCTTCATTAAAACATTACCCCTGGCTTTCCTACCAGTTCCGCATCGTTGCTAAAATCGTTCTTTCTTTACAGACGCTATTTGTTATCTTCACTGATCAGTTTTTTTTTTGTTATTTTTTTTTCCCCGGGCTTTGCTTACAAGGAGTCATTTGTGTTATGAGCTTACCGTCTCTCCCTTTGTTGTTGCTATTGGCCACACAGAGACCGAGCAGAGGAATAAAAAGCACGTAAAGGGGCGTGTCCGTGCACCACAACCAAACCCATTCGTCCAGACAAACCCCACGATGATGTCATTTTTGAGTTGCTTAGACTAATGCATATTTGCTTCTAAACAATAGCATTTTAGTTGAACACGCAGAATACATATTCACTCTGATGCATATATATATATATATATATATATATATATATATATATATATATTATTTATTCGCAGACAGTTTTGTTTCGCTGTATCACTGCTCCTTAGTGGGACTAGACGCCCGAAAGCCTCAAGCTAGGATCGAAACCCGACCGATTTAGTGTCAGTCGGAATTTCTACCCATAAGCCATCAACACTCGGCAGAGAGAAACTGCTAATTTTAGCGTATTGTTTTTATGAAAGTAAACAAACGACGGTCAGTCAGAGAGCTCGTATTCAGTTCACTGAAGAGCTTTGCGTATATATATATATATATATATATATATATATATATATATATATATATATATATATATATATATATAACTACACTCGTCTCGAAAAACCTTCGTTTTCTTGATTTGCTAATGATCAAATCAATTTCGAAGAAAAAAAAAGTTTTTAAAAAAAAAAAGAGCTAGGAACATGAACGCCTGTCGAGAATAATTGTACAGCATACAGGTCCAAAGCCCAAAGAAAAAAACCCCGATACGAGTAATCAACTAACTAAAAAAGTGCTCAAGACAAAAGTAGAGCAGACCTAGTCAAACCTAGAGAGCCAGACAAACCTACCAAGGTTTCATCTAAGCGGATCGTCAGGGTAAGAATCGAAAATTGTCCATTTTCGATTCTCATCCGTTGAAGTGCAATTGAAATGCACTGAAACGAAGTTGCATCTTTGTATTGAGTAAAATGGTTTTGTCTATGTGATAAAATTATAATAAATGAATAATATATATATATAAGTTATGAAAAACTTGGTAATCCGTATGGGTAGTCCCAAGGAGGATGAAGTCCTGAGAGCTCAATGTAAATCCAGAGCTAATATTTTAAAGAAAAACAGACCACTTTAAGGTTCCATTATAATAATTTATTTCACCAGATCCCTTTTAAAGGACGCCGGATGATCAGATAGCACTTCGAATAAGTGAAACGAAAATGAAAATTTTCTTTTTTCGTTTCATTTTTTGGAAGTGCTATCTGATCACCCGGCGTCCTTTATAGTGTTCCTTCCATGAGACACAACATTTAAAAAACAAACAAACATAAAGACATCGTATTAAATAGTTCATTTAACATTCGTGCCAAATGAATTGGATGAGACTCTGAGTTGCACTGCAAACGTAGATATATGTATATTTATATATATATATATTTTATATATATATATATTTATATATATATATATATATATATATATATATATATATATATATATATATATATTGTCATCTAAATACAGACCGTTTCACTGTATCATAGCTCATCAGTGTGGCTAGACGTCCTGTTGCATCTAGCTAGGATCGAAACTGAATTGGCGTCAATCGGATATTCTACCCCTAAACCGTTGGCGCACGGCAGGGATGAAGGCGAATCTAAGCGTATTTATTTTTAGATAAGCGTACAGGGATCGAGAGTACTCGATTCGTTTTACAGAAGAGTCTTGCATTATTAGCAGTAATAGTCACTGTTTAAAAACTCACACTTCCTTCCCACAGAGCTCAACCGATATAAATTTTATTTATTTTGTTCCTTTACAGATACACATTATCGGAAAATTCTTTACACACACACACGCAAACATACACACCCACCCACCCACTCATACACACATATATATATATGTGTATGTGTGTGTAAATTAGTTTCAGATCGAGTGTATCTGTAAAGGAACAAAATAAATAAAAAGACAAGAGAAAAAACTATTCTTTATACAAATGAAGAGAAAGAACAAACGGATTTAGAATACATAGTTCTCAAGCATTTTTTTTTCTTTTTTTTTTTAAAAGTGCTCAATACAACGTAAAGGTTAATATTTTAATGATATTTTTATTAAATATATTTTACATTGCGAAACGGAAATTTCTTTGTTTTGAGACTTAAATTTTTTATCTCATCATCAGGCAATATTCGGTAACGTTTCGACGAAAATAATTTACATTTGAAAATAGAAAAGAATATGTTTGCTTCTTGAAGATGGAGTGGGGAGAGGATCCAAATTTTAAAATCTTATATATATATATATATATATATATATATATATATATATATATACTGTACAGGGAGTTATCCGTTGGTATAATCTAGGCGAGTCATATTAACACAACATAGAATTTGACTCATGTTATTTTCATTAAACAGAGTAAAATTTTCTTTACAATTGGAATTAAGATACCTTTACTTAATGACCAGTTTGTATCAGTTCCTAGTGTGATATCCCACTAAAAACAGATATCGTAAACAGTTTGAAAAATCCTGCGAATTTTAAAATTAAAATTCGTAAGTGAAAAATGTTCATTAAGTAAAAATATCCTAATTCCAATTGTAAAGTATATATATATATATATATATATATATATATATATATATTCATTTCTGTAGTTCACTACTACCAGCAAGCAGAAAATTATTTTTCTCCTGATGATGTCCACGTTGGCCGAAACTAGTCGAAGAATCTAAAGGAAATAATAATAAAAACGTAGGAATATTAATATACAACCCAATGTGTCTAAAGATTTTAATTTTTAAATATTTTTATTGTTCAATATATATATATATATATATATATATACACACACACACACACACACACACACACACACACACACACACACACACACACACACACACACACACACATATATATGTATATATATATATATATATATATATATATATATATATATATATATAAGTAATTTATTAAAAATCATAAACGTTATAAAATCATTACAAAAATAGCCATTTTGTTTTAACACTTCTGGTGTCTTTATCAAGTGATGGTATTGAATGTATACACCAATCCTATATATATATATATATGAAATGGATAAAGTCTGACACTTATTTTAAGTCAGTTTTGTTCTTCTTATAGATACAAATATTTAAGTAAATTCTCTGTCTATAATAAACAGTATTAAACAACATTTACCGGCCTGTATGTCCGAGAAATTTTTATGGAAAATATGCGTCCTCCGACAAGAATCAAACCTGTATCCTATCAATCGGTAAGAGCACGTCAGGCTATATGATGGTTCCGTATAGGATACAGGTTCGATTCCTGTTGAACGACGCATATTTTCTATGAAAATTTCTCGGTAAATGTCGTTATTATTGTTTATTATAAACAGAGCATTTACTTAAATATTTGTATCTATAAAAAAAACGTATACACATAAAAATGTCTTAATATATATATATGAAGAAAAATATACGGTAAAAAACAAACAAAAATCCTTATATGCAATTATACTGTCATGTTGAATTGATAATGTTAATTATATTTTATGAATATGTCCTGAAGATGGTTTATTAGACCGAAACGTCCGACGCTGACATTATATTAACATTAAAACAGCATAATTGCATATAAGGATTTTTGTTTGTTTTTTCTGTATATTTTTCTTCATACTGTCGGATCTATATCCATATATTTGCTTACATTTATATATATATATATCAAATATATATATACATCAAATTTAAGCCGAAGTGTATCATTTATATATATATATATATATATATATATATATATATGGTAACTAAATGATACACTTCGGCTTAAATTTGATGTTTTGTTGATGAAATTACATATGTACAGGGAGTGGAAGTGTAGATATGAAAATGGAAACATTACTTATAATATTTCACGACTTTCGACCTTGTGCCACATCTAAGCCGGGCTGAGAAAATCAATATTTCACTTTCAGGAAACGCTAAAGATATTGGCGCGCTGAAATTTAAAAGTTTTAAATTAATTTTTTTTTTCTGCTCAGACACATCTGGGTACGTAGACGGGTCGATTTCATTCCTTTTATTTCCACTTCTCTCTTTGTTTTTATCACTACATATATAATTCCATCAACAAAAACATTATCAATAAAATCGTTACACATACTATTTTCCACTATGTTCTTCATTTGCATAACACTCTTTCAGATAGATACACATTTATATATCATATTTTTGCATATATATGTATGAACACTAATTTGGGTGGACGCTTACATCGATTCATACCCATGAGTACTTACGGGGACTTTATTCGCGAGTCGTACTGAATACATCATCCCAGTCGAACTGATATGAATAATTAATCGGACAGGAGCGTTTGAAAAACATTTCCTGTGTTGTGCCACACCCCACACCCTGATGCTACTGCCAACAACTTATTAATGTTGTTGCTGCTTTTAAAAAAATCTTTGGCGTTAGCTTTTTTCTCTCTTATCAGATCCAGTCACAGAACCAGAGAAAATCGATAGTTTGACGAAATGAAACAATACCCCCCCATCAAAAAACAAAACAAAAACAAAACAAAACAAAACAAAAACAAAAAAACAGTGGAAGTAATAAAATTACTACTACTATTATTATAAGTTATTTGTATAGATATATCAGCAAGTGGCAGCAAGTGTTTTCCCGTCAACAGGATCTTCCTCGGTGTCCGAAAAATTGCTGCGCATTTTGATTATCTAAAATCTTCAAATTTTAATTTTAATGTAAGGTATTTGTATATTCATGTAAGGTATTTGTATATTTATCAGCAAGTGACAGCAAGTGTTTTCCCATCACCAGGACCTTCCTCAGTATCCTAAATGGTGCTGTGTTTTTTGACAATCTAAATTCTTCTTCAGATTTTAATTTTACTGCTGTCATATTTGGGCAGGAGCTGCTCAGTTCTCACTTTCCAGTATCGACAGAGTCCAAAAGTATATCCGCGTCCTTGTGGGTGACAAATTATTTTTCACCCTGCAACCATCTCTCACTCACACAGACGAAACATAGCAAGCCTCTCACTGCTCATTTGCTACTTCCAGGGAAAGTGCTTTGACAAACTACATTCCTTAGTTCGACCAGTTCTAACTTTCACGGCTATAACCCGCCATGTCTTGATTTATCGACACTGTTTAAGATCAGGACTTGAGTTTTCAGGTTAATGTTTTACTTTTGTAGCATCTTGCAGTGTTTGTCAACCTTCTTCTGACACAGACCATTCTAGTTTCAATTTCCTTTTCTCCTATACTTAATTTATTATTAGTATTAGAAATGTTTAGTGTTTATTAATTCCACGTCCTTACGATGGATTCATGCTCGGTGCCATCACTGGTTTCATTTTAATCCCAGATCATAGTGTTAAATATTACTTTCAGACTATTAATTTTTAGTGGTAGTGTATTTTGACTCAGACATTCTGAGGCTGATCTTTAAGGTCAGATGATAAACAAAACAGAGGAAGTCGTTTTTGATTGGTTAAAACTAGCATAGGGAGGTTAGACAAATAGAAAGTGATTTCAGGGAGTTACGTTTTACACGTCACACAGAGTAAACGTGGTTATTTCTTGTCTCGGGGAACTTGCTCCCCAGCTGGGTTGATAGAGCGCCCCCACTGACTAGTTAAAGATGTACACGTTGACGGGTTTAATAAGATAGTTAAGTTTAAAATTCCTTTTCTTGAAGTTCTCTTTCATCTCCGGACTCCAAAAACATTCGACACCCGACCAGGAGAAGACGAGCGAGAAAATATACAACGCTATGAAATCGACCACATCAATCAACTTAAAGAGTTTTATGAAGAGCACGAGGGAACAGTGACTGGGAAGGATGATAAAGTGTTGAAAGTTAATTAGAGGAGCAAAAAACACGAAGTTGTGGAGAGCTATGATCGCCTATATCATGAAGGACATACCACATAAAGAGGAATACTAAAAAGCAATAATTTAATTTTATTTAGTAAATTTTACAAACATCTAATACGGTTTCATCAGTATAGATAGAAAGGGTAAGAGATTTCTTTTAAATTATCTTGAATGTAAAAAAATATGTTTCATATTAACACCCCCACATCCACCACTCGCTTGATAGGGTAGCATGAAAGAAAAATTTGTATCTAAAAATCTGTGATGTACCCCCTTGTGCAAATTAATTGAAACAACAGCTTTCGTTTCCCTTCTTTCACCATACGGTCAGTTTTAGACCCACTGGAGTGATAGGGTGTAGTAGATTTCTATTTTTTTTCCCTCAGATTAGGTCATTTGCAGTGGTGTGTAGTAATATGAATCTGTTTTCGGGGTGTATGATGAAATTTGTTTGGTCGTGAAAAATATTCAGTTATCCGTGATTGCATCAAATTTTTATCACGCACAGACACTATTGTCTCGACTGTCAATTAGTTGTACTACGGCCATTATCTGCGATGGACGTTACTCCAAAAAGCGTACAACGCTGCACGAACACACTGGCAAGACTTAACAGTGAGCAAATCAAAGTACTATAGACTGGCCCGGAAACTCTCCCGATTTAAATCCAATCGAGAATCTGTGGTCAATCTGCAAGGAACGACTTCAAAGTACTAACATGTGCACTGGGTCATGTTTCATTAGAAAAATACGAAAAAAAAAATGTAAAGAAAAACATAATTATTCGTTTTGTTTCAATTAATTTTCAAAAGGGTATACATACGAAATATTCGATAAACTGTTATTCTAAAATCAAATTTCTGATGTCGCCTCAGAATCAAGTAAGGTAGACCGTGTGGAGAAATTCAGGTTCTAAAAACGGTTTCTTAATAGAACGATTCTGGAGTTCCTTCATCAATCCATGGGTAACATTCTTTCGGATTCAGAACAAATCGTTTTGTTGTTATAAATCTTGGTCGAAACTATTGGTTTGGAAATCGTTCATGTTAAGTATAACACTACATGCTTTTCAGATCAGATGTGTTGACTTCTGTTGTCCAAACAGTTGTGGGAATCCATGCCCGCAAGATCAATTCACAGCGATCATATTGATTTATCCACCATCGTTATCAAATACATGACGCGGGAACGTCGAAACTTAAGTATTACCTGTTAAACACAAAAGTATTAGACTATATTTCTGCGATGAGGTATTGTAATTATTGACATTATTTACATTGTTCAGACTGTTGTCCTCATCTTTATTGTCATATTCACGATATTTCAACCGTTGTACGTTCCGGCCTTCTTCAGGATCTGTCTATATATCTGAGATGTGGTATTGCAATTATTTACATTAATTACATTGTTCGGACTGTTGCCCTCATCTTTATTGTCATGTTCATGACGTTTCGGTGATTGGAATTTCGAAGTGAACACTTCATTTCGTCCACCGGGGTAGATTGTTCTAGTTCCACGTGCCGTGCCTATTCCAGATGTCTAAGTTATCTTCCTTTAACTGAATTCTTCAAGTTTTTGTTCGACACTGCTCATTTCTATGCTTAGCTGGTTTAGAAGATTTCCCTTAGCATGACAATAAAGATGAAAACAACAGTCCGAACAATGTAAATAATGTAAACATAAGTATTACCTGTTAAACACATAAGTATTATCTGTTAAACACATAAGCATTACCTGTTAAACACATAAGAATTACTTGTTAAACACATAAGCATTGCCTGTTAAACACATAAGAATTACCTGTTAAACACATAAGTATTACCTGTTAAACACAGCTCCGGGGATTCTAGGACGTGCACTTTGATCTAGCCATTTCAAGCACGCTGTCAGTACTTTACTTTGAAAGAGGTGGCAGTCGTCTACATACAGATCAGCCATCTCTCTATCGATGGAAAGGCCAACAGAGAACCTACGGTGTCAGAACGTTACACTTCTTTCAGCTTCGGTAGGCATGTAAACTCTTGGTTTAAAGGTTTAGACCAGTCAAGTGATGTTGAATAACTTCAGAAAAATGTTTTTGTTTTGTTTTGCATTTGAAAGAAACAAATAAAACACCCACGGTAAAATGGAAATGATTAAAAAACGAGAACACGTAGGTCATTAAATGACCCATCTCCTCTATGCCTATATGAAAATTTATATATTATTAACATTATTTGGACTATTGTCCTCATCTTCGTCGCCCTCTTTATTACAACATTTCGGCCGTTGTACGCTCCGGCCTTCTTCAGGTGGTTGGAATGTCGAACTGAACCCTTTATTTCGCTCACTGGGGTAGACTGTTTTAGTTCCACGTGCCATGTTTGATGTATGTCAGTTATCAGTTATCTCCTGTTAATTTCCCCCTGAAAGTTCTCCATTGCCTTAACCAGGTATTGAACTCACACTCTTTGGGTCCTGTCACTGGACCTAACCAACGCCTTTATCCACTGTGCCATGTGTCCTTGAAGAAACATTGTAGTAAATATGGCGACGAAGATGAGGACAATAATCCGAATAATGTAAATAATGTACATAACACCTCATCTCAGAAATATAGACAGATTATATATTATTAATTTCTTAAAAAGAAAAATGTATTTAATCAACGAAATGAA
Source organism: Acanthosepion pharaonis (assembly GCA_903632075.3). Taxonomy (NCBI): domain Eukaryota; kingdom Metazoa; phylum Mollusca; class Cephalopoda; order Sepiida; family Sepiidae; genus Acanthosepion; species Acanthosepion pharaonis. The sequence goes on along the minus strand of CAHIKZ030005000.1, from coordinate 81,608 downwards.
ATAACTGTTTTTGTAGCCACTGCCTTATTTTCGCATTAAAATAAAATAAAATTTGAATATTAAAAAATATATGCTTTAAAATTATATACCTATAATTTAATTACATATAATAGTAAATAAAATATGTAATTTAAAATGTAAATGTAAAAATTTTAAATCCAACATTGCCATGTCTAATGTAGCATAAATTATAATTAGTATTACATTTTAAAGCATTGTAATTAATTTCATGTATAGTTAAATCATACATTTTAGATGCATCAAGGATGGTCTTCAGTGAAGTACTGTTCTCATCGCCGATTTCGGGTTTTGAATCATATCGGCTCCAACAGCAATCCCGACCTGATTCTAGACTAGTCAGGCCGCCTCCTTGAAAGCGTCGTGCTATATATATATATATATATATATATATATATATATATATATATATATATATATTATATCATATAAAAAGCCGCTTCAAGAAGATCATAATGTATAAAAAAATAAATTAAAAAAACGAAAAAAATACCAAAATAACCCATGGCTCAATACAAGAATTACTCTGAATTTAAGTGTATCGTATAAATGTTCTAAAATAAGAAAGGGAAAATGAAGTGTCTATGATACGATAAACAAATGCTCAAAAATCATGAATTACATAACCACACATGACCCTTAACCTACTTTTTCACTTTTCCAATTTTTAACTCAGAACTATATTTAGGTCCGTCAAAAATAGAAATATGCCTTAAATAAAATAATTTGTAATCTCCAACTCATATTTAAACGCCTCAATATAAGTGAAAATGGACCCCCCCACCCCCCAAAAATAGTTTCGAAACAAGGGAATTTCCGTGTCGTGATGGTAAAATATTTTAAAAATATTTTAAATAATAATAATATTAACCTCTACTTCTTCATCGGGCATTTTTAAAAAAAAATATATGTTAAAGAATTGCGGAATTTTAATCTGACTGTTCCTTCTCTCTCTCTCTCTCTCTCTCTCTCTATATATATATATATATATATATATATATATATATATATATATATAGGAAAAGATAATAAGAAGGCATTTTTAAAAGCAAAAGCCAAAATAAAACAACCGGTTTCGTCCCAGGACTTATCAAGTTATTTATTCTGGGAATTTAAAAGCGTGTAAATTAATTTTAATTAGTGGTGTAAATTAATTTTAATTAGTGGTGTAAATTAATTTTAATTAGTGGTGACCGATTTATTATTTTATCGAGGTCCCACTCCACATTTCACCTCAAGGTGCTAGAGTCCTTGAATATCAGATCTTGTGAGCCTTCCCTTTGTAAACAGAGGGAATGCTTGCTGGGTCTGAATATTATTGGACTCTAGTCCCTTGAAATTCATATTTTTTCTCTCTCCCCATTGAATTACATTTGTTAATTAAAATTAATTTACACGCTTTTAAATTCTCTGGGACAAAACCAGTAGTTTTATTCTCGCTTTTGCTTTTAAAAATGCCTTCTTATTATCTTTTCCTATCTATTATTAAATTCCGTACCACGAAAAACTTATTTAAATATATATATATATATATATATATATATATATATATATATATATATATATATATATATATATATATTCATATTTATATTTATATACACACTTTTCACATATATGTGTGTGTGTGTGTTATAGTTATTTTCTTTTTTTAAAAATGTGATTCAATCGCGACACAGAAATTTCTATGTTTCAAAACTGAAAATAAAGTTGTAAATTTAATTATAAAAATTAAACTTAAAATCCAGAGTTTCGTTCCTTTGTCAAGCGATGTTAGGAATAACTTTCTAAGAAATTTACTTAATTTATAGGCGCAGACAATCTTAATATTTTGAGTTGTTAAGGTTAAGGAAAATTCAATCTATTTTGATTAGGGGTGGTTGGCTTTTAATTTCACTAGACAACTTCTCCTTATCATTTATTCCGGTCATTGTTGACGGAAGGTTGATGAGAATACAATGGACTGAACATGTGAGCAACGAATAAGTTTTCGAGAAAAAGCAAATAAAACAATGCTTGTATTTAGCATCAAGAGGAGACAATCATTTTAGGCAGACGATGAGGAAATGAATAAAACTATCGAAATCTGCTAAAAATTATCTCAGTAAGATGAAGTGTGCTAGTCTCGATTAGATTTTTATTTTTACTTTTTAACGGTTTATCAACCTTTTGTAACTGAGTTATCAAAAACAACAGTAGAAAACCGGAATTGGTTTAACAAGTTTATTACCTTTCGGTACAGGGAAACATAATGTAGAATAGAAACTAGGGAATAGAATGTTTAGCCAGAATGACTAACTATTTTCAGCAAAAAGCTACTGCTTCTCCTGCTACTCCTCTTGATGTAGGCATATTTTTATGTTTTTCGTCCGACGGACGAGTCCAAACTTTATGAAAATATTCTCCCTCACAACACAACCCATTATAGGCCATTTTAAAGCCGAAGCATATTTTGGATTATGAGAATTATTCGAGTGAATGCTACAGGAACAATTTTTTGCGAATATTACTTTTTCCAGATACAAGTCCTACATTTTATCCTATAGCTCAACCATTTGCACAAGCTCTTTACTTAGGTTGTGGGCTGTTTTCCTCTTTCCGGTTTGCCTTCAAATTTTGTAAGCCCTCTTTCCTCATTACGTGCCCTAGAAATTACAGTTATGTCTTTCTGGTGTTAAATATAAGTCTCCTTTCTCTAAAACTTCGTCGTTGCTCACATGTTCAGTCCATGATATTCTCAGCATCTTTCTGTAGAACCACATATCTATTGCTTCAACTCTCTTCTACATATGTGAGGATGTTGTCCAGCATTCACTGTCGTATAGGAGGACTGATATTACGTTTTTATTTAATGTTTCTGAAACCTTCAGGATTCATAGAGCAAAGTCGAATAAAATAATACGTGACGCCTGTGATGAGAATCCTATTGTGACAGGTGAGGTCGTTGGTGCATCTTAATTATTCCAATCCGTTAGGATAAGTAAACAACAGATCATTTGGTAACGTTTTATCGATTAGCATTTTTTCCCAAACGACGTTTTCAATCGATTATTGCTATATGAAATTGATTTTCTTGAGGCCAATCAAAACTGAAAATTAGATTTATGAATTCATTACACCTATGTGGATCATTTTGTTTCGGTGAGATGCCAAGGCAGTAGCGTCATCGCATCGTGGAAGCAAATTTGTTGAAGAGAAATCTTGAAGCGAAATATCGAATGTCATCTTTTTTGAAGGCCGATTTGTGGGAGAGAATTTGTACGATTTAAATATCTTTCTCTCATTATGTTAAACTGCGTTAAATGCAACTCTAAAATAAAGCTATTAGTGGTTTTGGCTTGGTTTGTTAGGTTTTACGATATATCAACCTCAATGGTTTATTTAATGCCGACAATATTTTTTATTGCTGGCAATATTTTTATCTATCTATCTATCTATCTATCTATCTATCTATCTATCTATCTATCTATCTATCTTGGTCTCTTCATGTCTATCTGTCTCTCTTGGTCTCTTCATATCTATCTATCTATCTATCTATCTATCTATCTATCTATCTATCTTGGTCTCTTCATGTCTATCTGTCTCTCTTGGTCTCTTCATATCTATCTATCTATCTATCTATCTATCTATCTATCTATCTATCTATCTTGGTCTCTTCATATCTATCTGTCTCTCTTGGTCTCTTCATATCTATCTATCTATCTATCTATCTATCTTGGTCTCTTCATATCTATCTATCTATCTATCTATCTATCTATCTTGATCTCTTCATGTCTATCTGTCTCTCTTGGTCTCTTCATATCTATCTATCTATCTATCTATCTATCTATCTATCTATCTATCTATCTATCTATCTTGGTCTCTTCATGTCTATCTGTCTCTCTTGGTCTCTTCATATCTATCTATCTATCTATCTATCTATCTTGGTCTCTTCATATCTAACTATCTATCTATCTATCTATCTATCTATCTATCTATCTATCTATCTATCTTGATCGCTTCGTGTCTATCTGTCTCTCTTGATCTCTTCATATCTATCTATCTATCTATCTATCTATCTATCTTGGTCTCTTCATGTCTATCTGTCTCTCTTGGTCTCTTCATATCTATCTATCTATCTATCTATCTATCTATCTATCTATCTATCTATCTATCTAAACCAAACCAAACCAATATATACTGAGATAGATAGATAGATAGATAGATAGATAGATAGATAGATATGTCAGTATATATTGGTTTGGTTTAGGTTATTTTACGGTATATCAACCTCAACGGGTTATTTAATGCCGACAAGTTTTTTATAGCTAGTAATATCTATCTATCTATCTATCTATCTATCTATCTATCTCAGTATATATTGGTTTGGTTTGTTTTCTTTTACGACATACAAACCTTAATGGATTATTTAATGCCGACAAGATTTTTATTGCTGGTAATATTTTTTCCAAAGATGTATTGCTGGTAACATTTCTTTTTTTAAAAAATGTATTGCTGGTAATATTTTTTTTAAATGTATTGATAGTAATATACTTTTTCTAAAAATGTACTGCTGGTAATATTTTTTCCTAAAAAGTATTGCTGGTAATAATGTATTGCTGGTAATAATCTTTTCTTCAAAAATTCATTACTGGTAATAATTTAAAAAAAAATGTATTGCTGGTATTAAAACCTCTTTTAACACTTTCATAGCGTTTTGACCCCGGTTTGGGAGTTGACTCTTTGCCCAAAGCTGGGACCCTAACAGGTGCCACCAACCCCGCTCAGGGCGGACCCGGGAACACCAACAACCAAGATGTGGTTCCACGCTCCAACACCCCACCACTCAGAGGCCCCGCTGCCGAATGCAGTTTATCGTCTTACCCAGGACGGGGATGTAGTTTACCGTCATACCCAGGACAAGCCATTAGTGGTTACTGAGAGTGAGAAAAGACAGTAAAAGGAAGGGTTACGAGTACACTGAAGATGAAGAAAAAACTTTTCATGTACGATATAGTAAAGCGACTTTCCTATCAATAGACATAATAGTTGATTCAATATATATATATATATATATATATATATATATATATATATATATATATATTTTCACTTCATTTCAGTTTTAAACGTAAGACCAAAAGACGCTGCAAGTTGCTCGCCTGAAGGTTAGTATTTGTCAAGTGGATGGAAGCAAAAACACTTGTTTAAGATGACTAATTTTAGGAGCGTTAAAATTAACAAGCCACTACTTGCCACAGATCACAACACAGGCATATTCGAAATCAGCTATAAATTTTAATTTCTCGAACATATTAGACATACTATCACCACAGGAGAAATTAGATAGTTGTATCACCAGCATAGGACCGACTTGGAAACTGATGGCAGGAAGGTCTTTGATGAAAATAAGAAACGGTTTGGTTTCAAGAATATAGCACTGAGGGAAGCCCGTATCAATGAAAAATGATCTAGAAGAATGGCCGTTCTAGATAACTCTAATTACACAGTTTAATAAAAAGATGGAATTAAGTCAAAGAAACAGTCAGAAACACCAGAGCCCTTTAACATATAAAGAAAACATATAAAGACATGTCAAACCGAATTAAACGCTTTCGAAAGTAACAGCCCGAGCTTCGACATTCTTATCTAAAGTTTGACAGGATCGTTCAGCAATAACCATCAACAGCGGTTGACATAGTAAAGGAAATCAAGGAGAAAGGACTATTAAATGTAAGAACGCAGAATGCATATTTTTCAGTAAAGGAAAGCAAGAAGAAAGGACTATTAACTGTAAGAAAGTTGTTGTGGAGTGATTTTGCAGTGGAGGCTTGTATTTGTACTAAATCGCTCCTAAAATAGGTTCGACGTACAAAACGTTAGGAACTTGATATAATAGATATTACGCAGAGTAATCTTGTTGTGGTCGCTGACTACTTTCGTATTCGACTAACTGTCGTCCGACATCGACTGACCTTCGTTTCTCTTACTACTCCTACTTATATTAGGTGGGAGAGACTATTAACTATAGAATAGGCGTGTTTCACCATAACAAATGCAGAATGCATAGTTTTCAGTAAAGGAAAACAAGGACTATTAAATGTAAGAATACAGAATGCATAGTTTTCACTAAAGGAAAGCAAGAAGAAAGGACTATTAACAGTAAGAATGCAGAATGCATGGTTGTTAGTAAAGGAAAGCAAGAAAAAGGACTATTAACTGTAAGAAGGTAGACATCAGGTGCCGTACGAGTTGAAGCCGAGAGACGTCGAACGGCGTCTTGTCACATGTGGACAGCTGTTTCAACGGAAGAAAAGGAAATGTTTTTCGCAACGTATCTGACCGGCGATGAAAAGTGTCTACGCTACGATAAGCTTCTGCATTTGGTGGCATCAGTTTGGTGTAAATTATTATGGGCCGCTCAAACCATCACGGGTGATCGCTATCGACTAACACTGATGTGTTTGAGTCGAGCATCAAAGACAAACAGCCGCTATACGAACAGAGACACGACAAAGTGATTTTGCAACATGACAACGCTAAGCAACATGTTGCAAAACGGGTGAAAAGTCCTACCAAACCCGCCGTATTCACCAGACATTGCTCCATCCGATTATCACTTGTCCCGAATGATGGCACATGGCCTGGCTGAGCAGCACTTTCATTCTTATGAAGATGCCAAAAAATGGGTCGACTCGAGAAAGATGGGAAAAAAGTAGTGGCTAGCTATGGACAATCCTTTCAATGACTTGTATCTTACTATTTTTTTGTAAATAAAACGTTACTTTGCATGAAAAATCACCGAGAACTTATTCACGATCCTAATATATATATATAATGAAATGGACAAAGTCCGACAATTATTTTAAGACATTTTTATGTTTATACATTTTTTATAGATACAAATATTTAAGTAAATGATCTGTTTTATAATAAACAGTATTAAACAACATTTACCGGCCTGAATGTCCGAGAAATTTTCGTAGAATATATTTGTCCTCCGACAGGAATCGAACCTGTATCCTATACGAAACCGTCATTTAGCCTGACGTGCCTTTAACCGATTTGGCCACAGGAGCGTTCGGTTAGCGAGGTCGATTTTACTGTCTTTAAACTACAATCTTCCATGATTCTCTCACGTACATTTATATCTGCTCATGGCGTATCCAAATGTAAACAATTATGAAATGGACAAAGTCCGACAATTATTTTAAGACATTTTTATGTTTTTATTTTTAATACTGTTTATTATAAACAGAGCATCTACTTAAATATTTGTATCTTTAAAAAGAATGTAACTTCGGACATGCGTATCACACTTTCTGGCATCTGTATATCTATACAACCTTGATAGTTACACTTCTGCACTTACTTGATTTTGACGTCCCCATTATGTAGCTCATATTTTGGGATGTCTCTTTTGCTGACAACCATGTATTCTGTTTTCTTACTGTTAATAGTCCTTTCTACTTGTTTCTCATTTGCTGAGGGCATTTATTGTGCATCGTATCCGTTAAGTTTATGTTTACTAATAATAAATCCTTTTAATGCAAAGAAAAAAGTACAAGGTTCATTGATTTTAAAAAAAGCTTTTTTTTGTCGCTAACTTTTTACTCAATTACTCGAGGTTGTTTTCGGAAATTGATATTGCTATGTTATTTCGAGTTGGGGTTGCAGTTGCATTTGGTCAGTACTGGTTCTGCAGTTCAAGTACGATTGTACTTAGCCGTTCGTCCAAGACGCAGAGAAATTCAAGGTCGAGTTTAATGTAAATTTACCGGTAGTACCATAGAAAACTTTTCAAGACCTCTCTGTAGTTCCTAATTTCGGGACACCTCAGTGCCGACCAATAAACCCATCCCTATCCTGAAGGAGAGATAAAGCCTGTGGGTATAGCCCTTAGCACTTGAGTAATATTCTTGACAGAGGAACGAATTCCTCTGTTTGCCAAGAACACAAAACAATACTCGTATCACTAACAACAATACAAGTACCTTTGCTACTATTTTACGAAGCGAGCCTCTACATAACTACTCAGACGCATATGCTAATTCTATTCTTATGATATTCTAAGTTGGGATTGCAAATGCGTGAGGTCAGTATCGGTTTCACAGTCCAAGTACCATTGTATTTAAACAATGCAAAGAAATGTGGTACAAATGTCAAGATTAATGTGGATTTATCGGCAGTAATGTGGAAAAATTCCGGCCCTCAGGCACAGGGCAATTAATTCAGTCCCTTCCCAAAAGAATAGATACTGACTGGGATATGTCCCGTACCACATCTCAGACTTGAGCTAATTTTACTGGCAGAGGAGCGAACTCCTCTACCGGCCAGTCACACGGAACGTTGCTCCTACCAATGGCAAGAGTACAATTACAGTTGAAGTACGATATATTTACTGCTCACTCCACGGTAACGGGGAGCGGAGAGAAAGGTGACGAGTAAACACAAGGTCGGTTTAACGTTGGGTACCTGAGCGCGTACAGACGGACCAGGGCCCAAATTTGCCCAGTCCACGCGACGGCTGGTATCGGCATTACTACAAATATCCCCTTAGTGCAATGAGCGGTCTACTGCCGCGGACAGCTGTTGCCCTGGACTGGGCAGCTCTTAGTATTTTTCAGCTGCACTTTCTCTGCAGACAGAAATATGCCTAAGTTGCGCCCTGCTCGAAGAGCGAGACGCAACAGAGAGATGCTAACAGTACGAATATTACAAGTATCATGGTATTTACTCGTCTCGCCACGGTGACGTGCTGTGACACAAGGTCTGTATTATGTGGGGCACCTTAGAGTTACACCCGAGCCAGGGCAAAAATTTGCCCAGCGCCCGCAACTGTCGTTTGTGCTGGCATCGGTATTGGTACCGATCTCCGTTTTTAGTGCAATCATATGGTACTGCCTCGGGCATCTGTTCCCCGCTACCAGGTATCTCTAAATATTTTTTCATTTGCCTGAAGACAGTGACTTAACTAAAAGATGACAACAGTACAATCAGGATGAGTACCAATGCCGCTACCTTACATAGTGAATTTATACATAACGTCTACACATACTCATATGCTAATTAGCTGTAACATATTTATATCGTCCATGCTTAGAATATTGTTGCCACATATGGTCCGGTTCATCTGCTATTTACCTTGAGCTTCTAAAGTTCAACGAAGAATCAGTAATATTAATGGTCCTGATCTGGCATCTCGTCTTCAGTCGCTTTCTCACCGCCGTAAGGTTGCCTCTCTGTGCCTTTTATATAAATAACTTTCACAGTAATTTTTATGATGAGTTCTTCGATATGGTAACTAGACATTTTTAAGTTAGGCAGAGTACTAGATTGACGTCGAGATCTCGTCAATTTACAGTTGACTTGGCTAGATGTAACCGTAAATTCTATGCTGAAAGTTTCTTCTCTCGCACTTCTCGCTTGTGGAAATCCGTTCCGGCTCTTTGTTTTCCAACCAACTTTAATCTCCAAACATTTAAATGCAATGTCAATCGCTCTCTAATTTTCTCCTGATTACTATTTTCTCTTCCCGCTCATTATTAATGTTTCTTTTTCTTCCTCTTCCACACCTTGTAACCCTTTGTGTCAGTTGTTTTACTGCTTTGCTTGTGGTGATACCGATTAAAAAAAAAGCTCTAACCTATCTCAACTAGAGATATATTTTAAAAATTCATCTTCGCATGATATGATAAAAACATGTTTTTATACGATATTATATTCTGTCAGTAAAATTTTAAAGTTTTGATTTAACTCGAAAAGAAAAGGGTACAAGAACCATTTTCTTTTCTAAACAGATAATCATATGAACGCTATGAATGTTCTAGGAATATCAACTAGTCTAAACATGTTCAATAGGAGTCAGCAGGCTCATTTTCCACCAATTTATAGGGGATCCGCCATGCTTGATTTCATAGTTTCCGCATGGATTATGGCCTTTCAATGTTCCTCAGATCTTTTTTCTGAGTGAAAAGATGACTTGGGATTTTCTTTTAGGACGGCTAGAGAGGACAGCTATTTGTGATAAAAGCAACAAATGCAAGGATGCTCGTACGGAATTTTTATTGCATCAGAATTTGAAATCTCGTCTTTCTCATTTTGATGCTCGATACTGGAAGGAAAACGAACGACGACAAAGAAACAGGCACCAATGGTTGAAGAAGCAAATATGACAAAGGCCTTTCGAGGAAAAGTATTGTATGTCATGAGTGCTTCATGCAAACCTGTTCGGAGCCAAGCAGTAACCATAGCGACAGTGTGCGCTATCTTTAATGTACAAGAGTAGCGCTGAGCTGAGCTGACTCATTCAATGCAGCAAACAATAATGGTACGATGGCCTTCACGGAGGGAGTTAGAAGGCGGGAAGAGTAAAGGAAAAGAAAGAGTAAAGCCAATGTATTGATGACACGAGAAAAAAAAGAGGAAAAAAGCGTCCTTAATGAAAAGAGAGTGAGAGAGAGAGAGAGAGAGAAAGAGAGAAAGAGAGAGAGATAGGGGTGGGGGGGTAAAAAGAAAGAATTCATTGGTTGGTCGAAATGGGTTATTAATGTTGTATTGATCTAATATGTAAGGTCAGTGACAATCTGGGATGATGAGCTTTGTATTTGTTTACTGGCCGGTGGGTTCTCTCGAACATTGGAGTAAGAAATGGTTATTTAGCAGATTATATGTTCTTTAATTCTCATAAAAACATGCAGTTTGCAAGAAATATACTCTTTCAGAATCTATTCATAAAAATACTGTTAATATCTATCTATCTATCTAGTCTGTTCATATTTATTTATCTATTTAATCTGTTCATATCTATCTATCTATATATATATCTAGTCTGTTCATAACTATTTAGTCTGTTCGTATCTATCTATCTATCTATCTATCTATCTATCTATCTTAGTCTGTTCATATCTATCTATCTATCTATCTATCTATCTATCTATCTATCTATCTATCTATCTATCTATCTCTTTCGTTCTCTCTTACTCAATCTCTCTATCTATCCCTCTCAATCAATTTTCTTTCTTTCACATCAGTCCATCATATTCATATCTCTCACTCCTCAGATCTTTCTCTTTCTCTATCTATCTATCTGTCTATCTATCTACTCTGTTCATAACTATTTAGTCTGTTCGTATCTACCTCTCTATCGATCTATCCATCTAGTCTTTTTATATCTATCTATCTATCTATCTATCTATCTATCTATCTATCTATCTATCTATCTAATCTGTTCATATTTATGTATCTACTTTGTCTGTTCATATCTATCTATCTATCTATCTATCTATCTATCTATCTATCTATCTATCTATCTATCTATCCTGTTCTAGGCTCTTGGCCTCTTCATATCTTTCCTAGTATCTTCATTTCACTCTCTCTTTCTTGCTCTCTTACTCTATCTCTCTATCTATCCCTCTCAATCAATTTTCTTTCTTTCACATCAGTCCATCTTATTCATATCTCTCACTTCTCAGATCTTTCTCTTTCTCTATCTATCTATCTATCTATCTATCTATCTATCTATCTATCTATCTATAGCTATATTAATGGGATAAAGTGCTCAATATCAGAGATAGAGCGTATGCAAATATAAATGTAAAAGTGAACATTGAAGTCAACACTCAGAGGCGACAGGCTGTTTCATTCTAGGCGCAATCGTCAGGCCGCCTACGATTGCGACTAGCATGGAACAGCCTGTTGTCACTGACTGTTGACTTCAATGTTCACTTTTATATATATAATATATACTTAGGTCATGGTGTGGTCACTCTTCCTCCCCCAATACTAAGTATGATTGAGAGAGATATGAAATTAATCCCTCCCTATACTCTACCATGTCTCTTTAACTATCCCTCTTACACTCTCTGTTAAATTACAAAATCTTACACTACCCATCAATTTTAATTTCATTTTTCGTTTCATTTCATTTTTGGAAGTGCTATCTGATGATCCGGCGTCCTTTAAAAGGCTCTGGTGAAATAAATTATTATAATGGTACCTAAAATGGTCTGTTTTTCTTTAAAATATATATATATATATATATATATATATATATATATATATATATATAGAGAGAGAGAGAGAGAGAGAGGGGGATTTAGTTGTATGGATATGAGTTTGTGATCCTGGGTTTCACGCTTTTGCGATCATCAGACAAACTGGTTTATTTTTAAGGATTGAATCTATTTATGTATATTTGTGCTTGATTATGTTTGTTGGTGGGAGGAGGAAATCCTCCCCTGTGTCCGTTTTGGGATGACACTCTCACACACACATACATAGATACATACATACAGGTGTACGCATTTTAGTTCACACAAAGACACCCATATAGACAATACGAGAATAAGCGCAGATACACATCTATGCGTTCGAGCATAGATACATACGCAATTGTAATTCTATTTCGACGTTTGTTAAATCTTTCCAGGATTTTTTTTTTTACTAATTTTACCGATCTCAAGCCGAGTTGGATTTATAATTCAGGTAGTAGGATTTGCCTCAAAGTTGGGTTTGTCATCCTTGATGGTAATGTTTGCAATCTTTTGTGGTAAGTTTTCCGACTCTAAAAAAAATGCTGGAAAGAGTTAACAAACAAATTAAGGAGTACCTGGGATTGACACAATGGATTAATACAACAGATGTCACCAACTGGTTTTCAAATATTAAGGATGAAACAAATCGTACCCTAATCCAGTTCGACATCGAAGAATATTACCCGTCAATTTCAAGGGTACTTTTTGCGGCTGTTCTAGATTTTGCCACTGTATACTCTGACCTATATAAAGAGGAAAGCAACATAATTATGAATACTAAAAAAGTCACTTCTCATTCATAATAAGGAACAGTGGGTAAAAATTCAGAAAACCATTTTGATATTTGTTATGGTCCGGTTCCTTGTACCACGGTAATAGTCCAAGGTAGAACCAATAAAGAAGAACTCGAACACAAGTATGGAATAACACATATATATTACAAACAGGAATATATATATAAAAGTAGAAGTGTTAGTATGAACAATCAGGTTTAGTAGAGAGAACAATGTAGTCTCGACCAGTATCACTATTCCAATGTCTTGCACTAATAGTCTGAACGTGACTCTGTTTCGGACTGCCTCTGACTCGATTTGAACTACTGACTTCTTGCCTACTCCTGAGGCACAGTATTTATTAAGTATGGACTACTCCATTATTATTATTATTATGGGTAAGATCCCATAACAATATCACAATTACGTTGGACTCTGCAGAGTGTTCCCATCTTGTTGGTCTATTTATTTTATATAATCTGAGTGTACACCGTGAAATTAATATTAAAGATATTGGGCGGTATATGGATGATGGCCTCATGGTTATAAGGAAGTATACACACTTCAAAATTGCTGAGATTAGAAAACTCATAGAGAGTTTAAGTGCCTAAATTTGAAAGTTGCTACTGATACAAAATTAAAAAAGGTAAACTTCCTCAATATAACATTAGACTTAATGAAAAATCCTATAAAAAAAATTATACAAATCCTTTATATATCCACCCAAAGTCAAATATCCTCCATCCATAATAAAGCATGTATCTTCATCCATAGAAAAGGGAATAAGTATAAATTCTGCTAATGAAAGAATATTCTATGAACACAGTAATTTTTTATAATAAAGCTTTAAAGAATCCTGTCTGTAAATGTCCTGACATTAAATATAAAAACAATGATAAAATTAACCTGAGAAGAAATAGAAACAACAAAAATCATTTGGTACACACCTCCATTCAACCAAATAGTTAGTAGTAAGTTAAGATACACATTTCTTGCTTTAATTGAAAAACATTTTCCTAGAAATAATACGCTTAGCAAAATTGTTAATAAAAATAATCTAAAATTAAGTTATAGTTGTACTGAATATTTAGCAAAAATATAAAAAAGCACCATAATAAAATTTTAAATAAATAATTAAACCAGAATAAAAAAAAATAGTGATCCAGAAATGAGAATAAATGATAGTAAAGAAAATTATGTAACTGTCCGAATCCTATGAATTGTCCATTGAATAATGTCTACAGACTCTATAGTTTACCAATGTATTATCTCATCTATTTGAAATCTTAATATTCAAAAATTTTATATTGGTAGCACTAATATTAATTTATAATAAATGTCTCCCTTAAAAAAATAATATGTATTGTAACCAAACATCCCTATACAAATATTTTTGGCATTTAAAAGAAACAAATGAAACACACACAGTAAAATGGAAATTATTAAAAAAACAAAAAAAAAAACAAAAAACAAAACAAAAAACGAGGGCTTCTAGATCTTTAAATGACCCGTGTCCTTTGTGTCTATAAAAAAGTGATATATTATTAAGTTTCTGGAAAAGTAAAGATTTATTAAATTAAAGAAAAGAAATAACAGCTTTTGTAGACATTGCATTATGTTTACTTTAAAACATAATTAATTAAAAATTGCATAATTATATATATATATATATATATATATATATATATATATATATATATTATTTGATCACAAATAAGAAAGTTATACTTTAAGAATGTAAGAAAATGCGCAATTAAATTCCAAAATTTTAAATTTTAATTTGAACAATACTGTATCTAGTATACTGAAAAATATAGTAAATATAGTATTTTAGATCTTTATAAATAAAAATATAAATATATAAAATATGACTTAATCATATTTGAAGACCTTTAAAAAAAATAAATAAAAAAGCCCATGTATTGTAGTGTATGTTATATATGTCCCTAAAAAAAAAAAATAAATAAAAGACAGGATGACACGTTCTCATATATCGACAGGTAGAAATTACAAACCCACACCTAACCCATAAACTATATTTAAACTTTGCTATCTTAAATTAGACTTGTATCCTGATTCGTCAAAAAAGCCAACATCCTCTTAAACTATCTAATACTATTTAGCTTAAAAAAAAGTAAATCATTTTTCTCAAATGTTATTCAATATTGCTTGAGAATGGAACAAAAACTTTAAGTTTAATTTAAAGTTTAGATTTTTTTTTTCAGTTCCGAAACATGGTAATTTTTGTGAAATGATGAATACATATTTTTAAATAATAATATTATAATATTGTGCTCTACTTTGTGCTATGATTTTAAAAATAAATGCTAAAAACTGTGGATTATAAATCTGACTGTTCTTTCTTTTTTACTTTGATACATACATACATATATATATATATATATATATATATATATATATATATATATATATATATATATATATATAAGGCCGATGCAATGTTTTGTGGGGCCCACCGAATCTATGATACCCACCCACTCTACTGCATCTCAATATTCATAAGGTTATATTTATATAAAATACAAATTTTATTGTAACTCAGTTATGTGCAATAATGAATCATAAGCAATATAAGTGAACAATTCAACTAAAAATAAATCCAATGTATCTAAATGCAAATTAGAGACATGTCATAATCGATCATTCCATCTTAAATAAATCAATAATATGTTGCGGAAATTGTTAAACCTCTTCGCATTACATTATTTTTTGATGATATTTCTTGTTAAAAGTTGAACAATTTTAACATTCGACATAATAGATAAAAAAGACGGAATATTATATTCACAGATTTGGGCAAAAAAGAAAGTCCCTAAAATGACGTCAAAATCCGGAAAGATTTTTTATCCTCATGCTTATTTCAATTTGTAAGGTATATAAATATATAGAAATCACCAATTAGTCTTACCCTCCCCCTCATATATCATATATATATATATATATATATATATATATATATATATATATATATATATATATACCTTTATGCAAATTAATTGAAACATAAATATTTTAGTTTCCTTTTTTTCACCATATGGTCAGTTTTAGGCCCACTGGAGTCAAAGGGTGCAATCGATTTCTAATTTTCCTCAGATTAGGTCATTTGCAGTGGTGTGCAGTAATATGATTTATTTTTGGGGTGCATGATGAAATTTCTTTGGACTTGAAAACTATTGCGTCATCCGTGATTTCATCAAATTTTCATCACACCCAGACACTATTGTCTCGACTGTCGTTTAGTTGTCTTACAGCCATTGTCTACGATGGACATTACTCCAAGGAAGCGTACGAATATTGTAACGCTGCACAAGCCTTACCTATGAGTAAATCAAAGTACTATCGACTGTCCCGGAAACTCTCTTGATTTAAATCGGGTAGAGAATCTGTGGTTAATCTGCCAGAAACGGCTTCGTGGAATGGACATACGAAGTACTAACATGTGCAATGGGTCATGTTTCATTGGAAAAATACGAAAGCAGGAGATAGGTTCGAATACTGTAAAGCAGGACAAAGGTTCGAATATTGTAAAGCAGGACACAGGTACAAATCCTGAAAAGCAAAACACAGGTTCGAATCCTTGAAAGCAGGACACAGGTTCGAATCCTGTCGTAAAGTACATTTTCATCAATAAGTTTTCTTGGGGATTCAAGCCGGTAGACGAAATAAACACTGTTTACAATAAGCGGATTGTCTACTCAAATACGGGTATTCATTAAAAATAACGTTTTAAAAGCAATATATATATATATATATATATATATATATATATATATATATATATA
>CAHIKZ030005000.1:0-62500 GCA_903632075.3 Acanthosepion pharaonis | reverse complement strand
GTTGTTTTTTTATGTTTTTATTAATATATATTTAATTTTTATTATGATTATAATAAAAACATGCAGAAATCGCTACACAAAAGCTTTCATGTTTCAATACTACTTCTTCAGGCCATGGTGATTAAATGATTTTTACGAAAATTTAAAAACAAAGTTGAAAGGTGGTTGGGGAACATAAGGTCAGAATTAAAAATAAACTTGTGAGATATGATTTGATTAACCAATTAAATTAAATTAAATTAAATTATCAAGCGTTGTTAGGTAACAATTTTGTCTAAGATCGCTTGATAATGGAACATTATCCGAAACAGAAATTTCCGCGTCGCGATTTAAAATATTTTTTTGAATAAAAATATTATTAAGATATTATGCTCTACGCTGTATCGAGCAACTTTTTTAAAAAAGTAAATGTTAAAGAATATATATATATATATATATATATATATATATATATATATATATATATATTAAGTTAAAATCACTACAAAATATAGCCATTGTGTTTCAACACTTCTGATGTCTTGTCAAGTGATGATGTTGAATGTAGAATAAAACTCTTTATTCTGCAATCAACCCTATCACTTTAGAAGACACCAGAAGTATTGAAACAAAATGGCTGTTCTTAGTGATGTTTTAACATGTTTACGTTATAATTTTTTAATAAATAATATTTGCTCTACTCTGTATCGAGCACTCTTTTAAGAATAGTGCTTTTGTTTATTTGTAATTTTATTCCGTCTACACCAATCCTATACTTGGATATATATATATATATATATATATATATATATATATATATATATATATATATATATAGATATATATATAGATAGATAGATATTATTATCCTAATAGTAGTACTCGGTTGGTAAAAAAAACTCGGATAGCATAACTTGCAAGTATATCAAAACAAATTGGTACCCGAAAAAAAAAAAAAAAAGGAAAGAAAGCAAAGAACTAGAAACATCTGAACGGGTTGAAACAAATCGTCCAGTGCCTTATGTTTTTAGTCCAAAGCGAGTAACAAATCTAAAACCTAGAATGCTTAATACTCTAAGTAGAACTGGAATAAATAAAATGATGAAGTGCCAGGAACAACCTACCTAGGTTTCACCTAAATGGATCTTCAAGGTAACTTTTATTTTTTATATATATATATATATATATATATATATATATATATATATATATATATATATTCTGTTGTCTTCTGTGGTGAGATTGTGATGAGATTCACATTGATATATATACATACATACATACATATATATATATATATATATATATATATATATATATAAATATATTATAAATTAATTGATTCGACGAAGCTTTCAGCTTACATTTTGAAACATGGTTAGAACTGTGTAGCGAAAAAAAACATATTTTAAATCAATTAATTTATAATATTAATGTTCTGTAAATTTACATTGAGCACTATTTTGTAAAAATAAAATATCTATAAGAACACCGGATTATATATCTTACTGTTCTTTCTTTTTTTTTATACACACACACACACACACACACACACACACATATATATATATATATATATATATATATATATATAATAAAATATAGTTTTAATATATGCGATATTTATGGGTTAAAGTGTTCAGTACCAGGGATAGAGTGTATGTAAATATAAAAGTGGACATTGATGTCAACACTCAGAGGCGACAGTCAGGCATATGGCCATGACTATTGTGTTTAGCAAGAAACAGACTGCCTCTGGGTGTTGACTTCAATGTTCACTTATATATATATATATATATATATATATATATATATATATATATATATATATATATATATATAGAGAGAGAGAGAGAGATAGATAGATAGATAGATAGATAGATAGATAGATAGATAGATAGATACTTTCTCACTGCTGTAATGTTAACTCCCTGTGTCTTTTCTATAAATACTTTCATGGTTATTGTTCAGACGAGCTCTTTGCAAGTAGAGATAGACTTTATTAATATAAACACAGTCCTAGACTAGACGAGGTCTCATCTATATATATTTGAGTTGGTTATAATGTATAGAGTTCTATGCTAACAATTTCTTTTCTCGCTTTTCTCCAGCCGACTTTAAATGCAACATCAATCGCCATCTATTGTCCTCCTGGTTACTCTTCTTCTTTACATTCTCCTCTCCTTAGTAATGTTTCTGTTGTGGATTCCGAGATGAAATTCGGTCTCCAATGAATGACAAACGAAAGAATTAAAGATAAGAAATTAAATGTATTTACACAATAATACAAAGGGTAATTCTGTTAGTAAATCCAGGAACGCGGTTAGTCGCAATAATATATATATATATATATATATATATATATGAACAATAAGAAAATTAAAAATTAAAAAATTAAAAATCAAAATCAGACACACTGGGTTGTAGATTAATATTCTTTCGTTTTTTATTATTATTATTATTCCATTTAGATTCCTCGACTAGTTTCGACCGAAATGGCCATCATCGGGAGGCGAAATATTTCTGCTTGCTGTTGGCAAGGAACTACAGAAATGAATGTCTTTTGTTGGAGAAAATGAACTTTTGTCTGTAGTTTTCATTTGTTTTTTTATTTTTTTATCTTTTTCACATGAATCTTTTAACATTCCTTGTGTTGGTCAAACAGTCTCTTTTAAGTTGTTATTTGAGATAAGAACTGGACAGTCTCGAAGTAGGACTTCCTTAGAGTCTATGTGCTTGTAACTGACTTCTACAAGCGGTTACCTCACACTATTACTCTACCTCCAACTCAATCACAATCTCTCTCTCTCTCTCTCTCTCTCTCTCTCTATTCTGACTAACTCTGGATATTTAACGGCAGCAGTCCAAGTAACACATATGAAAAAGGGGTGGACCCCATAACCGTTTCTGTTTTCTAATTCTTCCATACTCGGTAACCCCTTATGTCTTAATGGCTTTACTGCTTTGCCTGCGGTCAAGTTGATGAAGAAGGGAAAAAAGATAGATAAATAAAGAGGGAGATAACTTTAGAATCGGTTTCAAACTGAGAGGGACATTCAGATCATGTGTCATTATTCTTTGTGAAAGCCTTACATATAGGTCACTGGGGGATTAAGGGAAAGTGGGAGGAGATGGAAATCAACTCTTTCCAGTTCTTGTGCTTCAGGGTTAATGGCTGGCATTATTTATATTCTTGGCCTTGAGTTTCTTTATTTTAATTTATTTTATTATTTGTGATTTTATTTTATACTTTATGTTGTTTTATTTTATTGAAGAGTTAACCAAATCACAATCACTTTCTCTGTCTGTCTCTTTCTGCCACAATCACTCTTTCTCTTTCTGTCACAATCTCTCTCTCATTCTGTCACAATCACTCTCTCTTTCTTTCTCCTTCTATCCTTCTGTCACAATCACTCTCTCTTTCTAACATAGTCCCTCTCTCTCTCTTTCACAATAACTCTTTCTCTCTTTCTAACACAATCTCTCTCACTTTTAATTTTTTATAAGATTTTATAATTATTAGTATTTAATTCATTTTATATCTTATAGCATTCATTTATATATTTTTTTAAAATTTATTTTTATATATACTTTTTTCAATTTCTTTATATTTTTAAAAATAATCTTTAAATGTTTTCAAACTTTTTCTTAATATAAAATATCTAATTATGATTAATTCTTTGCTAGCATATTTTGGTAATTTTTAAAGAATGAAATCCATTTTGTTTTATATTTTATTTCGGTTTCTTTAAATTTTTTTCTGGTCTTTATTTAGTTTCCCTTCGATTTTTTTCTAATTCCAAATCGGGGTGTCAGAGTTAATGTCTAGGTCAAATTTGTGTAAAACTTTTTCAAGTTAAGCCAGACGACTTCCGTCTCCCCTTACCATTGATCGGGTTTTTGTTTGGTTCACTATTCAACGTCATATTTTCAACGGCTCTTTTTAAAAAATTAAATTTTTTTCCGACACAAAATACAGTGAATTTGAATTAAAAAATGCTAACGTTCTCATGGGGTAATTTTGGATTTCTCTATCATACAATATATATATATATATATATATATATATATATATATATATATATATATATATTTAGGGACCACTGAATTTTGATACCTAAGGTTTAAATGGATTTTTAAAAAATGAAAAAGCATTCTTGAAGGTTTCATGTTAGCTTTAGTTGAAAGCTAAATGATTCAATTTTCTATTTCCAGTAAGTCAAATATTCTGGTGTATTTCTAATAAAAATTATATAGATTGGAATCTCAATTTTTGGGCCGATTTAAGCAGGCATTTTCTTAATTTTACGAAATTTGTAAACAAAATAAATTTATCGATTTTAAACCAAAATTTACAGCGTGCTTGAAAGGATTGATAAAAAAATAATAATACTTTGCTCTTTCCTCTTAATAATAACGTAAACATTTTAATGAGAAAGCTTTGTTTTTATTGAGTTTGGGGCCATTTTTCATCATCCTATGCTGTTTTTTACGCAGCAAAGTGGAGGTACCTAATTTTTTTAATTATTCTTTTTATTTATTTATTTATTTATTATTATTATTATTATTATTATTATTATTATTAATAATAATAATAATAATAAAGAAAAAACAAATCCCTTGGTGGAACTAACGGAGAAATTGCCAAAAATCTCGAACAAGGACAGCAAAAGAACAAAGAAAAAGCCATAAAGTCCAACACCTACCTATCATTAAAGTGCAGTGCTCAATGCCTACATTACCTTGACAGAGCAAAACAAGTCATCTGAAGATCTCGTCAGCGTGAAACTCGGGTTACAATTAGGGCCATCCTTTCAGAGGAATTAATGTCGTCATGAGTATACCTGGTGTAACAGCATAATTGTCCATCTTAATGTTTGGTATCTAAAAAAACCCCACAAAAGTGAGTTTCTTTCTTCCAGATTTTCAGATAAGACGTTTAGCCATCTTGATACCATTTGTTGTATCACTGAAAAACCCTTTGAGTTATTTAGGTAGAAAGAGAACAGGTTAAAATTCTTTTGTATCGACTCCACTGTGGACTAATGGATATCGGGTCGGATTGAGGAATCGGAGAACCGAGTTCGAATTCCAGTCGAATCCATTATATTCACTTAAGTGCTAATACCATTGGAAAAGGTATGAATCCTCTTTTTATCCCCCAGCTTTGGGTAAATAGCAGGACAGATCGGGGTTCTATAGCCTTTGATGGCAACTGATCTACTGCAGAAAGAAATGGCAACCTACTGCGGGCAAAAAATCTGCCTTGTCAGTCATGAAATTGTATCACGCATGGCACATAACTGACTGAAGAAGAAAGTAGTGAAGAAGAAAGGTGTGACGTTCCCCGGTCTGTCTCCGCGCCGTCGCCGTCCTATCCTGTCTTGTAACGACCAATGTGACTTGGTATTGGTCGCGGCACCAAATGTGACGTTCTAACCTTTTGCTGATTCGGATGGGAATCTGGTTAGATTGGGTATCAGTCTTGTCGTTCCCAGCTCGACTCCAACCTCTGGTTACCGAAGTAACTGTTTTGATTTCTAGTCTAACCTACCCACGTTGTGATTTTATCTTAGGTAGACGAAATCAATCAGTCGCCGGGCCGTAATGCAAGCTGAGTCCGGACAAGGGCAACACCGCACAAGTATATGTAAAAGAAAATAAAATAGTAACTCGAAAAGTTCAAATGTGTTAAAAAAGGATAACAATATTTTATATCTGGTTGCTGAATACAGGACTGATTCTTTTCTACTAACCCGCTAATATGGATTCGTGACACTCTATGTTTGTTAGGCGAGTCTTAACATCTTAAGTTGTTTGTTCTTTAAGAAACTGATTCTTGGTGTATCTTCAGGCGATATTCGTAACACTTGTTTTGGTGGTGTGAGTCTAAGTCGTTCTTCAAAAATAAATTGTTCTTCGTTAGAAGTTTAGTCCGGAATTGCGTGGAATCTTTCAGTCAGCTTTTTGTGAGGCGGGCCCAACTCAATTCAACTCAGCTGTGAACTGCCTAATTCAACTGCGAACTCCTCTCAACTCGTTGCGACTCTGCTGGTATGGACGCCGACCAAAACCGGGGTGGGCTTGTCGGGGTTTGAGGTTCCTTGATAATTCTAAATCCACAATCCACTTCTTTGTTTTCGGTCAGGAAAATTTATTATTTTCCATTTTTGGAAGTATTTCGTCCTCCCACCTTCTTCTGTTCTCATATTGGTATCTCACCATACCCTCAGAGCGTGTCAACGGGTTTCCCCTCTCTCTCACAGTGGCATCTCATACCGATCCCTTCAGGGGGTGTCAACAGGCCTCCCCTCCTACTTCACATGGTTACCTTCGCCTAACGCTTACGCCAGCATTCAGCCAATGGGCGCCCAGCAGTGTGGGTGCGGCCACACTAGCCTCGGTTTAAAAAATCTTGCTCAAAGAAAAGAAATTATCTTCCTTTTTTTTTTCTTTTTCTTTTCTTTCTCTTTCTTGACAACAAGTCCTTAGACACGTAGTGTGGTCCTTTAATCTCAATTCTTATCCTGAATGTCACCTGGAATTCATCACCCGGGACCTTCGCCAAACAAGTGGGTGGTCATCCGGTGAGATCCACATTCTGGCGTTAATTATTCGTTCTGATAAAATAATTTTCCTATCGTGACCAGCTTCGACATAAAACAGATGTCTTTTCCAAACGACATCCCCGTAGATAGCTAATGGTCAATTTTTTCTTCCTGGTGGTCCAGCGGACATTTTTCTTTTTCGGTCAGCGCATGACCTAATTAATTTTTATCTCCCAGTTTCTGTTTCGTAGGCGACTTTACCAACGTGGAAGTTATCATTATCGTTGTCATGGCAGACTGCTGTCGTTTATTCGGTGATCGTCATAAATCAAATTAAATTCTGTGTTTTACTTTCTCGACAATGGAAATAGAATCTTACCACTTTGTCAGAAAAATAACACGCTTAGTGTCCTGTTCGTGATCGCTTCTTATCACCTAAATTTAATTCCCGCCTTTTTTTTTCTTTCTAGCAACCTAAATAGTGTCGCAAAGGTATGTAAGTCTATAATAATTGAAGTTTATCTCTGTATTATCTACAAACATACATAGATACATGCACACACATACAGAGTTGATGATACATCATCATCTGAATCCCACATAGACAAACTTGAATAATTATACACTTACATACAAAAAGTAATATTTACACTATTTCACTTAGGCTTGGTACCCATTAATTTCTTCAAATTCCAAATGGACGAATCGTCTTTCCTTGAATTGGTAAGGCCACAAATTATACTAACGTTTGTTGAAAAAGTCGAATGCACATGAAACCTGATTAAACAATGAAAATCAAACAAAAATAAAAATCTCAGAATTTCTTTCTACTTTTTCTCATCATCTGATGAAGTTTTAATAAAACTGAAACGTGTTAGATTAATAAAGGTTTCCTATTTGCTCTATATCTATGCATTTAAAACACCAAATCTATTTGGATATTTTTTGTCTGTGAAGTCTGTAACCTTTTCATGTAATAAGGTTTTCTCCTCTGTATTGGTGTAACCATTGCTGATATCTCTGTTCTGTCAATGCAGACAGTTCGATCGTGTTTATACAAGTTACCATTTCTGACACCATAGGTCAACTAGTTCCAGAGCAAGTTATGTTAGAGCCGTAGATCTTAGTAACCACAGCATAAGTTCTTTTTTCTTTATAAAGTCAAGAACTGTCTCATTTTCACTTCAAGGAACCACTAAATATTTTGCTTTGACAATTTTTACATTGAAACATTATATAGTAAACCGTATGTCCAATAATGGCATCCGAAATTTCCAGGAATCAGTTCTATAGAGACAGGAAATCTTTAAGAACCTATTCTGCTTATTTTCTTTTCAATCCGAGAATGGAAGCAAATCACTCGATAGAATCAAACAGAATTAAACCATTTTGATAATTTAATAGAAAACATTTATTTGTTAAGATATTTCCAGATTGAAATTCTGTTCTTATCATATTTCTGTTCAGAAGTATGGTGCTTTTTGACTCTAGTGTCATCGGCTGCGTTATGGTTTCTTGGCCACATTCGAATTGAATCGCTACAGTCCCCAAATATCCAATGGAAGACCTATCAGATTTATGACTAGAAGATATGCCATATTTTTTACTTAAAAACGGTAGAGGTCGTGTGTCTGTTGGAGTTTCACTAAGCGTGTACACGAGCGTAGCGGAGCTAACAATTTATTTAGACCATCGGCTATTAATATATAAGATTATTTTTGGATAATTCAACAACCTGTTCCCTATGCTTTTATAATTTTAAGAATCGTATTGCACAAACCGGTAGGATGTCACCACTGCTTATGTCTTGCTTATTTTAGGGGTGGTGACTGCGGATAATTTAACCGCTTTGCTTGGAGTGGAATGATTAAAATAATGCAACTACGGAAAACAAAGCCACATATAGTGATTTTTTAAACACAGTTTAGATGTGGTACAAGGCCGAAAGTATGGGGGGCACTCAGTGAAGATCGAACTCACTACTCAGTCGTAATCTGATCTAGCAAGACGAGCTTTCTAACCATTACACCACGTCGAGGCGCCCGAACAAAACCACGGATAAGGTAGATATGTGTATATCCTACTGTATGTAAAACGTTTGCTAAATCAAGAAACGGAAGCTAACGTTTTATTTGAAACTGAGAAGAATTTTTTATTTTTCAGAGATTTAGTACACTAAATGATAAAAATATTCCATTAGTAAATGTATTGCTTGCTATGTAGATATAAAATGAATACCTGTAAAATAAATCTGGAGCATTTAATTACTTTTCAAGGATCTTCCTTTACGCTTGTATGAAGAAAAGAACACAAAACGGTCTGCATATCGAATAAACGGTCTATGATTGCTACATTAATTCCATTTTGGCGACTGCGAGAAAAAAAAAGTCAATCGTATGAGAGTTTTTCTTTCGTTAAGGAACCAATTTCGTCTGATTAACATGCGAATTATTTTAATGCAGTCATTAAAAGCTTTAGTTTTTCCTTCACTACTAGTCATTTCAGGAGTAACGCGATTGCGGCTCACCACAACTTCCTTTTCTTTATTAACTGTTAATTGCCATGAGAGAGTAGAAACATGAAGATGAGTAAGAGAAAAATTCCAAAACTAGACTTGGCAATAATTATCGATTTGAGTAATGATAAATTATCGATTTGAATAATGACAAATTGTCTGCGGACGACTTTTGAGAGGTTATTAAAGTTCCAACATTTTTTTTCTATTTTATTTATTGAACGACTTGAGAAGTAAGTATTTGTTCTTCAATACATTTTCATTATCAGTATCCCATTCATTTTTTCTATTTTATTTATTGAACGACTTGAGATGTAAGTATTTGTTCTTCAATACATTTTCATTATCATTTTTTCCATTCATTTTTTTATCTTCATTTTTTTCTATTTATTGAACGACTTGCTTTTGAATACATTTTCATTATCCCATTCATTTTTTTCTATTTATTTATTGAACACTTGAGATGTAAGTATTTGTTCTTCAATACATTTTTATCATTATCCCATTCATTTTTTTTCTATTTTATTTATTGAACGACTTGAGATGTAAGTATTTGTTCTTCAATACATTTTCATTATCAGTATCCCATTCATTTTTTCTATTTTATTTATTGAACGACTTGTGATGTAAGTATTTGTTCTTCAATTTTCATTATCATTTTCATTTTTTCTATTTTATTTTATTGAACAGTATCCCATTTCATTTTTTTTTTTTTCTATTTTATTTATTGAACGACTTGAGATGTAAGTATTTGTTCTTCAATACATTTTCATTATCCCATTCATTTTTTTCTATTTTATTTATTGAACGACTTGAGATGTAAGTATTTGTTCTTCAATACATTTTCATTATCCCATTCATTTTTTCTATTTTATTTATTGAACGACTTGAGATGTAAGTATTTGTTCTTCAATACATTTTTTATCATTATCCCATTCATTTTTTTTTCTATTTTTATTTATTGAACGACTTGAGATGTAAGTATTTGTTCTTCAATACATTTTCATTATCCCATTCATTTTTTTTCCGACTTGAGATGTAAGTATTTGTTCTTCATTTTTCATTATCAGTATCCCATTCATTTTTTCTATTTTATTTATTGAACGACTTGAGATGTAAGTATTTGTTCTTCAATACATTTTTATCAGTCCATTATCCTTGATCCCATTCATTTTTTATCTATTTTATTTATTGAACGACTTGAGATGTAAGTATTTGTTCTTCAATATTATCAGTATCCCATTCATTTTTCTATTTTATTTTATTGAACGACTTGAGATTTTTACATTTACATTATCCCATTCATTTTTTTCTATTTTATTTATTGAACGGCTTGAGATGTAAGTATTTGTTCTTCAATACATTTTCATTATCAGTATCCCATTCATTTTTTCTATTTTATTTATTGAACGACTTGAGATGTAAGTATTTGTTCTTCAATACATTTTCATTATCCCATTCATTTTTTTTTTTATTTTTATTGATTTATTGAACGACTTGATTTTTATGTAAGTATTTGTTCTTCAATACATTTTCATTATCAGTATCCCATTCATTTTTTCTATTTTATTTATTGAACGACTTGAGATGTAAGTATTTGTTCTTCAATACATTTTCATTATCAGTATCCCATTCATTTTTTCTATTTTATTTATTGAACGACTTGAGATGTAAGTATTTGTTCTTCAATACATTTTCATTATCCCATTCATTTTTTTCTATTTTATTTATTGAACGGCTTGAGATGTAAGTATTTGTTCTTCAATACATTTTCATTATCAGTATCCCATTCATTTTTTCTATTTTATTTATTGAACGACTTGAGATGTAAGTATTTGTTCTTCAATTTCCCATTCATTTTTTTCTATTTTATTTATTGAACATTTTTTTTTATCATTTTTCTATTTTATTTATTGAACACTTGTATTCTTCATTCATTTTTTTTTTTCTATTTTATTTATTGAACGGCTTGAGATGTAAGTATTTGTTCTTCAATACATTTTCATTATCAGTATCCCATTCATTTTTTCTATTTTATTTATTGAACGACTTGAGATGTAAGTATTTGTTCTTCAATACATTTTTCATTATCCATTCATTTTTTTCTATTTTATTTATTGAACGACTTGAGATGTAAGTATTTGTTCTTCAATACATTTTCTCAGTATCCCATTCATTTTTTTTTCTATTTTATTTATTGAACGACTTGAGATGTAAGTTTTGTTCTTCAATACATTTTCATTATTATCCCATTCATTTTTCTATTTTATTTATTGAACGACTTGTATCCCATTCTTTATTTTTTATCTATTTTTTTTTCTATTTTATTTAACGAACGACTTGAGATGTAAGTATTTGTTCTTCAATACATTTTCATTATCCCATTCATTTTTTCTATCCCATTTGTTCTTCATTTTTTTATCAGTATCTTCATTTTTCTATTTTTTTGAACGACTTGAGATGTAAGTATTTGTTCTTCAATACATTTTCATTATCCCATTCATTTTTTTCTATTTTATTTATTGAACGACTTGAGATGTAAGTATTTGTTCTTCAATACATTTATCATTATCCCATTCATTTTTTCTATTTTATTTATTGAACGACTTGAGATGTAAGTTTGTTTGTTTTCTTCAATTCATTTTCGACTTATCAGTATCCCATTCATTTTTTCTATTTTATTTATTGAACGACTTGAGATGTAAGTATTTGTTCTTTGTTACATTTTCATTATCAGTATCCATTCATTTTTCTATTTTATTTATTGAACCCATGTAAGTATTTGTTCTTCAATACATTTTCATTATCAGTATCCCATTCATTTTTCTATTTTTATTTATTGAACGACTTGAGATGTAAGTATTTGTTCTTCAATACATTTTCATTATCCCATTCATTTTTTCTATTTTATTTATTGAACGACTTGAGATGTAAGTTTTTGTTCTTCAATTTATTTCATTATCAGTATCCCATTCATTTTTTTCTATTTTATTTATTGAACGACTTGAGATGTAAGTATTTGTTCTTCAATACATTTTCATTATCCCATCCATTCATTTTTTTATTTTATTTATTGAACGGCTTGAGATGTAAGTATTTGTTCTTCAATACATTTTCATTATCCCATCCATTCATTTTTTCTATTTTATTTATTGAACGACTTGAGATGTAAGTATTTGTTCTTCAATACATTTTCATTATCAGTATCCCATTCATTTTTTCTATTTTATTTATTGAACGACTTGAGATTGTTCTTCAATACATTTTTATTATGTATCCCATTCATTTTTTCATTTTATTTATTGATTATCCTTCATTACATTTTTTATCTATCCCATTTTTTTTTCTATTTTTTATTTATTGAACGGCTTGAGATGTAAGTATTTGTTCTTCAATACATTTTTTCCTATTTTATTTATTGAACGACTATCCCATTTTCATTTTTTATCCCATATTTTATTTTATTGAACGACTTGAGATGTAAGTATTTGTTCTTCAATACATTTTCATTTTTTCTATTTTATTTATTGAACCATTCTTCATTTTTTTATCTATTTTATATTGAACGACTTTGAACGACTTTTCATTATCAGTAGATTTGTATTGAGTATTTGTTCTTCAAATACATTTTCATTTTTCTATTTTATCCCGATTGATTTTTTATTTTATTTATTCTATTTTATTTATTGAACGACTTGAGATGTAAGTATTTGTTCTTCAATACATTTTCATTATCAGTATCCCATTCATTTTTTTCTATTTTATTTATTGAACGACTTGAGATGTAAGTATTTGTTCTTCAATACATTTTCATTATCCACATTAAATTTTGTTCTTCAATTTTCATTTTCATATCCCATTCATTTTTTTCTATTTTATTTATTGAACGGCTTGAGATGTAAGTATTTGTTCTTCAATACATTTTCATTATCCCATTCATTTTTTTCTATTTTATTTATTGAACGACTTGTGATGTAAGTATTTGTTCTTCAATACATTTTCATTATCCCATTCATTTTTTTCTATTTTATTTATTGAACGACTTGTGATGTAAGTATTTGTTCTTCAATACATTTTCATTATCAGTATCCCATTCATTTTTTCTATTTTATTTATTGAACGACTTGAGATGTAAGTATTTGTTGTTCAATACATTTTCATTATCAGTATTTCATTTTTTTATTTTTATTTATTGAACGACTTGAGATGTAAGTATTTGTTCTTCAATACATTTTCATTTCAATCATATCCCATTCATTTTTTTTATTTTATTTATTGAACGACTTGAGATGTAAGTATTTGTTCTTCAATACATTTTCATTATCCCATTCATTTTTTTCTATTTTATTTATTGAACGACTTGTGATGTAAGTATTTGTTCTTCAATACATTTTCATTATCAGTATCCCATTCATTTTTTCTATTTTATTTATTGAACGACTTGTGATGTAAGTATTTGTTCTTCAATA
This sequence comes from Acanthosepion pharaonis, assembly GCA_903632075.3. Lineage (NCBI taxonomy): Eukaryota > Metazoa > Mollusca > Cephalopoda > Sepiida > Sepiidae > Acanthosepion > Acanthosepion pharaonis. The sequence continues at coordinate 48,989 of CAHIKZ030005000.1, read as the reverse complement.
CATTTTCATTATCAGTATCCCATTCATTTTTTCTATTTTATTTATTGAACGACTTGAGATGTAAGTATTTGTTCTTTTTCATTATCATTTTTTTTATCATTTTTTTTATTTATTGAACTTGTGATCCAATACATTCATTTTTTTTCTATTTTATTTATTGAACGACTTGTGATGTAAGTATTTGTTCTTCAATACATTTTCATTATCAGTATCCCATTCATTTTTTCTATTTTATTTATTGAACGACTTGAGATGTAAGTATTTGTTCTTCAATACATTTTCATTATCAGTATCCCATTCATTTTTCTATTTTATTTATTGAACGACTTGAGATGTAAGTATTTGTTCTTCAATACATTTTTCATTATCAGTATCCCATTCATTTTTTTCTATTTTATTTATTGAACGACTTGTGATGTAAGTATTTGTTCTTCAATACATTTTTTTTATCAGTATCCCATTCATTTTTTCTATTTTATTTATTGAACGACTTGAGATGTAAGTATTTTTTTCATTCTTCAATACATTTTTTTCTATTTTATCAGTAACCCATGTCATTTTTTTTCATTATATTTTTTTTCTTTTATTGAACGACTTGAGATGTAAGTATTTGTTCTTTCAATACATTTTCATTATCAGAATCCCATTCATTTTTTATCTATTTTTTCTATTTATTGAACGACTTTGAAGACCATAAGTATTTGTTCTTCAATACATTTTCATTTTCAGTTCCCATTCATTTTTTTATTGAACGACTTTTTTATTTATTGAACATTATCACTTGAGATGTAAGTATTTGTTCTTCAGTACATTTTACATTATCATCCCATTCATTTTTTTTCTATTTTATTTATTGAACGACTTGAGATGTCATTTTTATTCATATTTTATTCTTTTTATTTATTGAACGAATACATTTTCATTATCATATCCCATTCATTTTTTCTATTTTATTTATTGAACGACTTGAATATTTGTTCTTCAATACATTTTCAATACATTTTTTCATTATCAGTATCCCGTTCATTTTTTGCTTATTTTATTTTTTGAACGACTTGAGATGTATTTGTTCTTCAATACATTTGATTATCAATTTTTTTCTATTTTATTTATTGACAATGAGATGAAATTTGAATTTTGGTTTCATTATCCCATTCATTGATTTTTCTATTTTATTTATTGAACGACTTGAAAGATGTAAGAATTTGTTCTTCAATACATTTTTAAGTATCCCATTCATCTATTCATTTTTTCTATTTTATTTTTGAACATTGAGATTTTATTTATTGAACCAGTAAGTTTTGTTCTTCAATACATTTTCATTATCAGTATCCCATTCATTTTTTTCTATTTTATTTATTGAACATTGTGATGTAAGTATTTGTTCTTCAATACATTTTCATTATCAGTATCCCATTCATTTTTTTTTCTATTTTATTTATTGAACGACTTGAGATGTAAGTATTTGTTCTTCCATTCATTTTCATTATCCCATTCATTTTTTTTTATTTTATTTATTGAATGATTGAACGACTTGTTCTTCAATCATGTAATCCCATTTTTTTTTTTGTTCTTCAATACATTTTCATTATCCCATTCATTTTTTTCTATTTTATTTATTGAACGACTTGAGATGTAAGTATTTGTTCTTCAATACATTTTCATTATCATTAATTTTTTTCTATTTTATTTATTGAACGACTTGAGATGTATTCAATACATTTTTCTTATTCATTCATTTTTTCTATTTTATTTATTGAACGACTTGAACGAAGTATTTGTTCTTCAATACATTTTCATTATCAGTATCCCATTCATTTTTTTCTATTTTATTTATTGAACGACTTGAGATGTATCTTCAATACATTTTCATTATCCCATTCAATTTTTCTATTTTATTTATTGAACGACTTGAGATGTAAGTATTTGTTCTTCAATACATTTTCATTATCCCATCATTCATTTTTTCTATTTTATTTATTGAACGAAGAGATGTAAGTATTTGTTCTTCAATACATTTTCATTATCCCATTCATTTTTTCTATTTTATTTATTGAACGACTTGAAGATAAGATTTGTTCTTTAATTTTTCATTTCTTTCAATTTTCTATTTTTTCATTATCAGTATTTGTTCCCATTTCATTTTTCCATTCATTTTTTATTTATTCTTGAACGACTTGTGATGTAAGTATTTGTTCTTCAATACATTTTCATTATCCCATTCATTTTTTTCTATTTTATTTATTGAACGACTTGAGATTAAAGATTTGTTCTTCAATACATTTTTCATTATCAGTATCCCATTCATTTTTTTTCTATTTTATTTTTGAACATTATCAGTTTGTCCCATTCATTTTTTTTTGAATTTTATTTATTGAACGACTTGAGATGTAAGTATTTGTTCTTCAATACATTTTCATTATCAGTATCCCATTCATTTTTTCTTTTTTTATTGAACGACTTGTAGATGTAAGTATTTGTTCTTCAATAATTTTCATTTTGTCCTTCATTTTCATTTCCCATTCATTTTTCTATTTTATTTATTGAACGACTTGAGATGTAAGTATTTGTTCTTCAATACATTTTCATTATCAGTATTCATTTTTTTTTTCTATTTTATTTATTGAACGATTGAGATGTATTTGTTCTTCAATCATTTTCATTATCATTATCCCATTCATTTTTTTTTTATTTTATTTATTGAACGACTTGAGATGTAAGTATTTGTTCTTCAATACATTTTCATTATTCATTATCCCATTCATTTTTTTATTTTATTTATTGAACGACTTGAGATGTAAGTATTTGTTCTTCAATACATTTTCATTATCAGTATCCCATTCATTTTTTTATTTTTTTATTGAACGACTTGAGATGTAATTCAATTTTTCATTATCAGTATCCCATTCATTTTTTTCTATTTTATTTATTGAACGACTTGTGATGTAAATATTTGTTCTTCAATACATTTTCATTATCCAGAACTATTTTATTTATTGAACGACTTGAGATGTAAGTATTTGTTCTTCAATACATTTTTCATTATTAGTATCCCCATTCATTTTTCTATTTTATTTATTGAACGACTTGAGATGTAAGTATTTGTTTTCTTCAATACATTTTCATTATCAATGAATTCATTTTTTCTATTTTCATTATTGAACATTTTTTCTTGAGATGTAAAAGTATTTGTTCTTCAATACATTTTCATTATCAGTATCCATTCATTTTTTTCTATTTTTATTTATTGAACGACTTGAGATGTAAGTATTTGTTCTTCAATACATTTTCATTATCAGTTCATTTTTTCTATTTTATTTATTGAACGACTTGAGATGTTATCAGTATTTGTTCTTCAATTTGAAATTCATTATCAGTATTGCGTATTTTCATTCATTTTTTTTCATATCTTATTTCTATTTTAATTGAACGACTTGAGATGTAAGTATTTGTTCTTCAATACATTTTCATTATCAGTATCCCATTCATTTTTTTCTATTTTTTTATTTATTGAACGACTTGAGATGTAAGTTTTGTTCTTCAATACATTTCATTATTATCCCATTCAATTTTTTTATTGAACGACTTGTGATGTAAGTATTTGTTCTTCAATACATTTTCATTATCAGTATCCCATTCATTTTTCTATTTTATTTATTGAACGACTTGTGATGTAAGTATTTGTTCTTCAATTTTTCATTATCCTTATCCCATTCATTTTTTTATTTTATTTATTGAACGAATGATTAAGTATTTGTTCTTCAATACATTTTCATTCCCGTTCATTTTTTTCATTTTATTTATTGAACAACTTGACATTTTCATTATTTCATTTTTCTATTTTATTTATTGAACGACTTGAATGTAGTATTTGTTCTTCAATACATTTTCATTATCAGTTCCCATTCATTTTTTTTTCTATTTTTATTTATTGAACGAACCCAAGTATTTGTTCTTCAATACATTTTTCATTATCAGTATTTTTTATTTTATTTATTGAACGACTTGATGTATTTTGTTCTTCAATACATTTTCATTATCCATTTTTTTCATTTTATTTTTTTTTCTATTTTTATCCATTTATTGAACGACTTGAGATGTAAGTATTTGTTCTTCAATACATTTTTCATTATCCCATTCATTTTTTTCTATTTTATTTATTGAACGACTTGAGATGTAAGTATTTGTTCTTCAATACATTTTCATTATCAGTATCCCATTCATTTTTTCTATTTTATTTATTGAACGACTTGTGATGTAAGTATTTGTTCTTCAATACATTTTCATTATCAGTATCCCATTCATTTTTTCTATTTTATTTATTGAACGACTTGTTCTTCAATACATTTTCATAATCCCATTTTTTTTTCTATTTTTCAATTGAACGACTTGAGATTGTATTATCTTCAATAAATTTCATTATCCCATTCATTTTTCTATTTTATTTATTGAACGACTTGAGATGTAATATTTGTTCTTCAATACATTTTCATTATCAATTCATTTTTTTTATTTTATTTGAACGACTTGAGATTTAAGTAAAAATGTTCTTCAATACATTTTCATTATCCCATCATTCATTTTCTATTTTATTTATTGAACGATTTGATTTTTGTTCTTCAATATTTTCATTCTTCAATTCATTTTTCTATTTTCTTTATTGAACAGTGATGTAACATTTTTTTTTTTTTTCTATTTTATTTGATGATTATCAGTATTAAGTATTTGTTTTCAAAATTTCATTTTTTTTATTGAATTTTTCTATTTTATTTATTGAACGACTTGAGATGTAAGTATTTTGTTCTTCAATACATTTTTTTCATTATCAGTATTTTTTCATATTTTTATTTTTTTTTATTGAATTGAACAACTTTTGAGATTTTCATTATCAGTATCCATATTTTTTCTATTTTATTTATTGAACGACAATGTAAGTATTTGTTCTTCAATTTTCATCCGTATCCCATTCATTTTTTTTATTTATTTCATTTATTGAACGAATTTTTCATTATCAGATGTAATTTTTTGTTCTTCAATTGATTTGTCATTATCATTTTCATTATCAGTATCCCATTTTTTTTTCTTTTATTTTACAGCTTGAAATTTTCTTCAATACATTTTCATTAGTATTTGTTTATTTATAACGGCTGAGATGTAAGTACATTTTCATTATCCCATTCATTTTTTCTATTTTATTTATTGAACGACTTGAGATGTAAGTATTTGTTCTTCAATACATTTTTCATTATCCAAATCCCATTTTTTTTCTATTTTATTTATTGAACGACTTGGAGATGTAAAATTTGTTCTTCAATATTTTTACATTTTTTCTATTATCCATTTTTTTTCTACTTCATTTTATTTATTTTATTACTTGAGATGTAAGTATTTGTTCTTCAATACATTTTCACAGTATCATTTTATTTTTACTGCTGCTTTTGTTTACTGAACGACTTGTTGTTTAGAATTTGTTCTTTGTTAGGATTTTCATTATCAGTATCCTGTTCATTTTTTTTCTATTTTATTTATTGAACGACTTGTGATGTATCAATTTGTTCTTCAATACATTTTCATTATCAGTATGTTCATTTTTCTATTTTATTTATTGAACGACATATAATCATTTTTTATTTATTGAAGACCATTGAATACATTTTCATTATCATAATTTTTCTATTTTATTTTTGACATTTTTCCAATGAATAGGTTATCAATATTTTTTCTATTTTATTCACTTGTTTTCTTTGCGCAGATTTTCATTATCAGCAATTTTTTCTATTTTATTTATTGGATCATTTGGATTTTTTTGTTCTTCAATGTTTTCATTAATTCCATTTTTTTATATTATTCTTGCAGGAATTGTTCTTCAAGTACATTTGTTTTTATTTGGAGAAATTATTGAAATGATTCATTTTTTCCTATTTTATTTATTGAGAAAAAGACATTTGGTCGAATGCTTATTTAATTTTTCTATTTTCGAAACTTTGTTCTTCAATCTTTTCATTATCAGTAATTTTTTCTAATTTATTTAGGAACAAAATGCGGTGACAATTAATGATTTTTCTTCAAATTTGAATAATGGTGTTTTTTCTATTTTTTTTTGAACTAAGATTTTGTTCTTCATTTTTCATTGAAAAGAATGAGAGAATATTTACCTTAACAAAAAGAAGTCATTTGGTGTAATTGTCTCAACTGTGTATTTTTTCCACATTATCATTATCCAGTAGTTGAATTGTAGCTCCATTCTTCAGTGTATCTCAACATCAATTTTAACAGTTATTAGATGGTCCATTATTAACCCATGTTTTATTTACCAGGTCGAATTGTTCTTCAATCACTTTCATTATCATTCCATTCATTTTTACAACTGAATGGCTTTATCAGGAATGATTGTTTCATCATCCATTCCGTTGACATAGAGACACGTCACTATCATAAGATAAATTTTGAAAGAATTTTTGTAATCGTTATGAAATTTGGAGAGAAAGCACTGATGATTTTCAGAGAAAATGTTTAAATTTATTTTGAGTTGAAAAACCAATCCGAATGTTTTTTTGTTCAAACATTTTCATTTTCATTATCCCATTTTTTTAATGGACTTTCTATTTTCTATCCCTTTGCAATAACATTGCCAATGAAATGAAAGAGATTTTTCAGTATTTCTCAAATACGTTTATTTCATTTTTTTTTTCTATTTTATTTAGGAGAAATAAATTAAATTTGTTCTTCAATAAATAAAATTCATTATCCTAAAATCAGATGGATAATTAAAATTGCTAATCCAAAGAGGAAAACTCCACCATTTTTTTTGAACGATGCTGCATGTTGCATTTGAGAACATTTGTGATGAAAGTAAAATGTCCAGTATCAATGGAAGTATTTGTTCTTGATTTGAAGGTTGTTGGTTTTTTTATAATAAGCATTGAACGTCATGCTAAGATATATTGATGTTTGAATGAACGAATCAAATGTGATTCTGCATTTTCATTTGATCTGTGATCATGAACGCTTAATTGAAAAAATGCATTTCGAAAATTTATTTATTGAACAATTTTTGCACATCAGTATGAATAAAGTTTTGTTCTTAAATATTTTAGAGTTCATTTAGAATTTTTTTCCAGTAAATATATAACATTCGGCATTGAATTCCGTGTCCTGATGTATTTTTTTTTATACAAGACTAAATTATTTATTGCTCATTTTTGTTTCAAAATTTTCTATTTATGCAAGACTATTTGTTAAACTTTTTTCTTTTTATTTATTGAACATAGTGAATTTGTTCTTCAGGACAACCATTCATTTTTTTCCTGTTCAGATATGATGTTTGATTCCGAACTTCTTGAATTTCATATTTGATATGTTTTTTTTCTTTTTATTTATCCTACATTATGGCAATTTTTTCATTGGCAGTTTTTTTTTCCTCTTTATTTAGTGAACATAACAATGTGGTACTATCGGTTTTCATTTTTTTTATTTTTATATTTTATTTATTGAATATGGAAAAAAGATTTAGTCACAACTGCCCACTTTTTTTTAAAGTGTGTAGACTTCTACCTTCAAATGATTTCCTAATCCTGTATCATCTAAAGAAATTTGGAAAAAAATAAAGTATTTGGTAAAATAGAGAACAAGTTGTTCTTGACATACAGATTTCTTGAATGAGAATATTTACTTATTTTATTTATTGATATTAATGGCATACCTGGTGTTTGTAACAGGGAGAGATTTTCATTACAGAGACATTTTTTGTTACTGCTATTTATTGTCAACGACTTGACAGGTATCCCATTCATTTTTTTTGTTACTGCTGCTTCTTGTCACTGCAACAGGTTTTTGTTACTGCGGCTTTTTTGTTACAGGAACAGGTTTTGTTACTGCTGCTGTTGAGACTACAGCTGTTGTAGGAGGAATAGCTGCAAAAATCAATGAATTCATGAATACATTTTCATTATGGAGAATGTTGTTTTTCATTTTATTTATTGAACGACATATAATCACACTTTGAAGACCATTGAAGTTTACTGATTACATAATTTTTTTTTTACAGTTCCAATGAATAGGTCATCAATATGAATTGTACTCACTTGTTTTCTTAGCGCAGACTTTAGTAGCAATGCTTATCCTACCATTTTTTCATTTGGATTTTTGGGAGTCAATGTATTTTAATTCCAGTTTGCGTATCTTCTGCAGGAATTGCTTTATTTTATTAGCTGGAGAAATTCTGAATATGAAATGAATGCATGATTGAGAAAAGACAGGAAAAGGTCGAATGCTTATTTAATGATTTTTCGAAACCTCTTTTTAATGTAAATACTTGAGGAGAAAATGAGGTGACAATGTGAAATTTGAATAATGGTGTGTTGATAAGATTTGAAATCTGAAAAAGAATTTTCTAGAATATTTACCTTAACAAAAAGAAGTCCACTTGGTTTAATTGTCTCAACTGTGTATTTTTCCACATTATCATTATCCAGTAGTTGAATTGTAGCTCCATTCTTCAGTGTATCTCCAACATCAATTTTAACAGTTCTATTAGATGGTCCATTAGTAACCCATTTGTTACCAGGTCGAATGTCACTTCAATTTTTTATGGATACAACTGAATGGCTTTATCAGGAATGATTGTTTCATCATCCATTCCGTTGACATAGAGACACGTCACTATCATAAGATAAATGAAATGAAAGAATTAGTATGTAATCGTTATTTATTGAAATTTGGAGAGAAAGCACTGATGATCAGAGAAAATGTTTAAAATTATTTGGGAGGAAAACCAATCTTTGCAAACATTTATCATTATTTATTTTTTTCTTTTTATTTAAACGATATCAGTAAATTTCTTCAATACATTTTCATTATCCCATTCAATTTTAATGCCAGCTTGAGATAATTTTAATGGATTTTAATAGTGTTTCTATGTAATCTTTTGCTAGTCCAAAGTTGAAAAGTCCACCATTAAATTGTTTTTTTTTTTTTATTTATTGAACGGGACTTGAGAACATTTGTTCTTCAAAGTTAAATGTCCATTTTTTGGAAGTTTTATTTATTGAACGACTTGTTGGTGGTGATTTGTTCTTCAGCGTTTTTCATTATCAGATATATTGATTTCATTTTATTTATTGAACGAATGAATGTAAGTATTTGTTCTTCATTTAATTTTCAAATCCATTTGATTTTTCTATTTTATTTATTGAACGACTTGAGATGTAAGTATTTGTTCTTCAATATTTCAGTCCATTCATTTTTTTATTTTATTTATTGAACGACTTGATTGTCATTTGTTCTTCAATAAATTTTCATTATCAGTATCCCCAGTTCTATTTTTGAACGATTGTCTTTTTTCAGTAAATATATTTTATTTCTTGAGATGTAACATTTGTTCTTCAATACATTTTCATTATCTGTCCTGATGTATTTTTTTGTATTTTATTTAAATTAACGACTTGAGATTTTGTTTCTTCAAAATTTTCATTATTTATTTATTGAAGACTATTTGTTAAACTTTATTTGCATAGTGAATTGACAACCACTTTTTTTTGTTCAGATATGATGTTTGATTCCGAACTCTTGAATTTCATATTTGATATGTTTTTTTTTTTCCTCCTACATTATGGCAATTTAAGATGGCAGTATTTATTGAACGGTTTCAATGAGTGGCATTTTCAATTGGTACAGTATCCTTTTCATTTATTTTTTATTTTTCTTTATTGAAAAAGATTTAGATGTATTTTGTTCTTGCCAAACATTTTCACTCTATTAAATCCCATCTAATTTTTATCATTTTATTTATTGAAAAAAATAAAAAGAGATGTAGAATTTGTTCTTCAATACATTTTCATTATCAGAATATTTACTTTTCTATTTTATTTGAACGGTGAACCTGGTTCTTAATACAACAGGGATTCATGTTTTTCTATTTTATTTATTGAACCCTTTCAGAGACAGGTTTGTTGTTCATTTGTTTTTACTGCGGCTTTTTTGTTCTTCAAACAGGTGTTGTTATTTTGCTGCTTATTGAGACTACAGCTGTTTTCATTATCCCAAATCATTTTTTCATTTTATTTTTTGATTATTGAGAATGTTTGTAACTTGAAATCATGAGGACATTTAATTTTATTTTGAAGACCATTTTGAAGTTTACTGATTACATAATTTTAGGCATTTTTATTTACAGTTCCAATGAATATTTGTTCTTCAATATATTTTCATTATTGTATCCTCACTTTTTATTTTCTTAGCGCAGACTTTAGTAGCAATTCATTTTTTCTTTTTATTTACCATTGGATCATTTTCATTTTTTTTTTTTTAGTTGAACGACTTTGATTTTCAATTCAGTTTTCATTATCAGTCTGCATTTTTTTTCTATTTTATTTATTGAACGGCTTGAGAAATCTGAATTTGTTCTTCAATGCATTTTCATTATCCCAAAATTTTATTTTTGAACTATTTTATTTATTTCGAATTTTTCTTATTTAATTCTATTTTTTTATTGAACGACTTGATTTATTTGTTCATTTTTCATTTCCCATGTAAATTTTCTTGAGGATTTAATGAACGGTGACAATGTGAAATTTGAATAATGGTGTTTCATAAGATTTTTAAATTGAAAAGAATGAGAGAATATTTGTTCTTAAATAAATTTTCAGTCCATTTTTTGTTTTAATTGTCTCAACTGTATTTTTGTTCACATTATCATTATCCAGTAGTTGAATTTTTTCATTTTATTCTTCAGTGTATCTCCAACATTTGTTTTAACAGTTCTATTAGATGGTCCATTAGTTTTCTACCCATTTGTTAACAGGTCGAATGTCATTTGTTCTTCAATACATTTTCATATCCCAATTTTTTCTTTATCAGGAATGATTTTTTTTTTTTGCATCAGTATCCATTCCGTTTTTATTTTATAGAACGACTTGTGACGTCACTATTTAAGATAAATGATTTTCAAATCCCATTCATTTTTTTTATTTTATTTATTGAAATTGAGATGAAAGTATTTGTTCTTCAATACAAAATTTTAAATTTTATTTTCAGTATCCCCAATTTTTTTTTTTTTCTATTTTATTTATTGAACGACTTGATTAATTTTGTTCTTATTTTTCATTATATAAGAATTTTAATTACAGAGTTTCTATCCTTCTATTTTCATTTCCCATTCATTTTTTGAACAATGAAATTTTCATCAGTATCCCAATTTTTTTTTAATTTATTGAACGACTTGATTGCCGTTCTTCAAGAAATAAATTAAATCCCATTCATTTTTTCTAAATTTATTGAAAATTCGACCAAATTTTTTTCACCACCTTTAAAATCAGATGGATAATTCAAAATTTTCAATCAAAGTATCCCATTCATTTTTTTTTATTTTTATTTATTGAACGACATGTTGAGATTTGAGAACATTGATGATCAAACATTTTCATTATCCAGTATCCCATTCATTTTTTTTTGATTTATTGTTATTTATTTGAACGTCATTTCAGATCCCATATTTTTTTTCTATGTTATTGAATGAACGAATTTGTTGTTCTTAATTCTTTTTGTTTTAAGGAAACATTTTTTTTGATCATGATTTATTTAATTGAAAAATTCATTTTTTGTATTTTATTTAAACGGCTTGAGATTTGCAATTCATTAATCACATTATCATATCCCATTCATTTTTTTTAGTTTATTTATTGAACGACTTGAGATGTAAATATTTGTTCTTCAATTGAATTTTCATTATCAGTCCCATGTATTTTTTTTTCTATTTTATTTATTGAACAAATTGAGATGTAAGTCATGTTCTTCAATACATTTTCATTATCAGTATCCCATTTATTTTTTTCTATTTTTTTATTGAAACTTGAGATGTAAGTAATTGTTCTTCAATACATTTTCATTATCCCATCATTTTTTTTCTATTTTATTTATTGAACGGCTTGAATTTAAGTATTTGTTCTTCAATACATTTTCATTATCAGTATCCCATTCATTTTTTATTTTATTTATTGAACGACTTGTGATGTAAGTATTTGTTCTTCAATACATTTTCATTATCAGTATCCCATTCATTTTTTTTATTTTATTTATTGAACGGATTGAGATGTAAGTATTTGTTCTTTTTAATACATTTTCATTATCAGTATCCCATTCATTTTTTCTATTTTTTATTTATTGAACGACTTGTGATGTATTTGTTCTTTACATTTTCTTCAGTATCCCATACATTTTTTTTCTATTTTTATTTATTGAACGGCTTGAATATCCCATTCTTCAATATTTTTTATATTTATTGAACGACTTGATGGTTTATTTGTTCTTCAACGACTTGTGATTTGAACAGTTGAGATATATTTGTTCTTCAATACATTTTCATTATCAGTATCCCATTCATTTTTTTATTTTATTTATTGAACGACTTGTGATGTAAGTATTTGTTCTTCAATACATTTTCATTATCAGTATCCCATTCATTTTTCTATTTTATTTATTGAACGACTTGAGATGTAAGTATTTGTTCTTCAATACATTTTCATTATCAGTATCCCATTCATTTTTTTTCTATTTTATTTATTGAACGACTTGTGATGTAAGTATTTGTTCTTCAATACATTTTCATTATCAGTATCCCATTCATTTTTCTTTTTATTTATTGAACGGCTTGAGATGTAAGTATTTTGTTTCTTCATTTATCTATCCCATTCATTTTTTCTTTTTATTTATTGAACGACTTGAGATGTAAGTATTTGTTCTTCAATACATTTTCATTATCAGTATCCCATTCATTTTTTTCTATTTTATTTATTGAACGATGAGATGTAAGTATTTGTTCTTCAATACATTTTCATTATCCCATTCATTTTTTTTATTTTATTTATTGAACGACTTGAGATGTAAGTATTTGTTCTTCAATACATTTTCATTATCAGTATCCCATTCATTTTTTTCTATTTTATTTATTGAACGACTTGTGTAAGTATTTGTTCTTCAACAAATTTTCATTATGTTCATTTTTCTATTTTATTTATTGAAGTATTTGTTCTTCAATACATTTTTTTATCATTATCCCATTCATTTTTTTCTATTTTATTTATTGAACGACTTGAGATGTAGTATTTGTTCTTCAATACATTTTCATTATCAGTATCCCATTCATTTTTTTTTTTTATTTATTGAACGACTTGAGATGTAAGTATTTGTTCTTCAATACATTTTCATTATCCCATCCCATTTTTTTCTATTTTATTTATTGAACGACTTGAGATGTAAGTATTTGTTAATACATTTTCTTCAATACATTTTCATTTTATCAACGATCCCATTCAATTTTTCTATTTTATTTATTGAACGGCTTGAGATGTAAGTATTTGTTCTTCAATGTTTTCAAGTATCCCATTTTTTTTTCTATTTTTTTATTGAACGACTTGAGATGTAGTATTTGTTCTTCAATTTTTCATTATCCCATTCATTTTTTTTATTTTATTTATTGAACGGCTTGAGATGTAAGTATTTGTTCTTCAATACATTTTCATTATCAGTATCCCATTCATTTTTCTATTTTATTTATTGAACGGCTTGAGATGTAAGTATTTGTTCTTCAATACATTTCATTATCCCATTCATTTTTTTTCTATTTTATTTATTGAACGGCTTGAGATGTAAGATATTTGTTCTTCAATACATTTTCATTATCCCATCCATTTTTTTTTCTATTTTATTTATTGAACGACTTGAGATGTAAGTATTTGTTCTTCAAATACATTTTCATTATCCCATTCATTTTTTTTTCTATTTTATTTATTGAACGGCTTGAGATGTAAGTATTTGTTCTTCAAATACATTTTCATTATCATTATCCCATTCATTTTTTTTCTATTTTATTTATTGAACGGCTTGAGATGTAAGTATTTGTTCTTCAATACATTTTCATTATCCCCCATTCATTTTTTTTCTTTTTTATTTATTGAACTTGAGATGTAAGTATTTGTTCTTCAATTTCAGTATCCCATTCATTTTTTCTATTTTATTTATTGAACGACTTGAGATGTAAGTATTTGTTCAATACTTTTCCTTATCAGTATCAATTTTTTTATTTTCATTATCCCATTCATTTTTTTTTTATTTTATTGAACGGCTTGAGATGTAAGTATTTGTTCTTCAATACATTTTCATTATCAGTATCCCATTCATTTTTTTCTATTTTATTTATTGAACGACTTGAGATGTAAGTATTTGTTCTTCAATACATTTTTTTTTTTCTTATCAGTATCCCATTCATTTTTTTTTTTCTATTTTATTTATTGAACGACTTGTGATGTAAGTATTTGTTCTTCAATACATTTTCATTATCAGTATCCCATTCATTTTTCTATTTTATTTATTGAACGACTTGAGATGTAAGTATTTGTTCATTTTCAATATCCCATTTTTTTCTATTTTATTTATTGAACGGTTTGAGATGTAAGTATTTTCTTCAATTTTCATTTCATTATCCCATTCATTTTTTTTTTTTTATTTATTGAACGACTTGAGATGTAAGTATTTGTTCTTCAATACATTTTCATTATCAATATCCCATTCATTTTTTTTCTATTTTATTTATTGAACGACTTGTGATGTAAGTATTTGTTCTTCAATACATTTTCATTATCAGTATCCCATTCATTTTTTCTATTTTATTTATTGAACGATTTTATTTTGTTGAACGATTTTCATTATCATATCCCATTCATTTTTTCTATTTTATTTATTGAACGATACATTTTCATTTGTTCTTCAATACATTTTCATTCATATCCCATTTTTTTCTATTTTATTTATTGAACGACTTGATGATGTAAGTATTTGTTCTTCAATACATTTTCATTATCAGTATCCCATTCATTTTTTTCTATTTTATTTATTGAACGACTTGTGATGTAAGTATTTGTTCTTCAATACATTTTCATTATCCGTATCCCATTCATTTTTTCTATTTTATTTATTGAACGACTTGAGATGTAAGTATTTGTTCTTCAATACATTTTTCATTATCAGTATCCCATTCATTTTTCTTCTATTTTATTTATTGAACGACTTGTGATGTAAGTATTTGTTCTTCAATACATTTTCATTATCAGTATCCCATTCATTTTTTCTATTTTATTTATTGAACGACTTGTGATGTAAGTATTTGTTCTTCAATACATTTTCATTATCAGTATCCCATTCATTTTTTCTATTTTATTTATTGAACGACTTGTGATGTAAGTATTTGTTCTTCAATACATTTTCATTATCAGTATCCCATTCATTTTTTCTATTTTATTTATTGAACGACTTGTGATGTAAGTATTTGTTCTTCAATACATTTTCATTATCAGTATCCCATTTTTTCTATTTTTTTTTTTCATATTTTATTTATTGAACGACTTGAGATGTAAGTATTTGTTCTTCAATACATTTTCATTATCATCCCATTCATTTTTTCTATTTTATTTATTGAACGACTTGAGATGTAAGTATTTGTTCTTCAATACATTTTCATTATTATCCCATTTTTCCCATATTTTTATTTTTGTGATGTATTTTGTTCTTCAATACATTTTCATTATCCGATTTTCTATTTTATTTATTGAACGGCTTGAGATGTATTTGTTTGTTCTTCAATACATTTTCATTATCCCATTCATTTTTTTCTATTTTATTTATTGAACGACTTGAGATGTAAGTATTTGTTCTTCAATACATTTTCATTATCCCATTCATTTTTTCTATTTTATTTATGGAACGGCTTGAGATGTAAGTTTTGTTCTTCAATTTTTCATTTCCGTTGAACATTTTTTTCTATTTTATTTATTGAACGGCTTGAGATGTAAGTATTTGTTCTTCAATACATTTTCCTCCCATTCATTTTTTTTTCTATTTTATTTATTGAACGGCTTGAGATGTAAGTATTTGTTCTTCAATACATTTTCATTATCAGTATCCCATTCATTTTTTTCTTTTTTTTTATTTATTGAACGGCTTGAGATGTTTTTGTTCTTTTATTTTCATTATCCCATTCATTTTTTTCTATTTTATTTATTGAACGGCTTGAGATGTAAGTATTTGTTCTTCAATACATTTTCATTATCAGTATCCCATTCATTTTTTTCTATTTTATTTTTATCAAAATGTTCAGTTGCAATTGAAGGCCGATGAACAATATCGGCTGAAAATGTTTGTATGAAATCATCAACACAAAAACCTTTGGTTCCGTTTATTTTGTTTTACGGCTTATCAGTCACAGTGGGTTATTTAATGCCAAGATTTTTAGAATAGATTCGTATAAGTAGAATATGTATTCTTCGTAAGAAATCAAATTATAGATCAGGTTTCATTGACGTATTTGTACAGATAATTCATCAGGTATTTCCCCTTTAATATTTAGGAGGTATAAAAAGCACCCTGGAACATCCGTCAGTAGATGGGTAGTCAGAGTAAAGTGCAATAAAGCTTTGGTACAAGATTATTCACTGGTTCTGTTTTTACTACCGTATTTTTAGAAAGAGTGTTTTTTTATCGAGAGTCAAATGTATTACGGATAATATTTTTTTCTTCAAAAAATTATTGCTGGTAATATATTTTTTTTTTTAAGCATTATTATACTTTTATTATCAAAATCTATTTTTATACTTTTAAAGTTATTTGACACCCAGTTTAGGGGTTAAATATTTGCCCATAGCTGTAAACCCTAACAGGTGCTACGACACCGGGTCAGAGGGGCATAGGAACAACAGCAATTAATAGGTGGTTGCATTCTCCTCAAACCTCCAATCTCGCGATCATAAGTTTTGCTGCCGGATGTAGTTTATCGTCATACCCAGAAGTAGCAATTAAAAGGTGGTTCTACGCTCCTCAAAAGCTCCACTCTTGCAATCAGAGGCATTGCTGCTGGATGTAGTTTATCGTCATACTCAGGACTAGCAAGCAGGACTAGCAATTAAGTGGTGGTCCCATTCTCCTCAAAAGCTCTACTCTTGCAATAAGTGGCATTGCTGCCGGATGAACTTTATCGTCATACCCAGGACTAGCAATTAAGAGGTGGTTCTACGCTCCTCAGAACCTCTAATCTCGCGATCAGAGGCCTTGCTGCTGGATGAAGTTTATCATCATACCCTTGACTAGCAATTAAAAGGTGTTTCAAAGCTCCTCAAAATCTCTGCCTTGCTGCAGGATGTAAAAGAGAAAAAGAAACGAGATGAAGAAATATTTTTACCTTAATGAAAATACTGAAAATGGTTGTTAGTAAGAGGAAAAAGCCACTACGAATTGGCGATGTCAAAATCAAACAGAGAAGATTAAAATGTGTGATAATATTTGTTGTGATGTGGGGGTCTGGATAAACGCCACAATGTCAGTCGTGATAGTATTATTCAATACTCATCTAGACAAGTCACTGCAAGTGCATTATCTTCTTCCTTCAAGACAATTACCCAGGACTACTTATCATGAATGGATCAGTCCATTCATGATAGTAAGGAGGGTAACTGGCTCTTACGACAAAAATGATTTTAACAGAGGATGAAATCTGAAGATGCATTGGAACAGGCAATGATGCATTCCAAAAGCTAAACTAAGTATTAAGACACAGGAATTTTTTTTTATTAGAAACAGGACAGTGCTACACTACTATATAATATTTACAAGTGAATGCTGAACAATTCCCCGGATGATGAACAGAAAACTGGAGGCAGAAGAAATGTAGTTCTACAGAAGGATGCTGAGAATGCCATAGACAGGAAAGCATTCATGAAAATAGAAACAAAAAGGACACATATTCAGAAACGGAAAGAGAAATATAAAAAAAATTTAAGGAGGGAGGGCTAGGAAAATATGGTACTCACAGGACATATCAGTGGCAAAAAAAGATAAGGGGAGGCAGTTTGACGAACTTATGTGAATGGATGGTAGAACGGGGAGGGAAAAGGATGGTAAAAAGACAAACAGTAAGAATAGAATGTTGTGGAGAGCCATGATCGCCTGTGTCCTTATGGTATACGGCACAAAGAACAAGAATTTCAAAAATCAAACAATTACATGTATTTCAATGAGATTGACAACAAAATGGATTCGAGAGTAAGTAGGTAAAAAGTCTATGGGAAATTGATTAGAGATAAAACCTCTGTCCGGTTTTCAGTGGCTTTGACGGCCATTGTATTATATAATACTGTTACATTTTCCAATGTTCTGGAATTCAATTTGAACGCCGATGGGTACATCAGCTAAACTCGTGTTTCTCAAACATTTTTGCCGAATGAAGACTTTTTACGATATGTCGGAATACCATTCCCTCCTTTCTGAGATTGTCTGACTAAAAAGATGCATTCCAAATAATATATTGTTTAAAATTTTCATTCTTTTCCCTATTAGTACATCTACTTATATTATATACATTATTCAAACTGTTATCCTTATTTTCATTGCCATATTCACGACGTTTCGGCTGTTGTATGATCCAGCCTTCTTCAGGTGATTGGAATTTAGAACAAAAATTGCAATACGAGCACTAGTAAAAAAATGGTTGCTGAGACAACAGGTTTATAAGTCCCAGAAATTCAAACAATTTTGCCGAATGTAGACTTTTCACGATATGTCAGAATACCATTCCCTCTTTTCCAAGATTGTCCAACTCAAAAGATGCATTCCAAATAATACTCATATATAATTGAAAATATGAAATCACTTCCATATTGGTAAATATACATCTCAACGGGGGAGTTTCTACGTGGTGTAATCATTAGCAAGCTTCTTCCGCTAGATCATTTACGTTTGAATAGTGAGTTTGATCCTTACTGGGTACTCCATAATTTTTGATCTTGTGCCACACCTAAGGTACGATTAGAAAATCACCACTGGGCATTTCCACGTGATGTAATGGTTAGAAATTTGTCTCGCTAGACTAATTACGACTGAATAGTGAGTTCGATCCACCATGGGTACCTCATTATTTCGGCCTTGTGCCACATCTAAGCTACGGTTACAAAATCACCATTGGCTTCTTCGACGTGTCGTAATCGTTAGTAAGCTTGTCTCGCTAGATCAATGGCGACTGAATAGCGAGTTCAATTCTCACTAGGTGCCTCATTCTTTTGGCCTTGTGCCACATCTAAGCTATGTTTAGAAAATCACCTTACATATTTACATGTATTATTGTTTTTTTTTTTTGTTGTTGTTGTTTTTTTACCACTCATGATGGGCAGCAACAATAAGAAAAAGTCAGATTCACCACCAGAAACACTGCAAATCCGCCCCTCGGGTGAAATTCGTCTCTAGTTGAAAAACCCCAGTCAAAACGTTTTCTATATATATATATATATATATATATAGTTGTATTTTTAGGCAACAATTCTTCGTTTATGCATGTTTCATTAAAAACGACAGACAAGGTATACGGTTAACCTTTTTATTTGATTTTTCTTGTGTTCGAACAAGAGCTTTCTTTTCTGGACAAAAAGTGTGTAAGAACTATCCAAATGTTCTATAGTTCCGAGCGCTTTCGGCTATACCTTTAGCCATTATCAGGGATGATTCGATTTTTCAGCTTAATTGAGTGTGTGCATTATGTGTATGTTTTACTATGTTGTAGGGATGTTTTAATTTCCGAATACGGTTAGCATATTGAGACCTTGTTCGTAGTTAATAATGTTAAGAGTTGACCTTTTCTTTTTTATTATTAAAGCTTCCATTATTTTTAATCTTTTTTTTTTACAGGTGGATACAGTTATTATATTTGTGCTTTCTACTAGTATGGAGTCGGGTAAATTTGTGTGTGTGTTTAAATGGGTTCCAATGGAGCTGTGATGAGATAGGTGTAACATAAGGCGTCTGGATAAGTATGTAGTTGTGTAAAGAACACAGTTCCTTAAGAGGCATTTGAACTCATGGATAATGTTCGTTCTTTTGTAATTTTGACTTGGTGTGTTGTTATTTTTGAGGATAAGGTTGGCTGTCTTAAATTTTTTCTAATAGATAATAAATTTGATTTTTTTTTCGGGTCAATTGGTGTACTGTATTTCTTTATAATATGTCTATTGAACTATAAAACATTTAGACAGTTTTTACACACGCTTTCTCCTGAAAAGAAAGCTCTTGTTCGAACAAAAGAAAAATTAAATAAAAAGCTTAACCGTAGTACCTTGTCTGTCGTTTTTAAAGAAACATGCACACACACACACACACACACACACACACATATATATATATATATATGTAGAAATATAGTTTTAAGGTGTGCTATATTTATGGAATAAAGTGCTCAATATACAGCGTGTGTAAATGTAAAAGTGAACATTAAAGTCAACACTTAGAGCCAACAGTCTGTTTCATTTATTTATTTGGGTTAAATTATTTTGCTTGTCATTATTTATTTTTATTTTTATTTCTTTATTCATTCGCCCTTTTATTTTTTATTCATATATATATATATATATATATATATATATATGTGTATATATGCATTATTTTTATTTTTTATTTTTTATTTTTTATTCATTCGTGTTTTATTTTTATTTTTATTTTATATA
The DNA here is from genome assembly GCA_903632075.3 of Acanthosepion pharaonis. NCBI lineage: Eukaryota > Metazoa > Mollusca > Cephalopoda > Sepiida > Sepiidae > Acanthosepion > Acanthosepion pharaonis. The sequence goes on along the minus strand of CAHIKZ030005000.1, from coordinate 28,458 downwards.
TATATATTTTTTATTTTTTTATATATATATATATATATTTATTTTATATATTTATATATATATATATATATATATATATATTATATATATATATATATATATATATATATATATGTGTGTGTGTGTGTGTGTGTGTGTGTGTGTGTGTGTGTGTGAATGAAAGATGAAATTAGACCTGTCAACTCTCTCCGGACACCGACAATAGACTCCCTGTTACGAGATTTTTATCCCGCTCACCGGGTTCGTGACTACTATTTTCCCGGCTAACTTTTAAGCGTTGGCCTTTCGTCCACCAGTTTTACAAGATTCTCTTTGTAAGTAATTTAGAGCTGACGAGTGAAAATATTTCCAGATCTTTTTGCCTGGGTTTTGAAAACCATTTCCCTGTTTCGGGTCACGATCCCGTCAAATTATTTCAGCGATAACATTTTTCAATAACAGATTAAACGATCTGGACTTCGTTCATAATTTAAACATTGGCCTGAAATAGGTGACTGATGGCCCAAAATTAAATCTTCGCTGGAAATAACTGCTATAAATTCGATGAATGATGTTTTAGAATTAACATTTTTAACTAAATGTTCACCCTATACAAAGCACAACAGTTTCCAGGATTTGTTAAGAGGCTCTCAGATATATCTGACATATTTGATTTTATTTTTAATTTTATATTGTATATTTTACGATTTACCACCATCTCCAGTTTTTGTTATTTTAGTGTTCACTTTATATTTGTGTTTAAGCTATTTTGGTTTACAAAAAAAAAAAAAAGAAAATATTTCGTGACGTACAAGATAGGCTAACACTCCTGACCCCAAATTGCAAAGAGTATAATCATAATGAAACTAAGTAAAAAAAATAAAAGGCTGACTGTACTTATCCTGGGTCGCTGGACATTAGGCACTTTGAAAAGAATTTACCCGGGTGATATTCTAAGATGATACTTAACTTGAAATGCTGAACCAGGATTTGTTCAAGTGCATCCCGTACAATAAGGGTTGTCTTCATTCCCTCCTCAACTTTATTCTGGTAAGGGATATTTCGACCAGGTTAAAACTTAATAGACAATATCTTACTTTTAGTTTCTGAAGTAATCCACGCTAACATAATTATCTGCAACTAATCCTATACTCAATCACACCGACCTTAACCGTCCTGGGTAAGACGACAAACTACGTCTAACAGCAAGGCCTCTGATCAAGTTTTGAGGAGCGTAGAACCACCTCTTAATTGCTGGTGTTTCCAGGTCTATCCTGACCCGGGTGGTAGCTTCTGTTAGGATCTCAACTATCGGTAAATAGTTAACCCCCAAAACACTATGAAAGTGTAAAAATAGGTTTTAATACCAGAAATATTTTGTAAAAAAATTACCAGTAATAAGTTTTTGAGGAAAAATTATTACCAGCAATACATTTGTGAAAAAAATATATTACCAGCTATACACTGAAAAAAAATATTACCAACAATAAAAATCTTGTCGGCATTAAATAACCCATTGAAGTTGATATGCCGTAAAACAAAACAAACCAAGCCAAACCACCTTTAAACTTCACCATTCTAAGTAGAGTATAGCTGGCAACTCGTATTCAAGGATACCTGTCTACTAGGGTGGCTAGCCAAACCCTGTTGCAGACGCTTGCTCAGGCGCATTTGTGTTTATTCAACACACACAGAGCCCACCTGTGGTTTATACTGCAACTATGCTGAGCAGAACTTAGTTACAGTTTCTGGGAAAGAGCGTGTTATCTAGCGTGATCAACAATTTGAACAAGGCCAGCACGTCCAAGCCTTCGGCCACGATGACTTGTCAATTCCTGCTAGCACAGCTATCGACGGCCCCCAAGGGTTCCGTCTACCCAATTTCACTCACAAGGTTTGGGTCAAGTAGTAGTATCGATTTCAGGCACTTTCTAAAGGTTTCGCACGATGGGATCGACCTCTCCAATCCGATAACATCAGGAAGTCTCCTTCCTGACAAATGGAACATGATGAGATTCGAACCCGGATCTCATGGTCAGAATGCGAACGTTCTAAGTAGAGACACAAATGTAAAGAGGGGGGATCGTCTCAACTTAATCAGTAAGGTAACATCTCTGCGGTACTGTATAGTCGAATTCATTCATTTTTCTTTTCTTCTTTTTAGGTCTACCTATCGCTTGATCTATACTTGTTCCTTTTCTTTTGAACAGGAGTACAGGCTCATCCCTTGTTTACTATTTAGGATGGCGTTTCTGGTTTACTTCAAAAGTTGATAAGGGTTTAATAAGGCTCTCTGTCAGGAATTTTTAGTGAAATGACTGGATGTTGGCTATGAATCTTCATACTGAGGGAATCGGGTTGGCAGGTTTCTGCTTGCTGCATCCCGACTGGTAGTTAGGAACTCTTGGGTAGCATCTAAAGATCAAAAGTCGCATAATATCAGGGTTCTTGCAATGGCATGTTGCGCATGAAAAGGTGTCCTTGTAAGCACTTCCGGTGGGCAATCCCGGGGTTACACTATGCTGCAATTTGCACAAATTCCCAGCCAGCATATATCACTTTAAACAACCAGTAACTACTTTTATTCACTTTTAAAATTATACCATGACCTAAAACAATAAACAAATTAAAACTAAACCAAAAAACACCAAAACCTCTCAATCATTCTTTCTCTAACATTCGTGGTATCTGTACCAATTTCTGTAGAGTGGAATCGTTTCTCTTGGAACATTCTGCAGATATCGCAGATCTTTGTGAAACTAATCTGAATTCACCAATCCCTTCCACTAAATTCTTTGTTTCTGGATTTCTTCCTCTCTTTTGGAAGTACTCTAGAATTTAAGTGCAGTACTAGTTTAGCAACAGAGTTTCATCATTTTACAGTAGAACAGTAGAAAAGGCTAGATACAACCGTAAGTTCTATGCTAACAGTTTCTTCTATCTTGCGTCTAGCTTGTAGAACTCTCTTCTGGCTCCATGCTTTCCAGCCAAGTTTGCTCTTCAAAAATTTACATGTCAATCATTATCTATCGTCTTTCTGATTTCTCTTCCATTGTTCTCTCTTCTTAATAACGTTTCTGTTTTCGAATTCTTTCACACCCAGTAGCCATTTTTAGTAGATTTCCTGACCTGTATCGGATAAGTTCGATTAACAATATATATATATATATATATATATATATATATATATATATATATATATATATATATATTTTAAATAGGTCAAGGTCTGGTCACTTCTCCTTCCCCAGTACAAAGTATGATTGAGAGAGATATGAAATTAATCCCTCCCTATACTCTACCATGTCTCTTTAACTATCCCTTTTACACTGTCTGTTAAATTACAAAACTTACACTACCCATCAATTTTAATTTCATTTTTGTTCCATTTCATTTTTTGGAAGTGCTATCTGATGATCCGGCGTCCTTTAAAAGGGCTCTGGTGAAATAAATTATTATAATGGTACCTTAAAGTGGTCTGTTTTTCTTTAAAATATATATATTTATATATATATATATATATATATATATATATATATATATATATATTTCCCATTCAGTAAGTTTTATTAACAGCTGTTGGTTCATACTGATGTTATTGTAAAAACATTGAGTTGCGTAATAAAAACTAACACAGCTTTAATTATCATACTTTTATATTTAAAGTACTTTTTGAAAGAGATATCTCTCGAAAAATCTCAAAGAATTTACAATAAATCGAGTCATGAGAGGAAATGCCAGTGTGTAAGGAAATCACATTTACTGTTTCTTTCTCTGACACTTATGATATTCGTGCCAATTTCTGAAGTGTGGAATCGTTTCTCTTGGAACATTCTACATATATCCTAGCTCTTGTGTGAAACTAATCTGAATTAATCAATCTCTTCCATTGAATTCTCTGTTCCTGTCTTTCTTCCTTTTAAGCGTGTTACTCGATTGGCAATTAGGTCTCACCGTTTTACTGTTGAACTAGATAAATGCAATCGCCACTTTTATTTTACGATTAAAAAAAGGAAAACAAAAAAAGCTTGTTGTATGACTGGTTATCCACATGCAAGCTGCTGGTGTCTAAGTACGCGAACATCTCCCATTGACAAGGGAATTCTCCCTTGAGTCTCCAGCATTCGCTGCTAAACCCAGTCAGTTATCTCTCTTTATCGTTCCCCTTCTTCCCATGATAGTTGAGTGCTAGAATGTCTGATAGTACATGGTCCGTTCTCTACACCCGTCTGTATGGATCTTGGTGCCGTTGTCCTAAAAATGTACTCCTGGGCTGGTTTCTGTTCTCTCCAAACTTTGCAACAAGTGCCTCACTGCTTCCTGCTTCCCAGCTTCTTGAAAATTCTTTATAGTTCCTGTTTTTCAGAATTCTGGGAAACCCTCTGACCAATCAAACTATTGCTCTATTAGTCTCTTACCTCGTTTTAGCAAAGTATTCTTGGCGCTAATCAATGCCAAATTGGTTAAGCATCTTACTTCGCAAGACTTCCTTTCGGAGAAACAATACAGCTTCTGTTTCATGGTAACTGTTCTGATGACCTTTTATTTCCACTGGTGATTCATCTATGAATTTAAGCGCGTTACTCGATTGGCAATTAGGTCTCATCGTTTTATTGTTGAACTAAATAAAGGCAACCTCTACTTTTATTTTAACAATTTCTTTTCTCATATCTTTGGAACTTCTTTCCGGTTTCTTTCTTTCTTGATAACTAAAATTAAATACAATGTCAATCACCATCTTCTGTCCTCTGTTCCTTTTTTGTATTTTCCTCAATCCTCTCCAGTAAAGTTTTCTCATTCTCCTTCACTCACTGTAACCCCCTTGCGTCTTAGTGGCATTATCGCCTTGCTCGGGGTGAAACGATTAAAAAAAAAAAGAAAGTTGTTCTTTGACCGGTAGGTGTAAAAAAAAATCGCTGTTTATGACGATATGCTGTGAAAGTAAGGGTTTTCATTAGATTTGAAGAGTTTAGTATTGTAGTGATTGGGAAAGCATCCTCTTGGGAGTCGGTTCCACTTCATGAGAGAAGCTGTTCGAGTGAAACTTCCTTTTTACGAATGGAATACAAATGGAATTAAGAAGGTCTGCCTTCGTATATATGGTCTGAGTTGCTTAGGCTGTTTTTGGAAAAAATCTTTTTGATGCTCGCTGTTTTTCGTGAAAGTTGTCTGGCTGTGTTGTCCAGGCGGGATTTGGGGAGAAAATAGGAAACGACACCATCGACGTCCACCCCAATCGCCGCGATTATCATCTTGTAGACGACGACTGGGACAGGAATAAGTAGTTGATAATCATCATCACTTTTGTTCTCATCTCGTGATGGCTCCACTGAACCGGCTGCCCATTTCGCATGGGTGCTGACATTTTGGTTTCAGTCAGATATTCTGCAGTACAGACTAAGTTACACAAGACCACCGAGAAACGATATTTTATTAAAAATGATGTACAAGACCCGAAAGCCACTCGAGGTAGAGATATACAGTGCAAAAGGCACAGTTTTCCTTTGCTTCAAGCATCTTCATCATTCGTATGTAGATTGTACAGCATTCACTACCATATCGGTTGACTGATATTACACAGCAATTCAGTACATTTTTCCTTGTTTCTCAGAAAAGTTTCCGATTTCTTGATACTTTGCTTATCTTTTGGAAGGCATCTTCCGCTATCCCAATCCACCTTCGGATTTCGGTGTCGTACTTTCCGTCTTTTGTTATATTTCCTTTTACTCTGGCATTTTCCAAACATTTGGGCAACGTCGTACTTTCAGAGAAAAGGGAAACATAAAAAGACGGTTACATTTAATATAACAGGCAGATGAATTTTCTAGGGCATGAGGAAAGAGGGCTTGGATAATTAGACACTCACAAGACATACTGAAAGCAAAAGGGACAGAGAAAACCAGCGCATAGTCTACCTAACGAGCTTGCGTAAATTGTTGGCAGAACACGGTTTAAGGGAGATAGAAAAAAGACAAAATGTTCTAAAAGCTTCAAAATACAGGAAATTGTGGAGAGCCATGATCGTCCACGTCCTAAAGGGAAAGAATTTACGAGGGAAAATACGCAATCATCTCAGCCAGTGTATCGTAAACCTGTATCGTTAATTTGAATGTTTTATATGAGAAAGCAAATGGCTCGCATGTGGATAGACTTAAACAGTATTTTAATTTTTTTCTATCTCAACGCTTTGGGCCTTACACATAAAAAAAAAAAAAAAAAGCTGATAATACTCAGATTCGTATATGGAAGAATGAAAATATTTCATCTTAAAACCTTTGACAAAGGAATTTGTTTCGAGAACGAAAATGGAGTCTAAATTAATAGGTACACCTGAATGAAATCTCACGAGATTCACCCCATCTCTCTCCTAGAAAAGAGAGGAGAAAATCGGAGAGTTTGTGTGTGGTGAAGAAATTAACTAAAGTAGACGGTAAATATGTTAGCGCGCAAATCGCTCAAGGCACTTAAATAAATAAGTTAATGAAGAGGAATTTATTCTGCCGATAGTTGAGTGCGTAGGAAGCCGAATCTGTTTTCCACTTTTTATTCTTCAAAATTCTTCAAGTTTCTCGTGGTCTGCTTGGTTTTCTGTGTTTGTGCTTCGCAATTTAATATCCAAATAAGAAGCGTTGAGATATTTGAATCGGCTTTTGAAATAAAAAAAAAATTCCGAAGATTTATTTCTATAGAAGAAAAAAAAATAGAATTAACAAATAAAGTAAATAAATAATAGAAAATAAATAGAAAAAAAAAAAAAAAACAAAAAAATACCCCAATCCCACTGCTGTGATCGAGCGTCTCTCTGCCTTTTCTATAAATAGTTTCATGCTCTATGAACTCTCCTCTATGGTACAAATTGTATATATGGGAACTACTTAGGACTTCATAGAGACCTTGTGGTATTATGGTGACTGTAGTAAGAATAATAAATAAGAATATGTTGTTTTGGTGTAAGAATACTGTGGTATGTTTGGGTCAGTAATTGTGGCTAGATAAGTTTCAGATAAGACTGACTGAAAACCAGCTATACCCCATCCCTCCTATTGTCCTTGTGCCACATTTTTGTATTCTAAAAAGAAATATCACTTTCCTCTATGGTTTCGTTTGTTTATTTAGTTTTGTTTTACGGCTTATCAACCTCAATGGGTTATTTAATGCCGACAAGATTTTTATTACTGGTAATATTTTCTATCTATCTATCTATCTATCTATCTATCTATCTATCTATCTATCTATCTATGTATTTTGGTCTCTTCATGGCTGTCTCTCTTGGTCTCTTCATATCTATCTATCTATCTATCTATCTATCTATCTATCTATCTATCTATCTCAGTATATATTGGTTTGGTTTGTTTTGTTTTGCGGCATATCAACCTAAATGGGTTATTTAATGCCGACAAGATTTTTATTACTGGTAATTTTTTTTTTTTTTCAAAAATATATTGTTGGTAATATTTTTTTTAAAAACGTATTGCTGGTACTATTATATTTCAAAAATGTATTGCTGGTAAAAAAATTTTCCAAAACGTATTTGCTGGTATTAAAACCTATTTTTATACTTTCATATTGTTTTCAATCCTTTTGTGGGGTGGAGGGTTTAACTATGCGCCTATAGTTGGAACCCAGACAGGTGCTACCACCCTGGGTCAGGGTGGAGCTGGGAACATCAGCAATTAAAAGGTGGTCCCACGCTTCTCAAAACCTGATCAAAGGTCTTGCTGTTGGATGTAGTTTATCGTCTTACCCAGGAAGCGGATGTAGTTTATATCTTACCCAGGGTCCAGATGTAGTTTATCGTCTTACCCAGACCGGTTTCCTCTGTGGTACCTAGACTTTATTAGCGGCAAGATCTCATCATTTTAGAAATTCAATGTTTAGATGTAACCGTAAAGTCTATAATAACAGTTCTTTTTTTCTCGCACATCTCATTTGTGGAATTCTCTTCCGGATCCTTTCTTCCCAGTCACCTTTGATCTTCAAAAATTTAAATGCAATGGCAATCGTTACCTTCTATCTTCTTAATTTCTGTTCTTTTATTGTACTCGATCCTTATTAGTGTTATTTCTTATATTCTTTCACATTCGGTAACCCCTGCGTCATAGTGGCTTTGTTGCCTTGATTAGGGTTAAAAGAATGAAAAAATAAAAAATAAAATAAATGCATGGCAGTTATATTTAAAAATGCAGTAATTTGTATAAGAAACAATACAAAATTAGACATGAGTGGGTGTGAAGAATAATCCACATGTAATAATGCAAATACATTATGTAGAAACTGTAAGGGAAAAAAGAATATTTGAAATCGATTTGCCTCCGAATCACACTTAATCATCATCGACAAAAAGTTGGAAAAACTTTTCAGATTCACATTTGTTCCAGCAAACAAGGTAAATTCAATATCTGTAAACCCTGAATGCGAAATGAAAATGTTTTTGGGATATTAAAGTAACAGTTGTGCCCATAATTATCGAAGCACTAGGGTTAGACAAAAAGATCTTGCGACGAAATTGTAAGAATTGAAACCCCGCAGAGAATTGCTTTCTCCGTCTTCGTGATATTAGGAAATGTAGTCTTTGAGTGCTGGCGTGATTTGCTTGCCAATCTATCTCGAATCGATCGGAAACCAATTTCCCATTGGGAACGAGAATCACTTTTGCTTTCGATCAGTTATTCCGTAATGTCGATCATTGAATTCTGATTGGATTTTATTGTTGTTGTTGCTGCTTGCCTACGAATAAGCTTAAATTGATCTCCCTTGTTCCAAAGACGCTTGTCTCTATTCAGTAATCCGGAAACAAATTTGATGAAGTAATTTGGTCTTATGGTTGAGTAATGGTAATCGAGATGAAAATGAAAATCGGATTCTTGGTTAAAAACGGAAGAAGAGCTGAATTGAAAGCGCAAGGCTCCCTGGTTTCCCGTTTGTCAGTTGATATTACTTTGTTGAATTGGAAATCTCTTTTCTAGAAAGACGGTAATCAGCGACTCAAATTAAGCTCGAATCCGACTGAATTTACACCAGGCAATAAAATTATTATCATCACACAGACACACACACATTGCATACAGACATCTTACACACACACATACACACACAGACATACACACAAAGAAACACAGAGAGTGAGAGAGAGAGAGAGAGAGAGAGAGGCAGGCTCGTCTTCACACCTATACATACATGAAAATCCCGATACACATCAACAAATGCATATTTACGAACATGGGCTGAAAAGTTAATACGCTTACTATAAATGAGAGACGCTGGAGTTGCGAAATCTTGCATGCATTAATTTTAACTAAACTTCATTGTTTCTTTCTAGGTAAACATTTTTTTCTTTTTTTTTTAAAGCATTTCACCCCAGCAAATCAGGGGGGCCACTAGTACGCAAAGGTTTACGGAGAGTGGGAGCAAGAGTAAAGAGGCGTGATAGAGGAAAGGATAAAGAGAAGGACGGGGAATAGATCAAGGCATCTGGAGATGTCGATTGACATTGCATTTGAATATTTGGAGATTATAGCTATCAGGGAAGCAAGTTTAGAGGAAGGGAGTTCCACAGATGGGAAGTGCGAGACATGAAGCTATTGGGGTAGAATAGACGGCTACATTTAACCGTTTCGACAGTGAAAGGGTGGGACCGAGATGCCAACCTAGTAGCACGTTCAAATTCATGCAGTTTGGGAACTAACAAAAGTAGCTTGTCGAACTAGTCAGAGAAGACATCAAAGTAACTAGTGGATACCTCTCTTGAAAATGGATAAAATGTGGTATCATAGTGTTATCAAATGCTTGCAAAGAAAGGGTTTATCCCCCAAGGATATTCACACTGATATGGTTGGTACATTAGGGGATGACACCCCAATTTTACCAAGAGTGTAAAAGTGAGTAGCTGAATTTAGGAGAGGAAGGTAGTTCTGATGATGACCCAAAGTACGGAAGACCTGCGACTGTACCACTGAGAAAAACGTTGATTGTGTTCACTACATGGTGATGAATGGGAGGCGTTTGACTATAAATCAAATATCCAATGCTATTGACATATGCCGTGAGAGAGTTGAGAATATTCTGCACAATGAAATTGGTATTACGAAAGTGTCTGCTCGTTGGGTGCCACGTCTTTTGACACTTAATCAAAAGCGCACCAGGTTGATTACATCACGTGAAAATGTGATATTCTTTGAGAAAGATCTCATCATTTTGAGCAAGAGACAATCCATACACTGTGAACACCCCCTCGTCGCCTGCTCCAAAAAAGCCAAGTTTGTTTTTCCTGCATGGAAGGAGATAATAATTAATGAAGCCTCAGTTTTTGAGATGTAAAATGCATTGTTTATTGACTATCATCAAAAGGGTGACACCAACAATAGAGAGCAATATGCCAACTTGCTGAGGCAGTTACGAAAAGCTATCAAGATCAAACGATCAGGGAAACGGACAAAAGAAGTCTTGTTTCATTAGAAAAAATGGTTTAAATGGCTACGTGATTGGCCTTGAAGTGGTTGATCACCGTTTTTATTTTGCTGATTTGACTATCATCTGTTCCCCAACATGGAAAAAAAAAGAAAAAAATACTTGGCTGGGAACCAGCATGGCAGTGCTAATGATGTCATATCTGCTGTTGTTGACATTTTTGACCGTCAGGATGAACCGTCCTCTTTGAACAGTCAGAGGTCAGTTTGGCTGGAAAGGAACAATGCAATTATTAATAAGAAAAGTTGAACATGCACGCAAGATTTCACAGCTCTAGAATCCCACCTTCATAGACAGCCTATGAACTTTTCATCCCACCCTCATTTATCGAAAGAGAAGGAAAACGAAACATAGAAAGAGAGCGAGAAAGTGAGAAAGAATAGGGAGAAATAAACAGGTAGAAAGAAAGAGAGACATAAAAAGAGTGAAATAGAGAGAAAGCGTCAGATACACACGCACGTACACACATTCATATATATATATATATGAAAGAAAAATACAGAAAAAACAAAATTCTGAATATGCATTATTAATGTTAAAATAAAGTCGACGTCGGACGTTTCGGTCTATTTAAGACCATCTTCATGGACATTTTCATTTAAACATAATTAACATTATAACTTATAACAATTTAACATAAAAGACGATGGACATAAGAGCCCAACTAATTCAGACAGATAACTGAAATTTTATACAGATCAGCGTTCTGTTTAAATATCATCACGTAGTCGTCACGTGGGCGATGTTGTTAAGACGTATTCGAAGATGATTTCCAAAAATTAAAAAATATCAAAAAGTCGAATGAAAAATTTTTATAAACAATTAAAGAAATCTCTTCCGTTGATGTTGGAATACGTAGTGATCAATTGGTTCTTATATCTTCAACAAGCTTGAAAGTCTTTCCCGTTACAATGCAAATCCAAAAGTGATTTTAAAAACGATGGAACAGTTATAAAAAACAGTTCGATAAAAATTCCATTCTTTACTTGATCAATAGATTCTCTCGTCCAAGCTTGAAATCTTCCACGTTATAAAGTAAATTCAGTTTTGTATTTTCAGTAGACAGTATGTAAGCAAATATATTTGCATATATATATATATATATATATATATATATATATATATATATATATATATATATATATATATATATTTTGTTGGATTGATGTGAGGTTGTGAGTCTTTTCACGCTTTTATCTGACAATCAAAAACCGTGTAACCCAGGGTCACAAACTCACATCAATCCAACCAAATATGTTAACTCTATCTCTGATATTGAGCGCTTTCTAATAATTACCGCGCATATAATATATAAATAATTATACATATATATATATATATATATATATATATATATATATATATATATATATATATATTTATACACGTTTCATTAAATAATATAGACAAGTGTTGTCTATTTATTTTTAAAATTTTTTCGTATCTTCTGATAAGTTTGATAACATTATCATTAACCGAAAAACGAAATTCACAATATTTATCCATTATTTTTTTTAGATATAATCTAAACTTTCGGCTTACTCAAGCCATTATCAAAGATGTAATTACAAACATATCAAACAATATACGGACACGACAGTGATGATAGTCTGTCATTGTTTTGTTTACATAGTGGATCACTAAGCAACGATGAACACGCGCATATAAGACGCTAGAAGAAAATCGCACCGCATCTCATGACGTCACACATGACTACACGAGAGTGAATTGGAGAATGAAATAAGGAAAGCCGTTGGTATAAGCCAATGGCTTCTGTTACCAATTATAGAAATTATAGACATTTAAGAATATTTGTAGAGATTCCATAGTTGATTTTGTTTAGGTTGGGTTTAACTGTTTGATGTAAAATGCTTCAAATATTTTTAGTTTTTGTCTATTGTTTTCATGTCGAAGTATAGTTGTGTTTTCGACAAGTATTTTACGGAATTGTGTGTGGGCAGGCATGTTGTTTTAAATGCCTAAAAATGTTAGAGTTTTCATTAAAATGTAGTGTCAAGCGTCGTGAAAGGAGTTTGTGGTGTGACCAACATAAATATATATATACACACACTTTTCACACACACACACACACACACACACACACACACACACATATATATATATATATATATATATATATATATATATATATATCCAAATGTAATGACACCGAAAATGCTATAAATTCTAACGTTCACAGCATTAATTCAAAAGAGGGCGCAATACCAAGAATAGAGCAATAATTATTCATTATAATTTTTACATACGGACAAAAACGACTATTTACCCGAAAGCCCATATTTACTCGAAAGTCCGTATCTACTTGTAAGCCCATATCTACACGAAAGTCTGTATCTGCTCGGAAGTCCGTATCCCCTCGAAAGCCCATATCCTCGAAATTTCGCTATCAGCTCGAAAGCCAATATCTACTCGAAAGTCCGTATCTCCTCGAAATTCTGTGTCAACTCGAAATCAATACCTACTCGAAAGTCCGTATTTGCTCGAAAACTCATATCTAGGTCAGTATCTGCTTGGAAGTTCGTATCCGCTCGAAAGCCCATATATCCTCGAAATTCCGGATCAGCTCGAAAGCCAATATCTACTCGAAAGTCCGTATCTCCTCGAAATTCCGTGTCAACTCGAAATCAATATCTACTCGAAAGTCCGTATCAGTTCGAAAGCCAATTTCTTCTCGAAAGTCCGTATCATCTCGGAAGCCAATTTCTTCTCGAAATTCAATATCAGCTCGAAAGCCAATATCTACTCGAAAGTCCGTATCTACTCGAAAGTCCGTATCAGCTCGAAAGCCAATATGTACCCGAATGTTCGTATTTGCACGGATGTCGTATCTGATAACTTTTATTTTCGTATACCAAAAGTAAACAAAATAATTTATTAATTAACGGATTTTATTTTTTAATTTATTAATTAACGGATTTTATTTTTAATCCTACATCATTTTTATTACTTTAAAAGTTATATTATAGAGGATACACATATTCGAATAGACACCCAGTTTCTTTAATAGTGTGAATTACAGCTATTGTAATACAAGAAAAACACCCACCATAAGGTTTCTTTCTCCATAAGTGATCGCATATTCAAGCGTGTATAAAAAAATTAAAAGCCACATAAAAAATCTAGTTCGACAGTTGAAATGACGTCATTTCGGTTCCACCAATTAACGCCAGAATTAGCGAAAAAACAGTTCTATAAAGACACACAAAACACAATCCTTGAAAACTAATGTAGCAACATCTGTCTATATCTCTGAGATGAGGTATTATGATTACATTTTTTTTACATTATTCGAACTGTTATCCTCATCTTCATTGTCATATTCACAACGTTCCGGCATCTATATCTCTGAGATGAGGTATTATGATTCCTTTCATTATTTACATTATTGGAACTGTTATCCTCATCTTCATTGCAATAGTCACAACGTTTCGGTCGTTGCACGCTCCGGCTTTCTTCATAAATTCTAAAACGTTAATAAAAAATTTGATAAATACCACTTATATTATTCAACGAAACATGATTGTAAGAATTATGATCCAGTGGATAAAGGCGTTGGTTAGATCCAGTGACTAGACCCAAATAGATGTGAGTTCAATACCAGGCCACAGCAGTTTTGAACCAAAAAAAAAAACAAAAAAAAACTTGGAGAGTTGACTTAACGGGAAATAAGTGAGACATTCGGAAGATGCATGGCAAGTGGAACTAGAACAATTCTACAATTTATATATATATATATATATATATATATATATAAATATAAATATAGATAACTAGACTCGTTTCGTGTCTGGCTCACTAGGTGTATCTATATATATATCTATATATATATATATATATATAGGGATCCAAAGCACATGTACTGAAGTAGTTTATTCACTTTCATTGATGCTGTCACACATCGAGTAGGTCTGTATGAACAGAATCTTTTTCATGGTACAAAATGATGTGGCGCCATGTCCTGTGATATTTTACGGAGCTGTGCTTTGTAGATTATTGCAAAGGCTCTCCGAACGGCGTCCTTCAACTGATGGGTATTCTAGTATCGTTCATGTGACACTCTCTCCTTGCTTTTGCCAGAATGCACACGGCCATATGTCCATACACTTGCAAGCAGCCTCTCTAGAAGCCGTAGGTGCTCGTGTCAGCCGTCTGAAAAAGAAAATTATATTATGTAGGAGGTGGCAAGTGTTTTAGACCACCTTGTACATTAACGTTAATTAGAATTATAAAAAAAAATCATCATGCAATGGTTAAATCAATATTAATGCTGAAGTACCAATTTATACAGGGTGGACCAAAAGTTTTGTCACCCTCTACCATAAAGTAATGAGAGCAATAGAAGAACAAGTAATACAGTAAAAAAAAAAACATATATACTGGATTCAGTTTATTCGTTTTTTCTTGACGCATCGAGAAGGTCTGTATGAACATCATTTTAGTGGCACAAAATAATGCGACACCCTGTCCTGTGTGGTATTTTACGAAGTTGTTCTTTATTGATTGTTGCAAAGGCTCTCCGAATGCCGTCCTTCAACTGATGGGTATTTTGGTATCGTTCATGTGAAACTCTCTCCTTGAAGATACCCAACAGAGCGTTGAAATAGAAAATTATATAGGGGTAGCAAGACTTTCGGATCACCGTGTATATAATGTCCAAAACTTCGAGAGTTGACTTAACGGGAACAATTAAGACATTCGGAAGAGGCATGGCAAGTGGTACTAGAACAATTCTACAATATATATATATGTCTGTGTGTGTGTGTATGTGTGTGTGTGTGTGTGTGTGTGTAGTGATGCACAGCACATGTACTGAATTCGTTTATTCACTTTCATTGATACTGTCACACATCGAGTAGGTCTGTATGAACAGAATCTTTTTCATGGTACAAAATGATGCGACACCCTGTCCTGTGTGGTATTTTACGAAGTTGTTCTTTATTGATTGTTGCAAAGGCTCTCCGAATGCCATCCTTCAACTGATGGGTATTCTGGTATCGTTCATGTGAAACTCTCTCCTTGAAGATACCCAACAGAGCGTTGAAATAGAAAATTATATAGGGGTAGCAAGACTTTCGGATCACCGTGTATATATTGTCCAAAACTTCGAGAGTTGACTTAACGGGAACAATTAAGACATTCGGAAGAGGCATGGCAAACTAGAACAATTCTACAATATATATATGTCTGTGTGTGTGTGTATGTGTGTGTGTGTGTGTGTACAGTGATGACAGCAGCACATGTACTGAATTGTTTATTCACTTTCATTGATACTGTCACACATCGAGTAGGTCTGTATGAACAGAATCTTTTTCATGGTACAAAATGATGCGACACCCTGTCCTCTGTGGTGTTTTACGAAGTTGTTCTTTATTGATTGTTGCAAAGGCTCTCCGAATGCCATCCTTCAACTGATGGGTATTCTGGTATCGTTCATATGAAACTCTCTCCTTGAAGATACCCAACAGAGCGTTGAAAGAGAAAATTATATAGGGGTAGCAAGACTTTCGGATCACCGTGTATATATTGTCCAAAACTTGGTGAATTTATGGCCCAAGGCTAAGTATTAGAGATGGAATGTTTGTAATAACACGTGCCTTGATAATTGTTTGAGGCAGGAAATTGACAGTCACTATGCATTGTAGATTCTTATGTCCACATTTTCTGTCTATCTCTGTAATCCTTTCAGAGATGTTCTAGGTGATTCTCAAGTATTTCACGATGTAAACTCTCAAATCCTACCGAGAAAGTAGATTGTATGTTTACCATTATTAAGTAAGATCTGAATGTTATTTCGTTTAATGGAACATCCAGATGAAAAAATACTGAAAAAAAAATCTGGATAAGCCATTTACAAACTCGGTTCGTAGACGAGAGGATTTCTGGAAAGATCTTTGCGTATCTCAATTGCTTTTTGCCATTTCACACCAATCCAATGTTGAAAGCGTACTTTTCTTTCTTTTTTCTATTTCTTTACACCCAGACATCTTTTACACACACACGCACGCTCGCACACATACAGAAGTAGGCAGGCACAAGTCGGCAAAAGATTCGTCTTTACACTCGCAAAAACATTCACAAACTTGCATACGTGAGCAAATGCTTATTTAGAAAAGCAAAGAGAGCAAGTCGAAAGAGATAGAGAGAGACACACACAGAGAAAGTGAGAGAAAGAAAGAAAGAAAGAGGAGCGGGGAAGGAGGAGTTTTAGAAAGAAAGAGGAAGTGAAAGAAAGAGATACACACAGAGAAGGATAGCAAGAAAATGAGAGAGATAGAAAGAGGGAGGGAAAGAAGGAATTTTAGAAAGAAAGAGGAAGAGAGAGAGACACACACGCACACAGAAGGATAGCAAGAAAATAGAGATAGAAAGAGGGAGAGGAAGAAGGAGTTTTAGAAAGAAAGAGAAAGTGAGAGAGAGACACATACACAGAGAAGGATAGCAAGAACATGAGAGAGATAGAAAGAGGGAGGGGAAGAAGGAGTGTTAGAAAGAGGAAGTGATAGAGAGAGAGACACACACACGCACACTCACAGAGAAGGATAGAGAGAAAATAAGAGAGATAAAAAGAGCGAAAAACAGAGGGAACAATACAGAGAGAATGTGTGTGTGTGTGTGTGTGTGTGTGAGAGAGAGAGAGAGAGAGAGAGAGATTGAGGGATTTTTTTTACAATAATATTCACCCTGTATTCGGTCTAAGATCCACTCGAGGTTTAAAGAGTAAGTGGTAAGAAGCGGTGTTTATAGAAAGGAAGAGATAGATAGATAGATAGATAGATAGAGAGAGAGAGAGAGAGAGAGAGAGAGAGAGAGAGAACAATGAAGAGAGAAGGAGAAAGAGAAAGAAAGATTTTTTTACATTAATGTTCACCCTGGACTAGGTCCCAAATTCACTCGAGGTTTACAGAGTAGGAGGTAAGAAGTGGGGTTTATAGAAAGGAAAAGAGATGAATAAAAAGAGAAAGAAAAAGGGAGTGTTACAAAGAGGAAGTGATAGACAGACAGAGAGAGAGAGAGAGAGAGAGAGAGCTAGAATGGGGGATATTAAGAGTGAGAGAGAGAAAAACCGATCCAAAGAGAAAGAGAGAGAAAAAGATATATATATATATATATGAGGCGATAGTAGAAAGTGATAGAAAAAGAGAGATATGCAAAGAGAGAAAGAGAGAGAGTGCGAAGCAGATGTTTCTCTATAGAATTAAGGTGGAAGTAAAGATAGATATATTTCTATTATCTGCTTATATCTTGAATTTAGTGCCATAGTAAATGAGAGTTCAATCCCTGGGCCGGGCAGTGTGTACTTGGACACAGTGAACACAAGGCGAACAAGAACTGAGCAGTACTAAAACTAGATATCCCTAGATATGGGCAGTGGACCGAGAACAGTCGACCCCGTAGATTAAATAAAGTGTTCAGTTCGGAATTCCTTGCGGGTTACCGGTATCGATATACGCCTGATGAAGGCCGGCGGCTACAACGGCCGAAACGACATTATTCCGAATGTAAATAGTGTAAATAATGATAACTCCTCATACCAGAAAGTCAGACACATTCTTCAGTAATCAAGAGTTGCTCCAAAATCGAGGTAGTTGTAAGCACGAGATGGGGAATTTAAATATAAACAACTGGAAACAAATTGCTATATTCACAACGTTTCGGCCGTTGTACGCACGGGCCTTCTTCAGGTGATTGGAATTTCGAACCCTTTATTTAGTCCATCGAGGTAGGTAAAGTTGAGTTAAAGGGAAATGACTGAGACATCTGAAAGAGGCATAGCACGTGGAACTAGAACAATCTAGTCTGGTGGGCGAAATAAAGAGTTCGGTTCGAAACTCAAATCACCTGAAAAAATGCCGGAGAGTACAACGGCCGAAACGTGAATATGGCAATGAAGATGAGGATGACGGTCCGTGTAATGTAAATAATGCAAGTAATCATAATACCTCATCTCAGAGATATAGGCAGATATTTCAGTTTGTTCATATCTATCTATCTATCTATCTATCTATCTATCTATCTATCTTTGACAACTTTTTCATTTCTATCTATTTATTCCAGTTTGTTCTCATATATCCCTGTTTTCATTATTTCTCTCTATTTCCATATAAAAGTCAACACTTAGAGACGACAGCAATCGTCAGGCCACATATTCATATATTCACACGCTCTATCTCTGATATTCAGCACTTTATCCCATAAATATAGCACATCTTAAGACTATATTTCTTCATATATATATATATATATATATATATATATATATATATTTCAGTCTAACCAACGTTTTTTATCCACTGGGTCATGTGTCATCTGAAGAAAGCCGTAGAGTACAACAGCCGAAACTTGTGAATATAACAATAAAAATGAGGATAACAGTACGAATAATGTAAATAATGTAATTATACTTTAGAGATATAGACAGAAATGAAAAATGAATTGTCTGCCGGAAATTAATGGTGTGAGTAAATTAACAGTCTGTTCTTTTGTTTCGTGCTGTAACTATTTTTGTTATCTTTTTTTTTTTGGCAACATTTCAAAGCGCAAACATTTCCTGCGATATTTTTCCACACTGTATATTCTTCAAGATGCCCCCTTTTTTTTTTTGCTTCCTCGCAGTTTTCAATTTATTCAAAATTGAGACTTAGTGAAAGTGAAGGTAAAGATTTTACATTGTTGTGTAGGAAATATTTGTCTATTTTGTTGCAGAGAAACATCTGCAGCGCATGAGAATTTCTCTTTAAGGTTTTGAAGCCCCAACGATTTGTAACAGAGAGGGTCTGGGGAAACACACACACACACACACACACAAACACACACACACACACACACACACACACACACACACACGCGTATATTTTTTTTTTTAGTGAAATTGGAGTGGATTTGAACAGCGAAATTAGATCAGAGCATTTTTGTTTACTGATGGTAAAACCTGATCTAGGGCAGAAGTTGTACCCATTGAATCTGCGTCATCAGGAGACAATGGAAATAGACGAAATAATCTTTATTGATTAAAACTTGGAATAGAGCTGAGTAAGCAAGAAGGACCTTTAGAATTCACATGATTTTGGTTGAAACAGCCATAACCCCGTGATAATCGCGTGTGAAGTAGTAGGGCCAAGGTTCGGTTATCATCAGCCGGGTTTTTCTATGCGTAGTTATGCTGAAAAAGAGGCAGACGGAAGAGAAAGACGGTAGAGGTAGACGCAAGAGTTGGGCTAGAGACAGTGGAGAATCGAGTTGGGGACTCAAGAAGAAGAGAAAGTGACGTCACAGATTGGAACGAAGCATCCGCTAACATGTACTGTTGATATAAGTACTGCTGCTTCTGCTACCACGAATATTACTACTACTGTTACTACTGCTAAGGAGGAACGCCACTATAAACTTTAAGCCGCGAACAGAAATCTTATTCCCCCATCGCAAGAGTCGTATATCGTTCTGAGACGATTTAACAAGAAGTTATTCATAGCACACACACTCTCTCTCTGTCCAGAATCCAGTGTATGCGTTTTTACGTCAATTATTTTTCTTTTCTGTAACCTGTTTCTTTTCTGTACTATTCTTTCCTGCTATATAAAAGACATTAACAATTCAACCATTGAATAGTGGTTTGTCCGGCTTTCTGCAGATATTAATTTTTTTTTTTTTGCTGCATTCTAAATTTCTTGGCGCGGACTCTCCAGCCGTGTCTACATCTTCAGTCGACCGTGAATGGATGAACATCACTTCTGCTTTCTGGATTAAACCAAACACAACGTGGGCAGGAAGCAGGATTAAACCAGTGAACCGGTTGAATAATCTACGGATGCTCAGGGGACCTACGACCACTCCATTAAGTTCGATTAGGACCGAGTAGATACCTCAACCCAGAGAGTTGAGGGGCTGGGGCGAAAGTGTTAGAGATTTTGTAGGTTATTTAATGCTGAAATCTAAATAGTTTATGCGTAACTTTCAACAACAGATACCTTGTACATAATTTTATGCTTTCAGAGTAAAAGGTATTTTTTTTTTTTTTTAGATGTACACCCTTGTGCAAATTAATTGAAACAACCGCTTTAGTTTCCTTTCTTTCACCATACGGTCAGTTTTAGCCCCACTGGGGTGACAGGATGTAATCGATGTCTATTTTTTTCTCAGATTAGGTCATTTGCAGTGGTGTGCAGTAATCTATTTTCGGGGTGTCTGATGAAATTTGTTTGGCCTTGAAAAATATTGCGTCATCCGTGATTACAACAGATTTTTATCACGCCCAGACACTATTGTCTCAACTGTCGATTAGTTGTCCTACGGCCATTGTCTGCGATGGACGTTACTCCAAGGAAGCGTACGAAAATTGTAACACTGCACGAGCACACTGAAAAGCCTTACCAGTGAGAAAATCTAAGTACTATAGATTAGCACGGAAACTCTCCTGAGTTAAATCCAATCGTGAATCTGTAAGGAACGATTTCGGGGAATGGATCTACGAAGTACTAACATGTGCACAGGGTCATGTTTCATTGGAAAAATAAGAAAAAAATGTAAATAATATCGGAATTATTCCTTTTGTTTAAATTAATTTGCACAAGGGTGTAAGTTTATAGATCATAAAATAAGTTGTTGGTAATTTTACTATAAAAATGTATTTTTATATTTTTTTAGTGTTGCATTGATTGTCATTTTGCTAGAAAATGTATTGTTGCTGATTTTATTATAAAAAAAAAGTACTGTTGTTTGTCTTGTATGGGGGTTCATTATTTGCCGATAGCTGGGAGCCTAACAGGTGCTGCCACCCCGGGTCAGGGTGGACCTGTGAACAACAACATTTAAGAGGTGGTTCCACGTTCTACAAAAGCTCCACTCCACCGATCAGGGGCCTTGCTGCCGGATATAGTTTATCGTCATACCCAGGACGACCAATGAGTTTTTAACGCGTACCTGGAGTGGAATGAATAAAGAAATATGAACATAAGAAGCAACACTATCTGTTTGATGTCAGTTTCCAGCCTCAGTCTATCTTCAGGTTATGTGACACTATTTCTTTAGCAAGGCCTATATATAAGTCACTGGTGGATTGAGAAAAAAGAGCAAATGAGGCCAATCCCAATTCTTTGAGACTGCATTTCATGCACGTAGCAATTATCATATGCAAATTGAAAATGACCGTTATAATATATATATATATATATATATATATATATATATATATATATATTATAATATAATATATATATATATATATATATATATATATATATATAGAGAGAGAGAGAGAGAGAGAGAGAGAGAGAGAGAGACCAAAAGTCTGTGATTCATGGTTGTGTGGTGCGTTGTCTGTCCGGCACATAGTGATTTAAGTTTCTTTCCACTTCTCTCTCTCTCTCCTCTCTCTCTCTTTCCGCTCTCTCTCTCTTTCCACCTATGGCTTTCCACCTATGGCTTTCCACCTATGGCTTTCCACTTCTGTCTCTTTCTCCTTCTCTCTCTTTCCACCCCTCTCTCTTTCCACGTCTCTCTTTCGACCCTTCTCTCTTTCCACCCATCTCTCTTTCCACGTGTCTCTTTCGACCACTCTCTCTTTCCACCCATCTCTTTCCACCTGTATGTTTCCATCCATTTATCTTCCCATCTCTGTCTCTCTTTCCACCTCTCTCTTTCTACTCCTCTTTCTTTTCACCTCTCTCTTTCCACCTCTCTGTGATTGCGTGAGTGCTTGCGTGGTGCGTCCGTCTATCCGTCTGGCCAGCCGGATGGCGCCTAATGATTTAAGTTAATCTGATTTAAGTGAATAAAATTTAAACTTTCTTCAAACAGACAATTTTTTCATTCAAATATTTTTAATTTAAAGAGAGAAACAATTATTTTTGACATATTAAAAAAATATTTTTAAGTTAATCTGAGTTAAAAAAAAATAGTTTTAGTGAATAAGATTTAAAGATACATGTTGTTTATACAGTATTTTTATTTCAACTTTCTTCAAACAATTTTTTTAATGTTGAAATCAACTTTAGTATTTTATAATCTAAACCGTTATTGATCCAATGGATCATGTGTGGCTATATATATATATATATATATATATATATATATATATATATATATGGTTGACTGATGAGTTTGTGACGACCTGGGGCTTCACGCTTTTGTGATGCTCAGACAAACTGATTTTTAACAAATTTTTGATTTATGTAGATTGCATGCATTGGTGTTATTATGGAAGTGGTGGGGGATCGTCGTCGTGATGTCACCCATGGTAATGCAAACATAGATGCATGTCTGCACACCCGTTGAGTTACGTTACACATACATGACACATATGTGTGTGTGTTATATATATAGCGATATATATATATATATGCTTATGATATATATATATATATATATATATATATATATATATATATATATATATATATATATATATATATATATATATATATATATATATATATATATATATATATATATATATATATATATATATATATATATATATATATATATATATATATATATATATATATATATATGTGTGTAGGCACTCTGAAGTGGTGTAATGGTTAGCAATCTTGTCTGCCAGAAACAATTACGACTTGAGAAGTGAGTTCAACTTACTGGGTGCCCTTACTATCGGCCTTGAGCCACATCCAATCTAATACGCTTAGAAAATCGCGATGTGTGTGTGTGTGCACGCGCGCTCGTGTGTATAAAGAATCTGCATAGTTACCGGTCCTGCTCTGGCATCTTGGTTTCAGTCCCTTTCCCACCAGCGTAACAAACCTCTCCTGTCCCTTTTACTTGCATTTTTTTATGAACGTTTCTTTTAGCATCTCGAATTCACGAATTTAAGCGCAATAATAGATTGGTAGCTCGGTCTTATAAATTCGTTCTTGAACTGAGACTCTGTGAAGGTGAAAGTAAAAATTTTATATTCTTTTCCATTGGACGCCAACGCAAAATCTGGTTGGACAATGTCAAACAATGGACAAGTACGACTATATCAGAATTGCTGATGTCTGCCGTTGATAGCCCGTTGTGGGGGAGATTCAGTGTGGCTTCTGCATTCGGATCCCACCTACGATTATAAAAGTCAAATGAATGAAGAGAATGATGATGATGAATTTTGAAAAGTTGATTTAGAGACATTAAATTGTTTATCTTATGAGCAGCCCGATTTGTAGTCCCGAATAATCTTTGTTCTAGTGGCTAAGTTATTCTGACGTCATTAGGAGTATCCAAAGTGTACGACCAAGATACCTATTTTCACCGGATTTATTTTTACCAACACTGAGAGAACTACAAGATCTATCAGTATTTATTATTGCTGGACACAATCTTAAGAACATAAGAGACGCAGATTACTGGAAAACACCTAGAGAAAATGGCAGGAACTTCTAGACAAGGTAGTAAATGAAAGGACTAATGTACCAGAGAGAGGTATACACATATACACTCACATGAATGCACACACGCAAATATAACTTTTATTGACTGGAAGTGGAAATCGTGTTTATATATCAAAGTACAATTTGGGTTAAGATGTGTGTTTACCGATGAGAAATCTGGGTCATTTGATCTAAATAAGATTTATCGGTTAAAAATGGAAATAGAGCTTACTCAGGCTACGAGATATTTGGTTTTGTTTAACAGTAATTGTTTTGATTAAAAGGTTGAATTAATGTTTAGATATCCCAGAGTATAATTTTGGGGAAGCGAGAAGAACTCGTGATGGAGACAAGATAAATAGTTGGAGAATCCGTTTACATGTCAAGGGATAGTTTTTGGTACTCATGATAATCGCGTGCCGGGCCAAGGGTCGATTCATGATCAAACAGATTTATCTTTATAAACCAGCGTAGCTATTCTGAAGAGAAGGCAGACGATCGAGCGAGACGGAAGAGGCCAGACGGGAGAGAGAGAGACGGGAGAGACCGTAATCGGTTACGGGTTGCGGCCCTACAAGGCAGCCGAGAAAGGAAGCTGGGCAAAGCAGTCGAGAGAGAATTGAGAGGCAGACGGTCGAGTGAGACGGAAGTGGCCAGACGGAAGAGAGACTTGCGGGAGAATTAGAGAAGGAAGACTGCCCCCTGTTCTGAAAGTCTGTAATTGTACTGGACTAATAGCTATAAAACCTACCCCAGGCGAATCAATATGCGTTTATCACACACAAACCCTCTCTCTGTTGGGAATTCGCTGGATGCATTTTGTCTTTTCTTTTCCTTTCTCATTTATGTTAAATGTTTTATTTTCCCCGGTAACTCTGTTCTGATGTTATCTTCTTATATAAAAGACATCAATATTTTCCCCATTGTTGTCTGGCTTCTGCAGATATTATTTCTTGTTTTATTTTGCCACATTCTAAACTTCCTAGCGCCAAC
The DNA here is from genome assembly GCA_903632075.3 of Acanthosepion pharaonis. Taxonomy (NCBI): domain Eukaryota; kingdom Metazoa; phylum Mollusca; class Cephalopoda; order Sepiida; family Sepiidae; genus Acanthosepion; species Acanthosepion pharaonis. The sequence goes on along the minus strand of CAHIKZ030005000.1, from coordinate 3,634 downwards.
TCTCACAGCCGGGTCCACATCCCCAGTCGACCGTGAACGTATGGACAACACCCCGCTTACTGGATATAAAAACTAACACAGCGTGGGCAGCAAGCAGGACTTGACCAGTTGACCGGTCGAAATAATCTACGGGGACTCAGGGAGCGTACGGCCAGTTACCCCTAAGTTCAGTTCAGACCGAGTGGACACCTCAACCCAAAGAGGATGACGCCGGAAGTTGAGGGGCTGGGGACGAAGTGGTAGACTGACCTTCAATTCTCAGAAGTGCTAGACACGAATTGGAGATGTTCGAATGAACAAAAACTTAAATGTCTGGGTAGTTTTTGAAGACAGGATGAAAATGTGGCACTGAAATCCGAAAGTACATTAGATCAAAGAAAGATGCCTTTCAAAATCTTAGCATGTATTAAGAAAAAGGAAAATTTCGTTAGGAGTTCTTAAGTGAGTAGTAATATCAATCCTTTTATATGGTAATGAATGTTGTACAATTTCCTCACAGATGAAGAAGAGACTTGGGGCAGCATAAGCGCAGCTCTACAGAAGGATGCTGAGAATATCAATGAACGAAACATGTGAACAACGATAAAGCTTTAAAGAAAATTAAAAGAAAAAGTGACTTTACTTAGAATAAGAAAGAAACAGTTGACATTTCTGGAACATATAATAAGGAAAGAAAGCTTGGAGAAATTAACACTCGTATGACAGTGAAGGTTAAAAAATCCGAGGAAAACATTATATTATAACAGGAACTAAGATGAAAGCAAGGTGATAAATACTGCTTAGAACTACAAAGGAAGTTGAGGAGAGTTATGATCTTGTAAGGAAATTGCTTATAAAAGAGGAAGTGCTATTGCTAACATTTTTTCGAAGGAAAAACTACCAAAAATTCTACACGTTCTTTCATGAATAACTATAGCTTGGTTGAAAGTTTCAGGAATGTAAATTCAAATATTAATGTTAATAATATGAATTATTTATTAATTATTAATTATTGACATCTTAATATTCTTCATTTTTACTGTTTATTATAATTTTACTTTTTGTAATTTCTGGTTTCATTAAAATAGCACTTTTTAAAATTTCTTGTTAGTGGTTAATTTTATATTGTGGAAATCTTCTTGTGTCAACATTCGGTTAAACACTTCTAAATGTTGCCGCTTAAAAGGAAGACACTATTTAAAATGTTATTCTTCTAAAACAAATAATTTCAGTTAGCAGTTTATATTCTGTTTTGCACATTTCGCACTAATGCCCTTGGAAAACGCATGAATCTATTTTTCTCCGTATTTGGTTTAGATACAGTTTATGAGAAGGAAGACGTTGAATTCAAACCATGTCTTTCTAAGAATCTTCAAGTATTGTCTTTAGGCTTTGACATTACTCTGGAAAGGTTAAACTTCGTAAAAAATACAACTTGAGGTGGATAGCTCTGAAAATTTGTGTCACCTTTTACATCATTTTTCTGTTATCATTTCTTCCCCAAAATGTGTCTCTATCTATACAAAAACTTATAGAGCTAGAATCAAATCATATATATATATATATATATATATATATATATATATATATATATATATATATATATATATATATATTGCACATTAATTGCTGATGCTAATAAAATAGATTTCGATATATATATATATATATATATATATATATATATATATATATGGTATAAAAATAACAATTTGGAAAAAATTTAGCTTTTGCCGACGCCTTTCGGTTTCTGAAATAAAATTTAAAGAGAGACACTCCTGCATAAGCCTCTGTTTTCAGGAGCATCTCCTTTTTTAAATTTTGGAATTAATGTAACTATGATAACATTTCGCTTTCATTGTTTTCCTTGATAACATCGGAAAACGAAACGCATCGTCAAAAAGCTAAGCTTTTTTTACTTTTGTCATTCTTATAACAATTTATCTTATCCAAAGAGTTATTCTGGGAACTTTTACTACATACATGTGTGTGTGTGTCTTTAGGCAGCAATCCTTCTTTCATGCACATTTCACTGAATACGACGGACATGGTGCTTTTATTTAGTTTTTTATACAATTTTTCATGCGATCTAATATTTTTTTTTTTTTCGGATGATAAATTATATCATTCTTAGCCTTATATCATTCTTAGCCTTTCTTTGCCTTTCTTTGCATGTAGATGATGCTATTATATTAGTGTTGTCAACAAGCATGTTACGAATCGTGTCCTGTAGTTCTCCATGAAAAATAATGGAAGCCTTATTAATAATAATAATAATAATAATAATAATAATAATAATAATAATAACCCATCAGTGGCTACGTAGTGCAGGGTTGAAAGCGGAAACTGAAGGTTTTATCCTTGCTGCGCAGGACCAATGCTTGCTAACTAGGTATTATCAAGCACATATACTAAAATATTGTATCAACCCAAAATGCAGATTCTGTGATAAATATCCAGAAACGATTGATCATCTTGTAGCAGGTTGTACGGTGTTGGCACCCACTGAATATAAAACCCGACATGACATAGTGGGCCAATATCTGCACTGAAAAATCTGCAACTTCTACGGGAAGGAAACTGAAAGAAACTGGTATGAACACCACCCAGACCCGGTTACGGAGATAGGACCTGTTACAATTCTATGGGATTACACAATACACACTGACAGAACAATCGAGGCCAACCGCCCAGATATTGTTATTAAAGACCACAAACAAAAACGGTGCCTCCTTATTGATATGGCAGTCCCTGCTGACTGCAATGTATCTTTGGCATCTCGACTACAGTCACTATCTCACAGACGTGCTGTGGCTTCCCTCTGTCTTTTCTACAAATATTTTCATGTCAACTTCTCTGGCGAGCTACTTTCACTGGTACCTAAAAAGCATGAATTTAAGCGCGATACTACGTTGGCATCTCGGTCCGACCCTTTCACTCTAGTAGCTGTCTCTTCTACTCTAACAGTTTCTTCTCTCGCACTTCCCGACAGTGGAACTCCCTTCCTCTTACTTGCTACTCTGAAAGCTATAACAATCTATTATTCAATGTAATGTCGATCTACATCTTTTGATGCCTTGATACCGATCCTGCCCATCTCTATATCATTAACTCAACCCCCCTCTTATGTTATGTTTTATTTTTTTATGTTCTTTTTATGTTATTTATTTTATGATGTTGTTTACTTTTTTATATTAGTGATATGTCCATTATAAATATACTTGTTGCAGTGTATGTATTGTAAGTGAAGAAAATGATATATGTATATATATATATATATATATATATAATATAGTACAGATTTCTAGTACTGCTAAGTCTAATCAGACATTTGAGGAATAAAAATATGGGATCATATTAAACATAAGATAAACAATATCCACGTTTAAAACATAAAATGTAAGGTACCTTTTCGACCGATACATTTTCAAACACAATCGTCGGTAATCTAATACTGTAATAAAACAGGATGGTATGGTATATATATATATATATATATATATATATATATATATATATATGCAAATAAAAAGCAGACTATCATTATTGTTTCCTCCTTGTATTGTTTGATATATTGAAAAGTAATTGTCATCTTTGAAAGGAAAGTAAGCTTGTATGTATAAATAGCCCAGATTATATTTAAACATGTATCAAT
>CAHIKZ030004999.1:0-17926 GCA_903632075.3 Acanthosepion pharaonis | reverse complement strand
GGCAATCATAGATACTAAAGAAAAGAAATCTGTGAAGGTCCGTGATGATCTCTACCCTGGGGAAACATGGCATTTAATGCTGTGAAGAAGGTAAATGAGAAACTACACGATTATGTTTCCATATGAAATCGTAGCAATCATAGATAATAAAGAAAAAGTGATCTGTGAAGATCTGTGATCACCTATCTCCTGTAGGAACGTGACATTTAAAGCCGTTTCGAAGGTAAATGAGAAACCACTTGATTATCTTTCCCATGAAATCATGGCAATCATAGATAATAAAGAAAAAGTAATCTGTGAAGGTCTGTGATCATCTCTGCCCTGGGGAAACATGGCATTTATTGCTGTGGAGAAGGTAAATGAGAAACTACACAATTATGTTTTCCATGAAATCGTAGCAATCATAGATAATAAAGAAAAAGTAATCTGTGAAGATCTGTGATCACCTATCTCCTGGAGGAACGTGGCATCTAAAGCCGTTTCAAAGGTAAATGAGAAACTACTCGATTATCTTTCCCATGAAATCATGACAATCATAGATAATAAAAACAAAATAATCTGTGAGTGTCCGTGATGATCTCTGCCCTGGGGAAACATGGCATTTAATGCTGTGGAGAAGGTAAATGAGAAACTACACCATTATGTTTCCCATGAAATCGTAGCAATCATAGATAATAAAGAAAAAGTAATCTGTGAATGTCCGTGATCATCTCTGCCCTGGGGAAACATGGCATTTAATGCTGTAGAGAAAGTAAATGGGAAATTATACGATTATGTTTCCCATGAAATCGTAGCAATCAAAGATAAGAAAGAAAAAGTAATCTGTGAAGATCTGTGATCACCTATCTCCTGGAGGAACGTGGCATTTAAAGCCGTTTCGAAGGTAAATGAGAAACCACTTGATTATCTTTCCCATGAAATGATGGCAATCATAGATAATAAAGAAAAAGTAATCTGTGAGTGTCCGTGATGATCTCTACCCTGGGGAAACAGGGCATTTAATGCTGTAGAGAAAGTAAATGAGAAACTACACGATTATGTTTCCCATGAAATCGTAGCAATCATAGATAAGAAAGAAAAAGTAATCTATGAAGATCTATCACCTATCTCCTGGAGGAACTCATAGAAAATAAAGAAAAAGAAATCTGTAAGGTCCGTGATCATCTCTGCCTGGGGAAACATGGCATTTAATGCTGTAGAGAAGGTAAATGAGAACCTACACGATTATGTTTTCCATGAAATCGTAGCAATCATAGATAATAAAAAAAAAGTAATCTAAGATCTGATCCTATCTCCCGAAGGAACGTCACCATTTCTCCCGATTCATAGATAATAAAGGAACGTGGCACCTAAAACGTGGCATTTAAAGCCATTTCGAAGGTAAATGAAAACTACTCGATTAAATAATAAAGAAAAAGTAATCTGAAGGTCCGTGATCATCTCTGCCCTGGGGAAACATGGCATTTAATGCTGTGGAGAAAGTTAAATTATACGTTTCCCCATGAAATCGTAGCAATCAAAGATAAATGAGATCTTCATCTCCTATCTCCTGGAGATTTAAAGCCGTAAAGGTAAAAAGAAATCTCGATTATCTGAAGATCTAGATAATAAAGAAAAAGTCACCTATCTCCCCTAGGAAATGCGTGGCATTTAAAGCCGTTTCGAAATCATAAATGAGAAAACAATCTATTAAGATCTTCCCCATCTCCTGGAAATGGCACGGCAATTATAGATAATAAAGAAAAAGAAATCTGTGAGTGTCCGTGATGATCTCTGCCCTGGGGAATCATGGCATTTAATGCTGTGAAGAAGGTAAATGAGAAACTACACCATTATGTTTCCCATGAAATCGTAGCAATCATAGATAATAAAGAAAAAGTAATCTATGAAGGTCCGTGATGATCTCTTCCCTGGGGAAACATGGCATTTAATGCTGTGAAGAAGGTAAATGAGAAACTTCACGATTATGTTTCCCATGAAATCGTAGCAATCATAGATAATAAAGAAAAAGTAATCTGTGAATATCTGTGATCACCTATTTCCCGAAGGAACGTGGCGTTTAAAGCCGTTTCGAAGGTAAATGAGAAACCACTCGATTATCTTTCCCATGAAATTATGGCAATCATAGATAATAAAGAAAACTAATCTGTTTAAAGCCATGATCACCTACATCTTGAAGGGATATCGCATTTAAAGCCTTGGTTGCAAGAAAAGACTCGGATATCTTTCACATATAGTTGTATTAATTTACTAACAGTGAATTAAAGTAATCTGTAGAGAGACATGATAATCTGTCTTCTGAAATCATGTAGCAGTACGTGTGGAAGGCAACCAATTTGAGAATTTGAAAATCAATTTGAAAAATCAATGTGATGTGAACTGGAAAATATTCCACTATCTTTCCCAATAATGCATGGCTATTCCCAGATCTCAGTGGGACTTGTGGAGCGCTATGATCACCTATCTCCTGGAAGAACATGTTATATAAAAGGAAGAGGGAGAGAAAGAGAAATACTTGGCAGGTTGAATACTTGGCAAGAGAAAGGTTTGGTTTCGTTCTTTTTTCTCACACCGTGTCACTTCACTGAATTATCCTTTTTTCGACAGCGGTAATTACCTACCTTTTCGAACAAACTTAAATGGGTGAAATACCAACACTGTATATATATTATTCTCATCTTTATTGTTTTCATCATAAGTTTTGTCTGATGTGCACTCCGGCCTTCCTTAGGTGTATATCGATCTGGGTAGCCTACAAGGAATTCAGAACTAAACCCTTTATTTAATTTACATGGGTAGACGGTTCTCGTTTTATTGCTCATGTCTAGGGATATCGTTTAGTTATTATCTTATATAGTACTGTTCAGTTATTGCTCGCTCGTTTCCACTGAGTATAGACTGCCCGACTGAACTCACAACCATAAATCAACGCTTTTATCCAATAAGACAATTTGCTCTAGTAAACCCAAGGCGTTAAAGTTAACCTTGTTGCTGATTAAGTTGCTACTGCGGCTGCTGCTGCATGTCATCTTTTGATTACTGCTACTGCTGCGGCTGAAAATTTGCTAGTTACAGTTATTTATATAAAATGTAATTAATGTAACCGGAACGAAAAATACTTCAATATCTGTTTATATTTCTGAGATGAGGTATTGTAATTATTTACATTATTTACATTGTTCAGATTGTTATCCTTAACTTTATTGCCATATTCATAATGTTTCGGCCATTGTACACTCTGGCCTTCTTCATGATCTGTCTCTATTTCTGAGATGAGGTATTGTAATTATTTGCACTATTTACATTGTTCGTACAGTTCTCCCCATTTTTGTTGTCATATTCACTACGTTTCGGCTGGTTAAAATTGCCAAAGACTTAAGTTGTTAAATCTGAAGGAAAAAGAAAAAAAAATCATTAGACACTTAAACTTAATTCACATTTAAAATCGATTTTAAGTTATCGAAGTCTATTACTAAAATGGACGTTCGAACAGAAATGCATTTCGCTCATTGAACAATAAGAATGTATTTATCTCTAAGTTTATTCATTTCTTTCATTCTGAATAAAGTTAACAATAATATTTTCAGGCCAGAAAAAACTTCTGAATGAGAGATCAGAAAAAATGGCACGATGCTCACACGCAAAAAATTACTTTTGAGTTTGTTTGAACCAGGATGAAAGCATATAATAGTTTCCCTACAAGTTTTTTTTTAAAGATTTAAGAATAAAATTTCATTTTTACGCCCTATAGTTGTGTATTTATATATTTGCACATCTTTATAAAGATAAATTAGAACGATTTGGATCGCTTGGAAGCAATCACTATGTCTTATATAAACAGAGAAGGTTGGGTAGTTCAGCTAGTACTATATGAAGATCCATTTGTTTAAATTCATTTTTATCCAAATATCTACTTCCCACTGCACGTAATACAATGTAATGGGTGGCAGCTCGTTTCCGTGTATAACAGTTCTCTAGGACGGTCAGCTTATCCCTGTAGTAGAAGCCTGCTTAGGAACATCTTTTTCTAACACCCACCTATTTTTTCTACTGCAATCATGCTCCGCTGACCTTAGGTCCTGGTTGAGAGTGCATAATCTAGCGTGATCAGTAGTCGAAAAAGTCTTATGCGCTCAAACCCTCGGCCACGATGACGTGTGACTTTGTGCTAGCTCAACCATCGACGGCATCCAGTTTTCACTCGTCTCCCCAGGCAGATATTTTCAACAAGTCGCTTTTTTCACAAATCGATCATGGTGAAATTCGAACCAAGTTTTCGAGGACTAAAAACTAACGTTTTACCCACTCGGCTCTCTAATAGACCTAAGCCAAAATTGCTGTCATCTTTCAGGGTGTGGCAGTTTTATTTTCCATCTATGTGTTTCAATTTTCAGCTTTTCGCAGGGGCAAATACGAGGTCTGATAAAAAATTATTTGGACTGTTGCTCTTAAAAATAAAACTACAACACATATCAATTCGGCATTTAATCTCCTTCAAAGTAGTTACCTTCTGAAACCACACACCATATCCAGCGTAGTTTCCATTAATGGAAGCATTCTTGGCAGTCATTTTTGGGATTGGGAGAAGCTGCCTCGTCATATTCTCTTGCATTTCCTCAACGTCATGAAACCTTGTTTTTTCAAATAAGATTAGATTTATTTGAGGAATATGATGGTTGTTGGGCCTGAGGAATGAAGCGTTTGACCAAAAACTACTGTACACGCCAGGTCACTGACGAAACCTCTATGGTGTAGTGAGAACGGCCACACTCTACACACTTTTCTTCCAAATATGTCTATAATCAACGGAAGCGAGAAATAACGTTATAACTGTGTATATGCCCGACAGCGTTCAAGGTCAATGTGTGCCAAACGGTTTCACTCTGCGTACTTTAACCTCGTTACCATAGCAACTGTCTCGATGCATTTTGATCAGATCTCGTATATCACTCATTTTCTACGAATTGTCAGTTTGAAGTTTACTATGGGGAATAACATGTGCTGTACGCTTAGATGTGCGGGTAGAGTAATGGATAACGGATCGGAATTGAAAATCAGAAGGCAGAGTTCCAATTCCAATCGGGTTCGTTATATTCACTTACGCACAAATATCGTTGGGAAAGGTATGAATCCATCTCTTCTCCCCACATCTATGGGTTAATTAGTAGGACTTATATCAGTAAATTATTAGTTCTTCAAACCTAAAAATATTTTCTGACTTTAATAGATGAATCAATAAAACCATGGGGATTTTCCCAAACACATAAACGATTGAAATTTTAAAAATGATATCAGTTCATTAGGCACAGAAAAGGGACACTTGGTGAGAAATTAGAAAGTATTTATAGAAAAGGCAGAAGGAAGCTACGTTATATGGATGAAACTGGTGCCTTCTTTTTGCCATATATTGTGCCCAATTTCCGTAAAGTGCATATTTGGGGCTTTCAGAGCAAAACACTTTTTAATCATTTCTCCTAAAGCAAGGCGATAAAGCCACTAAAACACAAGGGGTTATTGGGTCTTAAGGAATATGAGGAAAAAAACATTATAGAGAGAGAACAATAAAGAACAAGAATTAAGAAAACAAACTCACACCTTGCCTCAAGTGGAATTCCTATATACGATCTATTGCTAAAGATGCATGTAAAATGGTCGGCTCACTGAACATCTCCAGTAAGTACCTGACATCTAATGTTATCCTCTACCTTCAGAAGAGCCAGAGCAGGCCGAAAGTGTACTACTGTTGCGATATTTAGGCAGGGGCTGCCCAGACCTCACTTTCTAGTCTTGATACAGCTCAAAAACGTTTCCGAGTCCTTGTGAGAGAAGAATTATTTTCTACCCTCCAACCTCTCTCCCACAGGATGTGGCAAGTCTCACACTGCTTTATCGCTACCACTATGGAAAGTGCTCGGACGAACCGCATCTCCTGGTTCCACCAGATCCGACCTTCACGGCTAGAACCCGCCATGCCGCTTACATTGTAGCAAATCACCCTCATTCCCTCCGTATTCCATCGTCAAAAAGTAAATTCCACTCAAACAGCTTCTTCCCTTGAACCAACTGTCCTGTGGAACAGACTACCTTGAGGATCTTTTCCCATTGAATCTTAAACTTCAAGTCTAGCTTCCCCTCCTATCCATATAAACTACCCCTTAACGTAACACCCTGTCTCAAATGGCCCCCGGGCATTTTACAGTGTGAACCTTTACTAATAAAAAAATAAATAAATAAAAAACATAAGATAACGACTAACATTGAAGATCAGAGGTGGCTGAAGAAAAAGCCGCCTTTCCACAAGCCTATTAACATAGAACTTACGGTTACATCTAGTCAATTTAACTGTAAAATGATGAGATCTTGCAGCCAATCTAGTACTACACTTAAATTCATAAGGTCCGTGTATAAAAGAGGATACTTACGATAGATATATGCGATAAGAAAAATGGGTTAAAAACTTGATGAAAATATTTTTTGAGCGTTTTAAAAAAATTAAAACAACGATAGAAAAAATATTCATGTAAAGGTGGGGAATTACATTAGTTGATAGAGTTATAAAAATCTCATTGGTAGAGGGATACAACGAAAGTTCACATGTTGATAATGTTCTGAACTGTCAGAGGTCGAGAGGTCATTTATAGCGGCGAGGCGTCTGTTGTTCAGTGGGTGTACCAGATGAAGAATGATGGCACCAGCAGAGTGTTGGATTACTGTATGATATCCACCTTCTTATATAGCAGAACAGTATCCCTGCAGTGGAAGAAAAACCGAAGGCAACAGAAATGCGGCTCTACAGAAGGATACTGAGAATTCCATGGACGGAGAGAAAACAAAGAGGAAGCTTTGAAGAAAATGTCAACAGAAAAACACTTCTACTCAGAATCAAAATTATTTGGACACATAATGAAAAAGAGGTCTTGCAAACGTAACCCCCACAGGGAATACTGAGGGAAAAATTGAAATGGCTAAATGTAACCGTAAGTTCTATGCTAACAGATTCTTCACCCGCACTTCTCACTTGTGAAACTCTCTTCCAGCTTCTTGCTTTCCAGTCAACTTTGATCTTCAAAAATTTAAATGCAATGTCGTTCGTTATCTTCAGACTTCTTAGTTCCTGTTCTTTTACCTCATTAATTTTTCTCATATTCTCTCACAATCAGTAACCTCTTGCATCTTAGTGGCTTTATTACCTTTCATGGGGTGAAATGATTAAAAAAAAGAAAAGAAAATGAGAGATAGGGTAAGGCAGCAAACCACCTACCTGAGGAGCTTGTGTGAATGAATGACGGAACGGGGCGGGGGTGGGCGGGAGGTTTAGTCTGGCTCAAATTAGAGCTCTTCCCGATTCACTCCACATTAAAACCTGATGAAAGATGTGAACGCTACAAAAGCAAAATTAAAAATTAAAATGCAGGAGCTTCGAACAACGCATCCGGCTCACACAAAAAAAAAAAAATCCCAAAAATATAAAATAAAATTTAAACGTTGGAGTCAATCACGAACGTTACCGCTAAAGTATGACAAAAACACAGAGTCCTGTATCTACCCTGACTACTTAAAGGACCCGCTCGGCGACTGCAGTACACAGGCAGTTCAAAGCTTTCACCAGTCGCCTCTAAGGCTGGTCTGGCCGACACAAACTTCAGCATCAGTTTTTACCAAAACGACCACTTTCCAACGACATCAAAAGAGACATTCTTAACAGATACTCCACCATCAGCAGCAGCTGAGGCTTCGACAGGTCTGGTTTCTCAAAATCGAATTGGATGCCACAATTCTGATAAATCTTTTGCAAAAGTTTGACTTGGCCCAGGGTCGATGTATTTCTGACGTCGCTCCTCCTGGTCGCTCCTCCTGGTTCCAGCGTGCCGCTCCAACCCCTTGGTTGATGATCACCAGCCTCGCCTTTCCCGACTCGCTTCCAATACCTGGTTACTGAAAGCAACTGTACTGATCTCCGGTCTGTCTACCCACGTTGTGTTTAGATCTTAGACAGACGGGACCAGCAGGGATTGGGGCCGATACAAGTTGAGTCCGACGGGGTGGCAAAACACCAATAAAAAAAAAAAAACTCACGAGACAAAAAATTGCTGATAAAAAAAGGTGACAACCTTTTATATCTAATGTCCGTTACATAAAAAAAAATTGTTCTTAATTCCCGACCCGCTCTGTGGACTATGGCACCAAGCTTCTATCACACAACCTAAAGATTTCAATTGCCTACTCTTTAGAATTGTGTATGTCGGAGTGTGGTTTAGTTCGACACTGGGGCTAATTTCTATCGATCATTCGCAGTTGATTCTTCTCTTCGACTTGAGTTGTATTTCTTCTTCTTCGTCGACTTGGATAGAACTTTCTTGTCTTCGACTTGGCTGCAACTTCTCTTGTCTTCGACTTGGGATGGCTTCTTGTCTTCGACTTGGATGCAACTCTTCTTGTCTTCGACTTGGCTGCAACTTCTCTGCGGCTTTCAGAGTAATCTTCTTCTTCGTCTGCTTGGGCTGGAAGTTCTCTTGTCTTCGACTTGGGCTGGAAGGATTTCTTGCCGCAACTCAGCCGCAACTCTCTGTCGTCCGAGCTGATCTCTTCTCGCTGCCGTCCGGGGCTGAACTGATTTTTGTCGATTGGGGGCCCTGCTTTTATTGACGCCGCAGCAAACCGGGGTGGGTCTGTCGGCGTCAGGGTTTTCTCGATAATTCCAAAAGTCGCATTATTTTTGATTTCTCATTATCGCTATTGTTTTCACCCCTACTTCCTCACAGTGCCTTTGGTGGGGAGGTGCACACCCCTCTCTCTTAGTCTCTCGTATGTCAGGTGACCGTTTTTTCGACCAATGGTTCCTGATCGGGCATTTCTTTCTCTTCTTTTCTGCAGATCACGTGACCGTTTCCGACCAATTGTTATTGATCGAGCATCCTTTCTCCTCCTTTCGGGCGTGGTTACATCGTTCTTGTTTTAAAAAAAACAAAATCCAATTTTGCCTTTTCTGCACGTACGAAAAAATGACAATCTTGGCTTTCTCTCACCTGGGCTCTGTCAAACAGCCCGCCGCTAATTAGATGTGACTTCAGGGAAGAATATTGGCGCTATCTGTGAACTGAGACAATCGTTTTTTTTCTTGTTTTTGTCAGACCCGACAGTCAGAAAATCTTAATTATCTATATTGAAAATGTCCCCACTTTGTTATCATGGGTTTCCAATTCTTAATAGGTCAGAATCTGTATATAGTTCCACCGGTCACTCCCCTCAACCCAAAAGACACTTTTTCTCTGATTAAAAAAAATTTCGTTTCTATTTGTTCTAAAATTTCCCTTTCTCCAGATTAAGATTTCGTTCCCATTGTTCTAAAATTTCCCTTTACTCCAAATTGATAATGAGTCTTTCTACGCAAAAGTCGGTCATGCGCTTTGACCGATTTTCTTATCAAAATGACTTTCCCTCTAAATGATTTTTCATTTCAAATAACAATTTCCCATTGTCCTTTAAAATTCGGCCACACGCAGGCCAAGATATCTTTCTGACTCCTATCTCCACCATTGACTGGGTCATGCATCATCCAACTCTCTTTCTTTCTTTTTTCTTTTTCTTCCTCTTTCTTCTCTTTTTCTTTTCTTTCCTCTTCTTCCCTTAGGATCGTCCAAGTACAATCTTAGTGAATTATTTTCAACTCAATTATTTTCCGTTTTAAAAAAAAAATCAACAACCTGTTTAATAAACCGAGTAAAAAAAAATTAAATCATATTTCTATGAATATTTCTAATAATGCAAGGTGCCACAAGAGTAACAAACGAGAACAATAAAGTAGTGCCGGTGACACGGAAAGAAAAGGAGATGTTAAAATAACCTGTATTGATGAAGGCAGAATGTCTCTCAGGCCCACACGGGAGTGACAGTCTTGATTGCAATGAATGTATGCAAAGACGCTCTTCCCTGATGTTGCCGTTTTGTTTTCTTTCCTTCAAGCACGCTTCTACTCGGCGATTTCTCCTCACCTCGCTCCAGCCATTGGTGTAAATCGCGTCTCCAGCCTGAGCGAACGTTGACGACGTCTTCCTACTTTTCGATGTCTATGTCCAGCGCCCTCATGTCCCTTTTGCAGACGTCCTCGAAGCGAAGATGAGGTCGACCTCGTATCCTCTTGCCAATGGATGCATTAGCAAAGTGGGGGAAAATGCTAAGGTCTACAAGGGACATGAAGTTTTGGAGAATCTTGATTGCCTATGTCCATAGGGGATGCGGTACATAAAAGAATGTATATCTTCGAGGAGAACTTGGTCTGTCTGAAGGTAGTTTCAAAAGAACATATTATTCTCAGTTTTTAGCTTTGGTACGTTACTAGGATTTTTAGGTTGGTCACGTGGTGTTTCAGAATTTAAAGTCGTGTTCTATTTCTCAGCGGAAAATATTAATTGGTGTGCTTGAACCCATCTAACCTGGCTATCTCATCTGACAAATCGTGAATGAATAGCGATTTTAACCAGCTGACGATCTTCTTTTCCAGCGCTGGTTCAGGAAGGTAACTTTATAAAATGTTGTTGGTTTCATATTCTGTTCTGATTTGTGGAAAATAATTCAAAGAGTGAATTTTCTTCTCAACCCTTTTTTTTTCTTTAAAATCATTGCTTTTTAGTTACCCTGAAACAGATACGGCGTCTCCATAAATAGGCTCAGAATCAAAGCTTACCGGAAAATTTAAGGAAAATAGTTGATAATGAAAATATTATTTACTATTATGAATTTAAGGTTTCAACTTCAAACCTTTAGAACAAAAAATCATTTTCGTCACTTTCAAAAAAGAAAGAAAAAAGACAGTTATCTCATGGTGGCATTGGATTTTATTCCTCAAATATAATCTTTTAAAAATTCAAACAAAGAAAATATTTTACTTTCAGAAAAAAAAAAAAAAAAAAAAAGAATATCTTTTAATAGTATCCAAAAATGGGGATTTTCTATCAAAGCCAATGGCAAAAAAAATCTCCGTCTTCCAAGCCACCTTGCCAGAAAACGGGGATTTACATTTATTTTTAAACATTAGATTGGATCCCCAGAAACGTCATGGATGTAGGTTTTATTTCATTTCTCCATAATTTATGACAATATAACAACGCATTTGTAATGATGTTGAGGAATGGGAATGAACAAAGTTATTATTTATATGGGAAAGAGAAAGCTATTTATATAAATGTCAATATATGAAAAAAGAATAGCGTAAAAAAACGTCAACCATATTGCCGCCACATATGGTCCGGTGCCCTTGCTATTTATCTTGAGCGACTTGATAAAATCCAAAGAAGAATCAGCAATATTATTGGTCCTGATCTGACGACTCGGCTTCAGTCCCTACCCACCATCGTTAGGTTGCCGCTCTTTGCCTTTTCTAGAAATATTTTCATGGTAATTTTCGAACTCTTCGCTATGGTACCTAGACTTTTTTAATTTAAGCGCACTACTAGACTGGTGTCGAGATCTCATTAATTTATAGTTGAGTTGGCTAGATGTAACCGTAAGTTCTATGCTAACAGTTTATTTTCTTGCACTTCTTGCTTGTGGAACTCCCTTCCGGCTCCATGGTTTCCAACCAACTTTAATCTGCAAAAATTTAAATGCAATGTCAATCGCTATATACAGTACTCCTGATCACACTTTTCTCTTCCAACTCATTATTAATGTTTCTGTTCCTAATTCTTCCACACCCAATAACCACTTATGTCTTGGTGGCTTTACTGCCTTGCATGGGGTGAAACCGACTAAAAAATCCACTTTTCTGTAAGAATTTTTTTTCACAGATATTGAATTGTAAATAATAGTTATTTCTTTCAATGTCTGTTGTAGATATTTAATAGACATTGCGCTAGATCAATTACGACTGAAAAGTGATTTCGATCCTTGCTTTTGGCCTTGTGCCACATCAAAGCTACGCTTAGCAAATGATATGCGGTGTAATGATTAGAAAGCTTGTCTCACTAGAACAATAACGACTGAAAAGTGATTTTGATCCTCACTATGTGCCCCATACTTTCGGCTTTGTGCCACATCTAAGCTAAGTTTAGAAAATCACCTTAGGGCACCTCGACATCATGTAATGTTTAGCAAGCTTGTCTCTCTAGAACGATTACCACCAAATAGTGAGTTCAATCCTCAATGGGTTCCCCATACTTTCGGCATCTAATCTAAGCTACGCCTTAATAGTTTACTTTGCTTGTTCCCTTTTTTGAGACCCAGGAGCCACCGCCCCAGACATTACATCTTCTTTTGAAGAGAAACAGCGTCATTACCAGATATCTGACATGTCCCTCAAATGACTGGAATCTGAGTTAAAATCTTGCCTATCCTTGCATCTATCTCAGTCATTCTCTCTCTCTCTCTCTCTCTCTCTGTCTCTCTCTCACACACATACACACGCGCACGCGCAAATATACACTACAGTTCAAAAGTTTGAAGCCACCCTCAGAATTAGCATTGGATGAACTTGAACGGTAAGTGAAAAAAAATTAAAAAGAGCTCTTAGAGTCATTGAAAAAAGAATGGAATCAATTATCAAACTTATACTTTGGGAAAATTTTGCAACAAATGCCAAAAGTCTGCGCTGCTGTAATCAAGGCTAAAGAAGGATATTTTGACGAGAGCAAATTTTAATTATAAAATCTTTTTTTTTTTTTTTTTTTTGTCATAATAAAATTTCTAATAAAAAAATATGTCTCACTTTTTGTTAACCATGTATAATAATTTTCTCTTATTTCAAATACAAAACAACTACTTTTTGGATCAATTTAAAAAATTACCAATTTCATTGTTTCTCTTATATGTCTTCATTTTGTTTAATGTATTTTTTATGTTTGTACTTTCATGCAAGTCTGGCATGAGATCCCTTTTTTAAAATGTTTCTCTCTGTTGTTTTACGTTTTGTAAATTCGTGCAAGTGTGGCACAAGATCATATGTTGATTTGTAATTTACCTTTCCGAGAGGATAAGTTCTCCTCCCACTATTTTTGTCCACAATGTTTATTTTTTGATACAATTTTTTTTTTTGTTTGTTTGTTTTTTTTTTTTTTGCCCGTCTTTCATTTTTTTTTTTCTTCGTTTGTATGTTGATAATAAATTTATCCTTGTCTCTATATCTGGCTCACCGTTGTTTGTCGCCTATCGTGTGTTTGTTTAATTGGTTCCGCTCGACCGTGTCTGATCAATCGGGAAGAGACCCTTGGGGAAGGAAATATTTTATGAGAATTGTATAAATGTCAAAATAAAAAAAAATAATACAGTTTGCGATCCTCCTCTATTTCCGCTATTAAATCGGTTTGAGGACGGGGAGGGTCGTAACACTACTTATTTCTTAAAATAACGACTAGCATATGATCGTTATTGCAATATTTTGTTTCTTGCTAAGAAATTTCTTGAAATATTTAACGATGCAATAGGGGAATTTCTACGGATATTTGTAGAACTCGCCATGAGCTTATTCAATCATTAAATTAAGAGTTAAAATTGAGATTCACCAGAAAATTTAAATAGGTAGAGCGTGAAATTTTCACGGGTTTTTCTAGTGCTAAAATAATTGTGCTTGTCCCTTAAATAGGAAAACCTTTAATTTTTACGGGTCTTTCTCGTCATATAATAAGTGTGCTTGTTCCTCCTTTTGTTATGCCCTGCAAATATCTCTTTCGTTTTGATCCCATGGAAAGAGGGGAAAAGACAGCACTTGGTTTCAGTGAGAAAATGAAAGCAGGAAAGAAAGAAAGGAAACATAGAAGTGGGGAGAGACAATCAAATTAAGCTGATAAGAACAGATACTACATTTTGATCTTAACTAAGAGGCCGAGAAGAGAAGGACAAGAACAATTATAATAGGATAATTGTTATTTCAATATTTTGTTATAGTTGTTAAGATCAAATATTTAACAATGCGATAGGGGGATTTCTACAGGCATTCTATTGTTGTAGAATTCGCCATCAGCTTATCAAAATTTAATATAAAAGGTAAAACAGAAATAAAATACAGGCTTTAAATTATTTACATTTATTAAGTTACTAGTTTTTAAGTTACTACCAATAATCTCATTGGGTTTCCTTTAAAAGCAGTTCCTGATACAAAATGATGAGGTTACAATATTATCAATTTTATTTAATTTATATTAATTATATTTATTTTAATTTGTATTTAAAGACAGCAAAAGAAGGTTTATTGTTCCATTGGGTTTCATAGTTAACACACTGCGTGAAAATTTGGAGTAATAACTTAAAACTGGTGTAGTCTTTTTCAAAATAATAAGTATATTTTTTTTTTATTAATTATTACTTCATAATAAGTAAAAAATTTTGCCGCGAAAATGAATAAAAAGCAGCCAAAATGCCTGAATAAAAATATATCCTGATTTAAAGCATGAGAATAAATTATTTTACGATATCAACAGACATCACCACATTTGTGTCCTACGTTAGATAGTAGGGGGAAGCAAAAACGGAAGGAGGGGTACCATTTATTATTGTATTATAAAATTTAAAATAAAAAAAAATTATAAAATAAGAAATTTGACTAAAAACTTAAAGCAAGATACTAGAATACTTTAAATAATAACATTCTAAATACTGAAAAAAAAGTCGGGACTGTGCCTTAATAATGTAGGATACAAAATGTTGTGGTAGGACACACACTAAAGCAGAAACTGATCGATAGGACACACGCTAAAACGGTACCCATATATGGTTTACTTCTTTACATTAAAAGAGACATAAAAAAAAACTTCGATTGTACTTTGAATACAAAATTGAAACAGGTATAGTCTATTCAAAATAATAAGTATATTTCTTATCACACATACTTGTTTCTTCCTCGCATTTAATTCAAAATACGTAACGGCAGCCAACCAGCGTGCATCTATTTATTTGCCATCAGGTCACGTGACACATACAGCCTCTTCACCTTTCAAGTAGTTGTTTATTAAAAAAAAAGTTCCACTGTAGTGTAGTGAATTTTATAAATATATTTTGTGTTATGCATATTTAAATTATTTAATAATGTTATAATGCATTATGAATGTTTATTATTTTTCATTCACATAATAGTTGGAATATAATACGTAAGTGTTTTTTTTTATATACGCGAATTGATATAAGAATGTGTATCGAAAACAAGTACTGAATTTCACATTAAAATGCCTTAAAAACAGAAAAAACGACTTTAGCTAGAGAACCCATTATCTAATTTTAATTAAATTTGGCACTGCACTCGGCAGGTGGTCAATGTATAATATGCTCTTAAATTGGTTGGGGTATCGTTTTGTCGAAAATTTCTTCAACTCAAGGGTAATCAAAGTCGCTCCAGCAGTAAGTGATTGCGAATCACGCCTATTCTCGGTCCTAATTTTAAACAGAGATCAAATAATAGAGAGAAGAGCGCGCAAAACAAATCCGTTCGCGGAATGTCCTTCTCAAAAAAAAAAAGAAAAAAAAGATCGGTGAAAGAGAAGGCAGACCTTAAATGACAAAGAGCAGAGCTGCGCTCCCACCTTCCAGTAAGAAAAACTACAAAATCAGTGCCCTCGAACAGCCTCGCTTTGATAAGCTAGAATCCGTCAACTACTCAGTTTCGACGTTCGACGGCTGTCCCATAAGCGCATGTAATTTCTTTTATTTTCCACGGTTTAAACATATATACAGGCATACAAGATTAGAATTTTAACATTAAGATGTTTTGATGAATAATGATAGTTTTTATTTTCAATGTTGTATGTTTATGTTAATGAAGTGCTAATTTGCATATTTTTCTTTTGATATCTTCCCATAGTTCATTACCATATTAATATGCGCAATCGTTTCTAACAAATCCTGTAATGAAGGTCTTGTTGAATGGACAAGCTTCTAGTTCATATAATATTAATGCAAGGGCCCCAAAGGGCTCTATCCTCAGACCTAAGTTATTACTGATATTCATCAACGATTTTCCCGAGGTTATCAATTCGTAACTAGGTATTTATGCAGATGACACAACTGTTTACTCCTGTCTTAGTAGCAAGCCCGACAAATTCGACAAGATACAACTGGCAACTGATCTCGAAAAGGATCTCCAATCAATGGTTAACTATGGCAAGGGATGGCTTGTAAATTTTAATGCCTCCAAAACAAAACTGCTTTGATTTAATCTTGAACTTACACTTTCCACTGACATGAAATGGAAAGATTATATTGAATCAATTTCTAGGTCTGCATCTAGGGAATTTATTTCTTTGTGTTGTGTCAAACTATTCTTCTTATCATAATCCATCTTGCATATATAAATCTACCATTTGTCAGTGCATTGAATATTGCTGCCATATCTGATCTGTTGCTCTGACTACTTATCTTGCGATACTTGACAAAATTCAAAGAAGTGCCTTTAATGTTAATCGACCGTGACCTGTCATTTCGACTTCAGTCACTTTCCCACCGATGTGACTTCCTTCTGTCTTTTCTACAAATATTTTCCTGGCAACAGTTCTGATGGGCTGTTCTCCATAGTGCCTCGACTGCATGAATTTAACCGTGCTACTAGATTGGCAATTAGGTCTCACCGTTTTACTGTTGAACTCGCTAGATGCAACCATCAGTTGTATCTAATAGTTTCTTTTCAACGATTTCTCTCCTATGGAACTCCTTTCTGAATTCTTGCTTCCCTGCCAACAATCTTTAAATATTTAAATGCAACGTCGATCGTCATCTGTTTTCGTAAATCCTCTTCCTTTATTGTTTTTTTCTTCACTTCTCCTCACTAAAATTTTCTCATGCTCCCTGTAACAACACCCCACGTGCTGTGGCATTGTCATCTCGTTTTATATGAAATGATTAAACACATCTTGAAAAAAAAATGCATCCTGTGATTGAAGGGAGATAAAATAAAGAGTGCTTTTTGTATATTTTTTTTCATGCTGCTTTATACGACGCGCAACTGGTGGGCATTAAGTGCAGTCAAAGTTGGATAATCCTACATGTTTACTCATTTTACTCTAGAAAATGATACCAGTTAACAATTTACAAAAGTACATAGATGACTAAATACTATTACTTACATAAATATTTTCAACCAATACCAATACCTAAGATCCACTCAAGGTAGAGGGTTACTGCGTAGTGTTGTATGAGCGTAAGAAAAGGCAAGACGTGAAGGTCATGGAGTTATACAGGAAATATAACGGTTAACCCTAGACTTGAAGAGATCAAGATTATTGTGATCGGAAAAAAAGTCTTTTGAGGAATCTGTTCCACAAAGTAGCAATTCTTGAGAAGAAGCCGTCCAAATGGAACTTATTTCTTACTAATGGAATACACAGAGAAATGAGGATTTTTCCCGCTTATGTATGGGACAGTGCAGGTCCCAATTGCATAGGTCAGATCTGCTGGACACAGGGAATGTAGCTCTACAGAACACTTGCCATGGGAATAACGATAGAGAAGCAAGAGATTTGCAACCTATTATCTGTGGGAAAATGGGTTGTAGAATGAAAAATAATTCATCGCCCACAAATCTGCATGAACTCCATCAAGATAGACAAGTGAGACCTGGAAAGTACAGGACGACTCATCACCGCTGACTCAACACCGGCCAACTCATCCCTGTGACAACTCTACTTCAGAACAACTCGACACTAGCCTACTCAGTGTGAGGACAACTCAATGACATGCAAACTATGAAAATTGTTCGTCGACTTTTTTGAAAACAAATAAAAATAATTTATTGTTGTAGCACGATAATGGGTATGTCCTCATTCACATAATTACAGTATGTTGGTCTGCAGTTAGAGATTCATTGTGGAATTCACTTGACTCACTTCTAACAGTTGACTACTTCTACGTACCGCTGGCGAATCTTATATGTGCTGTTCTTGTCCTAAGTATTATCGTTCATTACCAACCTTCGTCTGATTATTCTATTCGCAACCTTCCATAGGTTACA
>CAHIKZ030004998.1:1425000-1436145 GCA_903632075.3 Acanthosepion pharaonis | reverse complement strand
CAAATGTGCATGAGCAGTGGTCTGCAACAGGGTTTGGCTATACAAGCACTCAACCATTATTTTGTGTATGTGTGCGTGCACGCATGTGTGTGTATTTATATTGTAGGTGCATACAGGACCCACAATTTAAGAAATTTCACTGATGGACTCTTTTATATTGATCAATTTGTTACTTTCTGCTAATTTTTATTTTTTTTAAATTCATTTATTTTTTAAAAAAATGGGACAGTGACATCATTCGAATATTCATTTTTGTTCTCAAATGCAGTAATAAACAGTTTGAATGTCGGTGGCAAGATTAGGTTTCTGTTAATGGTGGCAGCATTAAAAGTGAACAAATCAAATCTGAACATTTGATCTTCATGAGTGGGACTCATCTTTTAAGTGTCATATCTCATCAAGACATGGGCTCTGCACAACTTCCTATTCATTATAGTTTAAGCAATGTTTATCTCCTTACTATGCTTTCTACTCCATGTTTTGCTAATCATTTACACAAGCATGTCAAGTAGGTTATTCAATTGTTCCTTCTGGTCCTTTTGCCACCAATATGTCTTGTAAATGTCAAATTCTCCAAGGCCCCATTTCCTCATTATATGACCCTGAAATTTCAGCAGTTTCTTTTGTATTTCAATTTTCCTAAAAACTTTCTCAATGCTCACTTGTCCCATCCATTGAATTCTCAACATCCATTTAAAAAATAAAAAATCATTTCAGCCCACCAAGACTCAAGGGGTTACTGGGAGTGGAAAAAAATGAGAAGATTTTAGTGAAGAGATTCTGGTGATTTTCTAAGTGTAGCTTAGACGTGGCACAAGGCTGACAGTATGGGGTACCCAGTGAGGACTGAACACACTCTTCAGTTGTAATTAATCTAACAAAAGTTTGTCGAACCATTACACCATATCAAAGTCCCCAATTCAAAAATAGATTATGTATACATATATACAATTGGTCGAATACTGTCCTTTGGAAACATGAAATATGGGGATCTGAACAGGTTAATCAAAAAGGCAAAAGATGAGACTAGGACAAAAAAAAAGATATGAGACTAGGACAAAAAAAATATATGTGGCTAGGACAAAGTTCACTCCATCTCACCCACACTACCATGAAGAGACAGGAAAATTGAATATAAATATTTTTTTTTTTCTTTAAATTCAAGTTTCTGGAAACAGCCACCAACATAATGATATTGTTAAAAGAAATGCTTAAGAGGATTTACCTTGGCCTGCATTCATAGACAGCTGCATCGGTAATAACAAGACAGCCATCAAAAACTGTGTGCCGGGAAATATGAATGGAGTGAGGGCTGAGATCAGAACAAAGTTCAGCTTCAGAAAGTCCTAGTGAAGCTTCTTGTTTTTCATGCCAATAAAATGGAAAATTAATTTTCACAATCCCAAGAACTTTTTCTTCACAGGGCAAATCAAACGTCTGTATAATAGCATCTGGATTCAAGGCCTACAAGAGAAGAAAAAAAAATTACACAAAGATCTATAAATTCAAGTTTAATAATTCCTTATTATAATATCAGCTGACATAAAACACTGTCACATAAGTGACAGCAAGAATAGTGCTGTCAGTCATGTGACAGTGTTTTAATTGTTGTGACTATACTTTTCCTTTCATGAGCAATATCAGAGCCTAACATTTTCAGCCATCAATATTTCAGCTATTCCATGAAGCAGCTTGTAAATTTAAGTAAACTTATTTCATATGAGTATGGTAAACTAAAGACTGGGTTTTATGTATATTAATAGATAAAGAAACATTCAAAAGACATCCATTCAACTTAAAGTTTTGCAGATACACTGCTCATTAGGGTTAGATAAATCTGTTGAATTTATTAACAGATATCATACAGTGTGTGGCAAAAATACATCCCACATAATGTTAAGACATGTACCAGATGAAGACACCATTGACACTAATGTCTTACCATTATGTGGGTGGTATTTCTGCCATACCCTGTACATGCTACAAAGAAAAAAAAAAAAACAACACAAATTTTTATGTCAAACAAATTTCAAACATGTTTTATATAAAAAAAAAAAAAAAAAAAAAAAAAAAAAGTTATAATTTGACAACATTTAAATTATTAAACAATTAATTATTGTTGCTGTGTTTTTTATTGCTTAGCACTTTGATTACACAAATCAGTTCACTTTTAAATGTGTGAAACTTCTCCAGTAATTTACGAGAGGGCTATGTGTTAGGTGTTAATGATCTATATTGTTATGTTTTATTTATTTTTTTTTTTAAATCATTTCACCCCAAGCAAGGCAATAATGCCACTAAGTTGCAAGTTACTGGGAGTGAAAGAAAATGAGAAGACTTTAGTGAGGAGAAAGGACAATAAACGAATAGGAATCAGGAAGACAGATGATGACTGGTGTCGCATTTAAATTTTTGAAGATTGTAGGTAACAGGGAAGCAAGAAACCACAAGAGAGTTCCACAGTCAAGAAGTGCAAGAAAAAAAAAACTATTCGAATAGAACTTATGGTTGTATCTAGCTATTTCAAAAGTAAAACTGTGAGACCTAGTTGCTAATAGAGTTCAGTTCAGTTATGCACCACATGTGATGCATGCTTAGGGAATCATGTATCTTTTGATACATGACTAATGAGGCAGATTTTTTTTCCACCTCAGTAGGTTGCCATTTCTTTCTGCGGTAGACCAGTTGCCATCCGAGGCTATAGAACCCAGTCTCTCCTGCTATTTACCCATAGCTGGGGGTGGGGAGAAGAGGATTCATACCTTTCCCAAGGATATTATCATGAGAGAGCGACTGTAAATGAGATGCCAGATCAAGGCCAATCAAACACACACACACACGCATTATATTCATACATACATATATATATATATATATATATATATATATATATATTTAAATATAAAAGAAGTGATGGATTTTTTTTTTTTTTTTTTTATTATTATTTTGATATATTTTATTACTTAAAATTTATTTTTAGTGGACACCCATGAGGCTCTGTTCATCTATTAAAGAGTATATTTAATTATTTATCTGTCAGCCTGAATATTCAAGAAATCTTATTAGGAAAAAAAAAAAAAAAAGTGTGTTCTGCAGCCAAATTTAAACCTGCATTACACTTGGCAGGGGAGACCGTCATTAGATCTGATATGAATGTTTTGATAGTCTGAGAAAGATTTGCATTTAAAAGGCACAATTTGACTTTGCTTGATCGTCAACAAACTATGTGTCATAGACAGTCTGAAAGCACATTGGATCTTAGACAATTTCTCCTTCCAAACAGGATACAAGTTTGAATCCTGCTGGAGAGTGCATTTTTTTTTTTTTTTAATAGGTTTTCTCAAATATTCAGACTGGTAGAAAAAATAATTAAATATACAAAGACAATTGCGTCTAGCATGAAACAGCCTGTCACCTCTAAGTGTTGACTTCAATGTTCACTTTTATATTTACACACGCTCTATCTCTGGTATTGAGCACTTTTTCCCATAAATATAGCACACCTTAAGCCTATATTTCTTCAAAATATATATATATATATATATATATATATATATATATATATATATATTTTACACACAGGGTAACAGCAAAATTGTCCAAATCGTGTTGCAGCATAATTGTCCATCCCACAAAATGTTTAATATCTAAAAAAAAAAAAAACACTAAACTAATTGATTTTTTTCCCAGGTTTTCAGGTAAGACATTTAACCATCTTGACCCCATTTGTCGTAAGAATCGCTGAAAAACACTGAGTTATTCAGCTAGAAAGAGACCAGGTTAAAATCATTTTGTGTCAGCACCACTCTCTTCTCAACTGAGCAATTGTGAGAGGAAAAATATAATTCAGGCCTTCAATAATGGTACCAACATTCTTACACTGGCTTCCATCTTAAAAATCTATTCAAGAACAATCAAGAGAACAGCAAATAAGTCTAAAAAGAGGGAAGAGTAGAGAGGAAAACAGGAGGTCACAACTGGAAGAGGGATCATCATTTCAATTTAGAGCTAAAGAGATCAATTAGAAAAGATCCAACTCAAGACTTTTGGCATGTGAGAGAGGAATTTCACCTAAGACAGTCCAAAGAGCAGTGAAAAAAAGACTTGAAAATGAAATCATACGTGAAACCTGTGAGGCACCTTGTTAATCCAAGACAGAGTTAAAAGGTTAGAGAGAGTAAAGATAATCTTGAATAAGTTGGAAAATGATCCTGGAATATATATATATATATATATATATATTTGAACTTCATTTCAATCCTTCATTAGCTTCCGATCCTTAAATATGATTAATTAATAATGAACATGTCATTTTCAATGATTGATTTCATCACAAAGAAAAGATTAGAGAGTAATTACACATTCTTATTGCTCAAAATAGTGTCCAATAGTGTTAGAAAAACATCAGAAAATTCCAGTAAGATATCTTTAAAGATTTCTAAGATACAATGGTTCAAAGATTAATCTAACGATTGGACGATTTTGCCTTTATACAATTTGGACAATTTAGCTGTTATACCCAGTATATATATATTCAAACAGGTTCAGTCAAATAATTTAGAAATATAATGTTGATTAGTTTTTGTTGTGATTCTTTTAAATTCACAGATTAATTTTTTGGTAGCCTTATAAAATTGATTAAGAAAAATGCCAAAATTTTCTTTCAAATAGTTTTTATTTGCCCCCAAGTACTTTCAATCTAATCTGAGACCATCTTCAGGGGATTAAGTTGACTGTGTTTCTGTAAATTCAAAACATTTCAATTGTTTGTTTTTACTGCTTATGCAGCATTCCAGATTTCAAACTGTGTTTTTTTTTTGTGGTTTTTCTTTTTCCAGTATAAAGGGAAGTAACTTTTCTATTTTTGCTCATACATATATAATTTTTTTTTTTTTTTTATAAGCATTTAAGGACTTTTTTGCTATACTCATAGTTGATTTTATTTATTTTGGGCTTTAATTCTCTTATATAAAGGGCTTCACTGATTTTTAGTTTTTGCTTATTGTTTTTATGTAATATAGACATATTTTCAACTAATATCCGTCTAATCTGTGAGTGTGGGCATGAGTGTTCCTTTAAATGCCGAGATATTGAACTATGCTCAGCCAAATAAAATGTAAGTCTTTTTGTTAGCATTGACTTTTTTTTATCAAAGATACAATCTCCTAAACGATTGATATGCAATGTTGGCTTTTTGCAAGATACTAGTTGGTGAAGAAGAATTGTTTTGGACATGTAGGTTGGTTGTATTAAGTTTAGTATAGTATATAATTTTATTTTTTTTGCTTTGATCAGTGGGGAATATATTGATGTTTGTGAGTTTTTTTTAGAATTTTTCCCTCTTGTTTATAGATGGAATGCATTTGATAACGATAAAGTAATTTGATATATTTAGAGTTATTTAATGATGTATTGTATTCATTTTATTTATGTTAATATTCCCAATAGCTTATCTAATTTGTTCATCAATATTGTAATGAGGGAAGTCATTATTAATGAGGATTTGTTTAATATTTTCTAATTTAGTGTAGAAAATCTTTTTTGTTGAAGAATATTATGTGTATAAATTATTTAACCAAGCCTGTTTAAATGAAAATATGCTGTGCATATAAAGATTCGCTAAAAAATGAGCATACATGATGACAAAATGCTGAAAACAAAGTGTTATCAAAATATTTGTGGTATTCAGAGGAAAGACCAAAGGATTTTTCAGTAGAAATTATTTTTTTTAATGCTTGTTATATCGTTTAAAATTAGGGATAAAAACTTGTTTCTCTGGTGTCAACAGTAGACCATAAATTAGTATGAGAAATTTGAACATCCTTTTGTGGTGTAAAACGCATTGATTTGGAAATTCCTGCAAAAATCAGATAATTGTTGAACTTTAATGAAACTTTCCAACTTATACAATTTGGACAATTTTGCTGTTACGGTATGTGTGTGTGTCTCTCTCTCTCTCTCTCTTCTTCGCAAAAAGCGAATCGAGTCACTGTCGGTCACTGTGTGTTTCTAAAAATAAATACGCTAAAATTCACCTTCATCCCTGCCGTGCACCGACGGCTTAGTGGTAGAATCTGCGACTGACACCAATTCAGTTGGATTTCAATCCTAGCTAGAGGCAACCGGATGTCTAGCCAAACTGATGAGCTGTGAAACAGCGAAACAGTCTGTCTGTGGATGACGTTTTATATATATATATATATATATATATATATAAAAAACGAACAAAAGTCATCACTTAGAGGCGACAGTCTGTTTCATGCTAGATGCAATTGTCAGACCAGCATTGCATCTAGTGTTGACTTATGTTCACTTTTATATTTACACACGCTTATCTCTGATATTGAGCACTTTATCCCATAAATATAACACATCTTAAGACTATATTTCTTCATATATATATGTGTGTGTGTGTGTGTGTGTGTGTGTGTGTGTGTAAATAAAAGACAAAAGAAAACTTATCTTGGCTGACATTTTTTCATTCTCTGGGGAATTTATCAAGGCAAATGTGACTGCCTTGATAAAGTCCTAAGATAAGTTTTCCTTTTCTCTTTATTCACATTGTCCTTTTACTCTATCTGAAACTTTTTTCAACTAATAATATATTTCATTCAAATATTTCTTATGTCAACCAATTGTTGGACAATCACAATTACAACTTAAACATCTTTTACTTTTTGTTAGCATACATTTTTTTCAAAATGTTAGTTTGAGAAAAAATAAGAGCTTGAATAAGATTTGAGTTTTCTTTGAAACACTGCTTCCTTCTGGCTGCCTGCAGGAAGTGCCGAATGTTGACTGGTCAAATCCCCAACATGGCTAGCTGGTTGCTTTTTTTATGTATATTCATCATCAAAAATCATATCATAAAATTTACATGAACCAATTACATGCTTTGCTTTCACTGGACTACATTGTTGTGATACATTAAAGTGTACTCAAACTGCTCCAAAAGTAATGCCTCGAATTTTATTATGTCAGCCTACAATGTCAGAGGCAGATGTTAGTGGTAAGGTAGTAGAGGTTAAAACTTCCCACCATTAATTCATAATTTCTTTTTTGCCTTCTTACAAACAGCCAATCAAAAACAAAGTCTGGCATTATAGTACATATGAAACATAGGTGTGCCATTGACGTCCATGCAGGAAAAAAAATTGCACCCACTGATCAAACATGCTGGATGTTTATGAAGAACCAACAGTGGATATGAGCACAGTTAAGCAATGAATAATATGTCATAATGTGTCATATCAACCCTTGTTCAAATCTGTTTTCTTTTTTTCATTACACTTGAGCCTGTTAGTAAACATTAGTGATGTTTATACTCGAGTCCATAGGTAAACAATTGTAGTAGATTTCTTATCACAGATTATGCTTGAATAGACTTCACACTCAGTACCTTTATGAGATGCTATGTGCAGGGTTAACCTGAGAGATGACCTCTAGGGCATCAAATGCAGATCCACATGACTGGCTCAGTTGCACTTGATATGTAGGCACATAGGAAAAACCAGATGACAAACAAATATATAAACACACATTCGGATGAGGGCACTAGCAGCATCCACAGGCCAACAGTGACTGATGAAGTCCAGAGTAGAATAAAATGTATTACGAGAGATTAAGCCATTCTTCCTTGTGTTTTCATTAGTCACGATAACGATAATATTAAACGTTGACCTGGTTTATACTTTAGTCTGCAAGCATCTATCCAGAAGGAGGCCACTTTTGAAGTAGTCTTACTCAACTGCAGTAGATGCAGTCAGTGTATTCAACAGGGTTTGCCAGTTCATGAAATAAACACATTGCAACAGTTGGCAGATAAGCAAAAGAAATAGACTTTGACATTGGAATATTGATAAACAGTTTCGTGCCAAAATAGATAATGAAAATAAGTGAAATATTAATCAGGTGTATGGAGTGCTATGACAGACAACAGAAAATGTGACACTAATATCTGAAGGGGGAAAGATGCCATCCAAAAGTTAAACAAAGTATTAAGATACAGGAAAATTACATGAGTGAAAAAGAAATGAGTGCTCGACTGCTACTTAATATTAATCCTCCTATATGGAAGTGAATGCTCAACAATAGATGAAGATGAGACTTGAGGCAAAAAAGATGTGGTTCTACAGAAGGATGATGAAAATATCAGACTGAATATATGAGCAAGGAAAATGGGAACCAAAACACTTCTTAAATTCAGAAAGTTATTTGAAATTTCTGGGATGCATAATGAGGAAGGACAGCAGGGAGAATATGATACTCACAGGACATAATGAAGGCCAGAGGGAAGTAGTAAATAACCTACCTAATGAACTTGTGTAAATGTCTGGCAGAACAAAGAGTGGGAGGGGATGTGATAAGACAAACCTTACTAAAAGTAAAAAAGGTTAGGAAGTTATGGAGAGCTATAATTGCCACATCCTGAAGGTACACAGCACATAAAAGAAGAAGAATGATACATGAACAGCCAATAATTGTTGATTTTATTTCCAATTTAAAATATTTTATAAAATTTGTTCATGCAGTTTTTAAAATTTTCTTAATTTTTTTTTTTTTTTTACATTTCAGGTCAACAGAAGCATTAAAAAAAAAAAAAAAAAAAAAAACAACATTAAAAAAAAAAAAAATATAAAAAATAACTAACCTGGTCACTATCGAGTAAAGTTTCTGCTTTCTGGTTGGAGAGGAGGAATAATTTTTTCCCATTTTGCCAAGTGTTGAGGAATATGATCCGATCTGTAAAAACTGTGTTGTGAGCTCCTAATGGCAGTTTGTAAACGAATAAAGGGGAATGCTGAATGGAGCAATCATAAATCTAGCAATAAAGAATGCAGATAATAAAAATCAACAACAACACCATTAAAAGCATTTCTCTACATTTGCTTATTTCTACAATGTACCATATTTCATGCCATATGATGTTTACTTTATATAAAGTTTTATAAATATTTCTAGATTATATATATATATATATATATATATATATATATATATATATGTGTGTGTATATAAATAAAAAGAAAGAACAGTGAGATATATATGTTATTCTTATAGATATTTTTATTTTTACAAAATAGATGTCATTGAAAAATGCATCCCTTCCCACGACCCAAACGTAGCAATAACTGATACATTAAATTATAGACATATTGAAAACCCAGCCACCCTGTCTAGAAAAATAGATTTATCTGTAACTTTGGAAACATGAATTTTGTTTTAGCTGTGTATTTAAAACCCAGTAATTTTAAAAAGTTACTCCAGAATTCACTTGAGGATGAAATGGAACTAATGTCTTTAATTTAATCACAAAATTAAATTCGTGGCTTTTAGCTTCCATTTTTGAAACATGGTTAGAACTGTGTAGTGAAAAAAAAAAATAAATTAAATAATTTATTTATAATATATATATATATATATATATATATATATATATATATATATACCTTTCACTCAGTTTCAAAACCTTGGTTAAAATGAAATTTAAAAAATGAAAAATCATTCTTAAAGCTTTCTTTTGAGCTTCAATTAAAAGCTAAAGGATTACATTCAGTAAGCAAAATACTGTGGTGTATTTCAAATAGAAATTATATTGATTAGAATCTCAACTTTTTGCTCATTTTCAGAAATCATTTAAATTCAGCATTTTTTGACACATTTGTAAACAAAATTGAATTCTTGGTTTTAAAAATCTTACAAAATTAAAAAAAATAAAAATATTTCTCTGAGACTTTGAGAAATATTAGCTGATTTAAAGTTTAATTGAAAAAATATTTATTTTAGATTTAAAATAACAGAGAAACGGATTTTTAAAACAAACAGTAGCATGATAAAAACAAACTGTGCTTGTCAACACCCTGTAAATCACTTGACGAGGTGCTGACACTTTTATCATTGTTCTCAGGAGACCTTATCTGTTAAAACATAATTTAAGGAAATGACGGGTGAAAACTTTTTTCGTTTTTCAACATAATTTTTAAGTACTCAGTAATCTTAAAAATGATGGAAAATGTTTCCCATAATCTAATTTTAGGAACATTGAATTTAAATTTACTGGAGTCATCACTCTGTCATGTATGGTCATCATACTTTCAAACAGAGGCACGTTATTGTATCTATAAAAAAAAATATTTTTTTTTTAAATTTAAATTAGAAAAATATTGGGCAAAAACGACTTAATGACCATTTCAGTTTTTGATTTGTAAATGTAGCTTTCACTCAATAACAATATCACTTAACCACCTTGAAGTAACACAGAATTTTAAATGATTTTATAATATTATAGATTATTTAATTAAAATTTAAAAAAAAAAAAAAAAAAAAAAAAAAAAGACTTCTTGTAAAAATTAATTATTCATTGAAAAAAAAAAAAAAAAAAAAAAAACAATAAAAATATTTCTTAGGACAATAGTGTCATATTTATAAAAGGAATTAAAAGGTTTTCTAATTAAATAATGTCATAGTTTTATTGCATATTTTTATTTTAAAATTCAGAGCAGATTTTGTTGACTGGGTTAACTGTTTTACAAAAACAAATTGATGATTTACATTCTTCAGAAAGTCCTTCTTTTAACTAATGAAGCAAATTTTTGCCCTAAAAATTGAATTTCTTGAAATTTCATGAAAATAATTGAGTGGTAACATATATAAAAAAAAGATTTTTTAAAAAGATTTTCCCAAAAAAAAAAAATAAATAAAATAATTTCATTCATGTCCTGAAAGTTTCAATAAAATCTGGCAATTATTTAATTTTTGCAAGAATATTCAAATAAATGTGTTTTGCACCGGAAAATAAGTGAAAAAATACTAATCATAATTATTATGTTGACTGTTGATGTAAATAAAACAAGATTTGTAACCAATATTTCGAACGTGTTAGATAGGATTAAAAAAATTTCCAAAAACAATCAAAAAATACTTTTGTCTTAATAATAAACATTTTGTTTTTTATTAAGTTTGGGCTTTTTTTATCATGCTATGCTGTTTTTCAGTGGAGGTACCCCCCACCTCTCTTTCTCATATATAATAAACAATATAAACCAAAATGACCTCATATGGTTTGTTTTTTTCCCCTTTTTCACCTGATATTTCTGTGTTACTTACAAGGGTTAGATAAGATAATTTATTTTTAAAACCACTTTT
>CAHIKZ030004998.1:1297500-1420000 GCA_903632075.3 Acanthosepion pharaonis | reverse complement strand
GTCAGGTTAGTTGACCAAGGTCATGGTGGTGACGTTGAGAGAGGTCTAGAGTGGATTAGCAAAGTTTGATCTTTTCCAAGAATCTGAATCTCAGTCATTTGTGAGTGGCTTTCTTAAATGCAAATCTGGTGGCTCCAGAGTTCATCTTTGTCCTTTGGTAGCAACATTTGTGATTAGCTTTTTTTTATGTTGTATTTTAGATTTTTGAGGGGGATTTGTTTTGTGAGCCAGATGTGCAGAGGATTACTTTTTTTTTTTTATTTCGGGTTTTGTTTTCTTAGCGTTCACATCTGTAGAGTGAATAAGAAAGATCTGATTTGCAGCAGAATATAACTGTGTATAATAAACAGCAGATGTAAACAAAGAGAAAGAAAAGTTTTACTTAGTGGCTGAGACAGTTAGGTATTCTCCCTCTATCACCCATTATTGCTATTCAAAGATCTAACAAGAACTAGAATTCTGAATGCTGATTTGCAAGGTAGGCAGATAGCTCTCTCCATCTGAATGAATGATGCAACACATTCTCTTTGCCTTCATCCCTATATTTTCGTTGTTATAAGACCTTGTCAGAATCCATCTTGCACATTTATATATCTACCATTCGTCCGTACATTCAATATTGCTGCTATATCTGGTCTGGTGCTGTAACACCCTTCATTGTTGCCTACACCCAGTCGTCTAAACACATTTAGTAGTCCAGTCCTCAGGATCTTAGACTGACATTTTAATGACAGGGCCAACTCTGCACTGATCAATGCTGATACTGGTCCAAGCTGGTTATTGGTCAGTGGCTACTTTGATCCACACCAACTCTGCCCGCACTGTGTACTTAATCTCAGAGCAGTGGGAAATCAAAGGTCGTAGTCTCACAGCACTGGTTCAAGCCATGTCAGGTGCTACATTAAGGAAAAAAATCTTCACAACAAAAAATAAAATGAGAGATTCATGGGCGTAATCTTAAAATTGGTTAATATAGCTCTTAATACAACAAAATTAAGCCTTCCCACATCAATCTCTTTAGTGACACTGGGCCTTGTCTAAACTTCTGGAGGCCTGGGTTTGAAGTCATGGAATCAGGAATCAATGCAAGATCTCAGCCCAAAGTCTCAGTGCTCCCTAAAGTCATCTGCTTATATTCACTTCAGCCCAAAACTGGTGAGTGGCTGAAAGGTTCTGGGGATTCAGTGATTCCTCAGTTTTCATTAATTACCAATAAAGGTTGTCTGTTCCCTATTTATGCTTTCCAAAGAATTATCAACCTTCCTTGGGAGTGGTCACACAGATTGCTCTTCCCTTAATTCCAAGCTGCTTTACTTCACATCTCACACTGTACTCCACACAGGTGGGGCTAAATTCTGCCCCTTCCTCCTAAGTATTCTAACTCTGCCCAATTCTCAGAGCTGGCATAATTGTCTTTGTGACAAATCTAATTTTTAAAGTGCATAGGAGAAAAGGTGTGGTTTATTCTCCTCATTAATTTAATTTCTCTGATTCTTTTTCTGTACCCACTTGTCCAGTGAAAAAAAAAGACAAATCAGATCACCTTCTCATTTTAACCTTCTGAGCGATAAATAAAAATTATTTCCCAATTTGTTTTTGTCAATGAAAAAATATTTGTTTACCTAAATTCTCAACAAAGAGATACGCTGTTTTCTATCCATGGGCTGGTCGCTGTCTTACCAAAAACTTAAGCCAGATCACCTGCCTGTTATGAAGAATCAATCATAATCTTAACCTGTGCAGCAGGTTCATTCTGTTTTCATTTCTCAATTTGTTTTTGCTAATGAAAACATAATTCTCATCTGCTACTCTTTCTGCCAAGGACATGTGTTTTTCTAATTTCCTAAGAAAGAGATAAAGCCATTTCCCAATTTGCTTTACACACATGCCAGATTTTCGATAGATAAAAAAAAAGGTAAACTCTTCAGGCATCATTCCAATTCATAGTGGGTGAGGCAACCTGATGGCCCTTTCTTCACTTCCACATTAACAGGGAAAATGTCTTCCATTTTCTTTTAGTTTTCTTTTTGGGTTTAACCTTTTTCTGCTTAAAATTAATATTTAACCACTTCACAACCTCAGTGTCACAGTGCTTGTACTATATATATCTCAAGATTCTTGACAAAATTCAAAGACATATCTGTAATGTAATCAATCCTGACCTGGCATCTCGACTTCAGTCACTTTCACATGTGGACCTACAATCTTCAAAAATTTAAATGCAAAGCCAACAGCCATCTTTTGTTTTCCCGAGTGGCAATAGCCTTGCTTGGAGTGAAATGATTAAAAAAAAAAATCTAGCCTGCATCTATAGCCAATTCAACAGTAAAATCCATGCAGTCGAGGTACCAAGGAGGAAAGCTCATCAGAACAGTTGCTATGAAAATATTTGTAGAAAAGACAGAGGGAAGCCACATCACTTTGGTGAGAAAGTGACTGATGTTGAGATACCAGGACAGGATCAATTACATCCTTCTTTGAATTTTGTCAAGAATCTTAAAATATATAGTAGGAGCACCAGACTAGATATATTTTTTTTTCTAATGTTCAACCAATACATGGCTCAAGAGTCACTCAAAGTATAGAGTTACTGTGCGTAGTTTTATTAATGTAAGAAAAGGCAAGAAGTGAAGTTCTCGGGTCGATGCAGGAAAGATAACAGCTAACTCTAGACTTGAAGACATTAAGATTTAATTAGTGAATAACATTGCAGAGTTCAGTCTGAGACATTAGAATTATAGAGTTGAAGTAGCCTTTAGAAGGAACTGGAAACACAATCTTGAATAGAAAACAAGGGATAAATCTGTACACCTGTTCAAAAAAATGGGGATGAGTATGATCAGTACGTTAGGCAAACCTATCTACACCTGGCATCAATAGTCAATGCTTGGGTGAATGGTAGATTTTTTTTTGCAAGATGGATTCTGACGAGAGAAATTATCTGGCATTACATAGTGAAACAACTTTCCTAGTAGCAGACCTAGCAATTTTAAGTATATTAAGAAATAGTGTTATATGTATATAGAGCAGTAATTGTTTTCTTTTTCGCCAGATTAACAATAAATTCAGACAATGCTCTAAATTAGTCTACATATGAGGAGCTCATGAAAAATTCTACATACGACAAACTTCCCACAAATCTGACCAAACATCAGACATCAATATTTTTTTTCTTATTTGGCAAACTTGAACGCACACACACACACACACAAAATGATGTGCCAAATGAAAGTTAACCTCATCATGGCATTTCAACAGTGGTTTTAGTTTTGAAAAAAACCTGGAAGGTACAAGGAGCCACATTTTGCCGATAAAAAAAAAAAAAAAAAACCTGACACGAATCTACTCATTCAGCCAACGTTAATACAACAGTCACACTCTGTACAAGCTTACTCAAAACAGCATTTGATTGCTGAATAAACCTACAGGAGAGAGTTTGGACATGCACAGTAAGGTCCCCTTTGATTGCTAGCCCAATCACATCAAGGCCACACAACCAGTTCTTGTGATATTCAAAATAGCTAGATAAATTCTGGACAGACTTTGTACTAATTTAGAAGTTATGAGTAAAGGATACATTTTGGTTCCCTCAGAGAGTTACTGAAAAATTATCAGCTCAACCATCTTCCCAAATACAGACTTTATATTAATTTTGAATGTATAGATAAATGGTACAAGGGTACATTTTTGTCTCATCCTATTGTGTGGAGGTGCTGAAAAATTCTCAGCCTGGCCCACTTTCCAAAATTTCATCAAATTACCAAACCATTTTTTTTGTTTGTTTGTTTTTTTTTTCTGGAAAGAGCTTCTTGGATGGTCTGTGAATCTTTAGACACCAATTTTTGGTGATTATTGTGTAAGAATGTAAAGGTCTATCACAGTCAAGGAAATAAAATATTACCAGAGTGTTCAAAAATAGAATATGACTAAGCACCAAACTGTGCCATTTTTGACCTACAATTGTGACCAAATATGGATATTGTGTATCAACAAAACCGGAAAGAAAGAGATTGTCAGTGGTTAAGAATTAAAGCAAAAATACCAAGAGAATGAGGCTATTATATGTGCAATATTGTTCAGATATACTTAAAAAATAATTCTATATTACAGTAAAAAGATTATAGAGGAGAAAAAATAAAATGCTATCTTCATATATAATACATATCTATAAAGATGCTTGAAAAATGTCAATAAATAAACCTTTACATACCAAAAGATAGGTAAGCAACTGATGGTCATCATAAACAAGGTCAAACTTGACCACATATGACTGGATACTTGTACTGGTCAACAAGTGCTTTGAGGACAGGTCAACAAAAAATATCTCACCTAACTGAAATATGAAAACAAAAAGAGTTCATCAAATTTCAAAACATAAGTATATTTGTATGTAATGAAGTTATTGGTTATCAATTTTTGGTGTTAGAAAAGTTACAATATAAAAAATATACATTTAATTATATAATTAATCTAGACCACCCATAAACCCATTGAGTTCCTTTTAAAAGCAGTTCATGATACAAGATGATGAGATAACATAAATTTTATTATTAATTACACATAATTTGCAATTACAATACAAGTTATTGTAATTATTATTATTCACATTATACAATATTACTTAGATACAACACAATCAGAAATGAATAATGATTATGTAAAATCTGTAACAGTGGCAAATCAGCATGCATCTATTTATTTATTTGTCATGTGACACAATTTTCCAGCCATACAGATTACATTTTACAATGACCCACCCACATAGCCTTTTCACCTATCAAGTACTTGCCAAACGTTTGTAAAAAAAAATTCTAATGTATGTAGGGAATTGTATAAATATATGCTGTGTTATATTTAAAATTTATTCATAAATATATGTTGTGCTATATTTAAAATTCATTTATAAATATATGCTGTGTTATAAATTTATTTCATAATGTTGTTATAATGTATTATGAATGTTTATTAATTTTCATACACATAATATAATATGCAAGTGTTTGTTTATATATGCAGATCAATATCAGTCAGTTATGTGCCATGCATGATACATGCTTAGGCAATCATGTATCTTTCGATACATGACTGACAAGGCAGACTTTTCCCCGCCACAGTAGTTTGCCATTTCTTTCTGCGGTAGACCAGTTGCCATCCAAGGCTATACAACATGGTCTGTCCTGCTATTTACCCACAGCTGTGGGGAGAAGAGGATTCATACTTTTGCCAAGGGTATTAGCATGTAAGTGGAATTCGAACTCAGCCTTCCAATTGCTCAATCCGAACTGCTATCCACTACTCCACTGTGCCTCAAGCAGATTGATATAAGAATGAGTATCAAAAACAAATACTGAATTTACTATTAAAAATGCTGTTAAAAAAAAAAAAAAAAGGCATATCTCAAGAACCCCTTGTCTGATTTTAATGAAATTTGGCACTTCACTCAGTGGGGGTTAAAGGTACATGCTTGGTTGGCATATTATGTATTGTTTAAGCTGTACCTCAGGACTATACATACAGATATGATTAGAATTTTAGTATTTAATATAGATTCATAGTTTAAATTACAGCTGGATTACCATCATTGATTTAATTTGAAAATCAAAAAGTGTTATACTAATCAAATGATGGAAGAGAATATCCTATTAAAATTGTGCTTGTCCTTCTCTTCATTATTAGCACAACCGTTATGCCCTGCCAATACGTCATAAATAATGGACTATTCCATTTTGATCACATGGAAATTGGGAGAAAGACACTACTTGGTTTCAGTGAGGAAATGAAAGAAAGAAAGAAATTGAGAGAGAGAATCACATTAAGATAATAAGAACACATACTATATTTTGATCATAGCAGAGAAGCAATTGTATTTTCTTGCTGCCCGACACTGACAGGATTTGACACAAGGTTAGTTTAATGTGGGGAGCCAGTGTGTGTGTGTGCACCTGAGCCAAGTCCAAAAGTTGTCCAGGCCCCACAACCTTCAGTTGCATTGACATAGGTCTTACTACCCCTGTTTAGTGCAATGAGGGAGGTATTACCACAAGCAACAGTTTCCCAAGACTGGGCACCACTCAATAATATTTTCACTTGAGCTCTGTCTGCAGACAGAGATACAACTGAGAGATGAAATGTTTATCTGCCCGAGAACAGAGACTACACTTTGATCCAAGGACAAGAACTGATGGCTACTGCAATAAATGTGCCATTTTTTTCAGATGCACTGAATCAAACAATGGAAACCAAGTAAGATAACTACCATAAATCCAGTTATCATAAATAGAATAACATCATCTGCTGATTTATTTTAAAATTATTAAGAGAAATGTTCATAAGATATAGATTTGGTTAGTTAATTTAAATTTATAACCTGAATTTTGAGAGGTGCTTGAATATGGTTGCTTTTACAGTGATTCCAAATCATTGCTTTACTGGATTGTTTAATTATAATTTACTCGTTCAGTAGCTGTTGTTTCAACAAGATGATCAGATTTCAAATCTAAATCATTTGTCCATTTAAAATACTACATTTATTAGAAGATATATTCAGCTTAAATACAGAAGGCATAAAAATGATGTTAAAGGGTTACAAATTTCAGCTTATATTCTTTTCCTGTTATCCAGGGGTTGTTGCCAGACAGAAAGGAAAATTAGCCTGCAACATCAATACATATGGTAAATTACTAATAAATAGGTGAACAAGAATTATAATATGATAAAACAAAAACAATAAAAAAAACTTATGGATGAAATAGTTAATATTTTTTTTCACCAAAATATTCCTTTCAAAAATTATAGATACATCTTATATGGCAGGAACTATAGCAATTTTTTCATCATAACTCAAAATGTGACACAAAGGATTTATTACATTTGCTGGATATTTTTTTTTTTTTTGTCAATTCACCCCAAACAAGATGATAATGGCAATAAAACGCTACTGGAAGTGAAAGAGAACATGAGAAGCCTTTAAAAGGAACCAGAAACCCAATCCTAAATAGGAAACAAGAGATAAACCTCTACATCTGTTCAAAAGACTAGGGAGGTGTGTGAACTGGATGATAAAGGGTTATATAATCAAAGAAATGTTGAACTGAACAACAGTCAATTGCTATCTCAAACTTAAGATATCTTGAAAAATTTCTCTACAGAATAAATACAAGAAAATGTTAGTGTATACAGTTATTCTATACATGTTTCAGGCATCATTAACAGCAATCGATTTGTGCAAAATTATAGAATCCAACATCAACTTACAGTTGTGCCAATAATAGCAACTTCAATCCCAGTGAATGTGTGCCACCAGCATAGTGCTGAAGGAAAACCTGTTAAAAAACAAAAAAAATACAAACTAAAGTCAACATATACATTTTAAATGCTCATTAGTCAAGTCAAAGGTAAATCATTATCTTTCCTTCTTATTCTAATAACCTTTAATTCCTACTGCCTCCTCTTTCAATCCTATCACACACCTAATTCATCATTTAACATTTTAGCAGTAATCCCTCTACCTTAAGTGGCTCTTGAACCTCATATTGGGTGAAATTTATTATAAAAAAAAAAATGTATACTTTAAACCTTGTTCTGCCATCTATTTACTCAAGCTCACTAGGTTATTTTTTTTTTTTTTTAAGAATTTCACCCCAAGCAAGCCGGGAAGCCACTAGGACACAAGAGTTACAGAAAGTTTAGAAACAAGATCAGATGGGAGTGATAGAAGAAAGGATGAGGGTAGTGGATAGATCAAGGCAACTGGAGATGTCGATTGACATTACACTGAATAGCTAGAGATTATAGCTCACAGGGAAACAAGAATAGGGAAGGGAGTTCCACAGGCAAGGGGTGCAAGACATAAAGCTATTAGAGTAGAAGAAACGGCTACATTTAGGAGTTTCGACAGTGAAGGGGTGAGAGCGGGATGCCAGCCTCGTAAGGTGCTGAAACTCATGACGTCTGGGAACCAGCGAATGCAGCTCCTCGGAGCAATTTCCATGAAAGTATTTGTAGAACAGACAGAGGGAGGCGGACGGTTGCATCTGTGAGAGAAAGTGACTGTAGACGAGAAGCCAGGGCAGGGCCAACTACAAGTTATGCATGGTTTTCCTCTGTCTCTCTTGTCTTCAATCCATCCTGTGAGTATGTAATTTTCCAAGTCCTCTTTTCTCATTATGTGCCTGAGAAATTCCAACTGTACTCTTTCTGATAAGTGTCCTTTTTGTTTCAATTTTCTCTAAAACTTTGTTGCTGCTTATATATTCAGTTCATGGTATTCTCAGCATTCTGCTGTAGAAACATTTCTATTGTTTCAAGTCTCTTCATCTTTGAGGAGACTGTCCAGCATTCACTGTCATATTGGAGGACCAATATCACATAACAGTTTAGTACTCCTTTCTTTGTTTCTAACAAAGTTTTTCTGTTTCTTAATACTTTGCTTAGCTTTTGGAATGTTTCTTGGACTAGCTCACTGTGTCTTCGGATTTCAGTGTCACACTTTCCATCCTCTGTTAAAACACTTCCCAGATATCTAAATTTTTGTACTGGTTTGATTTTGGTATCTCTAATTTGTAATTTACATTTTGAGATCATCCTTTTGCTAACAATTTGTTTTAAAGAATTTTTATCAAATTTTAAAAGATTAATTTAGACGTCAAAACAAAGCTTGGCTTAAACATGTTTTACACAAGTTATTCAATTTATTATAAAAACTGCAATCTGAAGTTATGCAGATTAAACTAATATTAGTTTAAGGCCTCTAAAATCTAATAAAAAGTATTTTTTTTCTTTTTTTCCATATGTTGAAACACTGATAATGGAACAGATCTAGGAAATGCTGAAAAACAGAAAATGAGTGAGAGAATGTCCACAATGGATATATTAAAGCAGATTAACATAGATTATTGAACTATAAAGAGGGATATTGAAAATATAACTGAGTTGAGAACGAGAAGCAAAGGAAAAGACTTTAAGAATTTAGTTCTTTTATACAACACATCCTTTCTGAACATTGTATTATGTTTTGGCAATTTCAATAAGTTTCTTTACATCAAACAACTTATTCAACATCTAGAGAAACATGTTAAAAGCTTAATAGGTATTCCCTGTTCATTTGATTAAATAGAATAACAGATTTGTAAAAACAAAGTGTTAAACTAATTCTGGGTTCTTCCCATCATTATTAAACCAATGGATTATCAAGTGAAAAATAAGAAGTCATATGCAGTGAAGGTCAAAATGGGTGGAATTTATTAAGTGTATGCAATAAAATTCAAAATGTACCTTTAGCTTTTTTAAACTTTATGTGCGTTGCATCATCAACTTTCCACAACTGATTTACCTTCGACTCTGGATCCTAAAAAGCAAAGATTAAATTATCCATAATTAACCATTTAATAGCAATCAAAATTACTACCTTACATCATTTGCATTTCAATATCACTGTTTCCACTTCAAGATTTCACTATTTACAAAAACAAAGAATTCAAATTTTCTGAATCATTTAAAATTTATTCAGTTGAAAACTGATAGACTATAAAGTAAAAACTTAATTTTATGCAATACATATTGTCTACAGTTTCTATCCTGTAGATAATTTTTTATAGACTATTTGCACTATATATATATATATAAAAACTCAAGTACAGGATTGGTATATACAGAATAAATTCCAATAACCAAAAAATACTATTCTTAAAAGAGTGCTCAATACAGAGTAAAGCAAATATAATTTATTCGAAAATTATAACATAAATATGTTATAAAATCACTACAAAAATAACCATTTTGTTTCAACACTTCTGGTGTCTTATCAAGTGATAGTGTTGAATGTAGAATAAACAGTTTTAAAAGGTTCAGATCAACCAAACACCCTTCAATAGGGGAAACGCTGTTACATAGTGATTTTATAACATATTTATTTTATAATTTTCTAATATATTTTATCACTTTAACCTTATTTTAGTGGATACCTATGCTTGAGTAGATGCTGTGTTTATTTATTAAACAGTACATTTAATTATTTTAGTCTGCCAGCCTAAATATTTGCATATTTTTCTTTAATAAGATTTCTCAAACATTCAGGCCAGTAGACAAAAGTAAATAAACATACTGTTTAATAAATAAATGGAACATCTACTTGAATATGGGTATCCACTAAAACAACATTTAGAGTGATAAAATTTGTTGGATTTATAAACAAAAAATCTATTACTTCTTTAGAAATGTATGAATAAGAGAATATTTTAATCAAATTGACTGATGATGTTTATTTACATATTTTATTGCATTTTTCCAGTTTGCATATAAGCTGCCATTCAAATGTTGTTAAGTTATGTAAAAAGGATGAGTAGGTAATTTCTAGGTTTCATGTCCAATAAAATTCATAATGAAACAAATTAAAACTGTCTTACGATTTCAAGAAAGCTACTCACCATAAGAGCCAAAGCTGGGACAATAAACATGTCCAATTGTGTTGTGATTACCAACAGCCATGTGGCTGATGGGTCAAAACAACTTGCGACAATTGGTCGGTCTTCAAGCCATGGCAGTAATTTCATTTCTGAACGCTGACCATGGACACTCCAACGAATCAGAACATGACCTGCAATTAAAGAGATAATTTTTATGCAGTTTGTGAAAAAAAAATGCTAAAAAACTTCAGTTTGAATTTCTGCAATGAGGGATTATCACTTTTATACATTTGTAACCTTATTGTTGTCATGTCAAAATAAAAATAAGCTACTAAATCTTTCATACATAAAATTGTGAACTTTGTTAATAAATATCAGTGTGAAGGTGTATAGTTTAGTGAACTTTCTTCAATGAGTGGGACATTTATATAACTTCCTGTCATCCAGTTATCTAGTGGGTTAACATCCTCGGGTCAGTTGGGATGATCTCAATACAGTGGGGGCAGCCATTGCCATCCCTTGAGGCCCAATTATGCATCTGGTGGCTATGAGATTACCTTCCAAGTCAACTTTCTGATGCACCTGGTTCTTTTGATGCTCTTGTCTGGCACAGAGTGCAAAGCAGTACTGAAAAAAATGGTGATGTACATTGACACACAGTGCACTTGCATTGCATGATGTATTTGTAAGAAAAAAAAAAAATGAAAAAAACAACATGACTCTCCACTGGAACGAGGTCAGCAAACATAATTCCTAGCCAACTAGCCAAAAATCTTGACTAAACAGCATTACTATTGAGTGAAATTTATGAAATCATTTTCTTTTCAGAAAATTGAACTTCTTAAGTCCACTAAATATTATAGAACCTAATGCTAACAGGAGTTTCTTTCCAAATCTTTTGTTTAAAGGTAACAGCTTAACAACTCAATCATTTTCTCTTCTAGTTAAATGTGCTATCCATTTTCATTGTT
Source organism: Acanthosepion pharaonis (assembly GCA_903632075.3). Taxonomy (NCBI): domain Eukaryota; kingdom Metazoa; phylum Mollusca; class Cephalopoda; order Sepiida; family Sepiidae; genus Acanthosepion; species Acanthosepion pharaonis. The sequence goes on along the minus strand of CAHIKZ030004998.1, from coordinate 1,408,626 downwards.
ACTGCTGTTGGAAGTGTTCAGGTAATGTGGTTTTGTTATTTTGTAAAGCTCTTTGTGATTTTATTATATCAGTCTATAGGCTCTCACTCAAAGCCCTTCAGAGTCAGTTTATTATTACTGTTACAGCAGTTTTTAAAGTAGTCTACTCAACCCAACCCACTAGGTTTTCTGTTTGGTCAGGAGTGAAATCGATTTGCATATATAACTAAATATCGACTCTCACTGTCTGTGGCCAAAATCTCACTGTTTGCATGACTTTCTACATTATTTACAATGATGTTCCCTATATTACGGCAGGTTACTGCAGGTCAAACATTGAAATCTGACATTTACGGAGCGGGTTGAATGCTGAAGGGTTAAAGAAGTCTATTCAACTTGAAGATGTTTGCATCTCACTTGACTAGGAGTGAAACGGATTTATGTTTGCAGATCTCATTTCAGTGGAGAGGCTTCTTTTTCCTTTTACAAAAACATTCCTTAAGATCTAAAGGATTCATTCATATGAAGCCATTTCTAATTATTGATCTGAGAAGACTGTAGGGTAGACTAGGCTCACTAGCTTCCAGTCGATGACATCCAGTGTAGGAGAAAGATTACTCTAAATTCAAAACTAATGAGAAGAGAACAGGAAACCACTCCACCATGCTCCCCAAGAAGTCATGGAAATGAAAACACAATAAATAAAAGGAATCTCTAGAAAACTATGATTGCCTACATTCTAAAGTGCCATAGCATTAAAAAAAAAAAAAAAAAAAAAAAAAAAAAAAAAAGAAGTAAAAACAAAGCGAGAAAGAACCTTAACTCCCTTTAGATCAATGTTGAACTACTGAGCTCTGCTTAAAGATTGCTGGCATTCAGGCAAGCTGAATTTCAGTGCCCTTCCAATTATAACATTTTAAAATTCTTACATGGAAAAAAACTGAAAAGGTAGAATAACAAATTTATATACAACTTAAAGATAACATTCATTATCCTATCTAAAACATTTTTTTCTAGCCTTTAAATCTGCAAATCTTTTCAAGGCAATTTTTACACATAGATCATTTTCTATTGACAAAATAGCTAAAGAAGTTAATCAGTCTTGAGTCATGGATGACTGCAAATGTGTTTTTATAGGCTTTAGTTTTAGAAAATCCTAAACTCATGATATGGGAGCTTGATAGTGCCCCAGGCGACTGCCTGAGTTGCCAATACCTTGAACCAACACGGCTTTGCTTGTAAGTATGCTTTATAGATGAAATAGTGATATATTGTCCCTATATGTCACAGGTTGATGTTTAAACCAGCATTTAAAATTAGGATTTTCTAGAGACAGGTTCTTTGAATTTGTAAAATTGATATAACACAAGCTTTCTTGTTTCATTCCTTCATTTATTTGAGTTTGTGCCATAGTCATTGTATTTTCTTGTGTAATATATGAGAAATTTTAAACAAAAATTAAAAGCAAAAAAAAAAGGGGGGGTGTATTATAAACAAGTACACATTTTCAGAAACATTTAACCAAAGCTTAAAAAAAAAAAAAAAAAAAAATCTCTTATTTGAAACAGCAAGATTGCAAATACAATCAACAAGCACATTAAATAATAAAACAGAAAGTAGACAGACATTGATAACAATTGTTTACAAAAGGTATTTGATATTTTAGCAATATTCGTTCTTTGAGAACCAGCCTAATTGAATGTCTTGTCTCCAAAACAGAAAATTTACCAAAATTGATTAAAAAAAAATTTAATAAAAGGGAATACACAAGATCTGTCATGATTTGATAACATTAATGTTACAACAATGCAGCTTCAAAAATGAAATGGAAATCAGGAGAAGAAACACACAATAACAAAATATCCGGTTCATTTCTATTATTTAATATCATGAAAAATGACGTCGCTGAGATTTTAATGAATAATAATGTACAACACCCTCCGCCACCCCAACCCCCAAATTACATGGGGGTAACTGTACTACAGGGTTGTATTATACTCAAGGATGTAATTTATTCCCTGTTTTTAGCTTCAGAAGCACATGGTCGTATTATACTCAAGTCGTATTAAGCAGAAGAAAACACAAAACATCTGGTTCATTTCTATTCTTGAATAACATGAAAAATGACAACACTGAGAATTTAATAAATATGGTACAACTAAAAAAAAAAAAAAAAAAAAAAAAAATTTACATAGGGATGGCTTTAACACAAGGCCGTATCACACTAAAGTCATATTATACACAAGAATATTGCTGTATGTAGTTAGAGATACACAAGAATACTTGTTCACTAACAAAACTGATAAATGCAGAGCATTCATTAGATTTCATACTTTGACCTAAAAAAGCACATGATTTATCTGTACAATAAAACTGATCTCATGACTGAGCAATGAAAACAAAGCAAAGAATTTGGGATAAGAAAGAAAATACAAAGAGCTTTTACCCAAAGCTTTTACTCGAGGCAGATAACAATTATAATAAAGGCTTCATGTAATTCATTTCTTTTCATAATGATGATATGCTAATACAAAGAAAAGATTTATATTTCACAAGGAATTTATTGAACTTTATCTAAAAGTTTTGACATGAATTCTGACATTATACATGTATGTACAGACAAGAACAAATGGATTTTATTTACCACTTACTCATTGTCAATATAATAAGAACTGTTCTTTACCATTTCTCTGTAATTTCTAAAATAACTGATGAAACAGAAAGTCAAAGATAAGTCTTAGTTTTTGCTTCGAACTGTAAAAAAATTTCGGTCCTCTTTTTGGATCTGAATTTCCAGACAATAATGTCCACATAATGGAAATATTGCAGTAAAATGTTACAATAACATTTCTTGACCTTAACAAAAGTCAATAAACTAGTTCTTAAAATTCTATTAATGTGAATTTAAGATGAAATGCCAAAGCAAATCATTTTGAACATATAAAGAAAGAAAGAAAAATCTATAACTCAACAAATTTTGATTCATACATATTTGTAAAAATTTATTCAGTACTACTAATTTTATGCACCATATCCCTACAAACTTTGGTAATCATTCCTATTCTTTGTAACTCTAAATAATGTTTGTCCCCTTACCCTGCAGTTCATGTTCTGCCATCCATTGAATCAATAGCTTCATCTACCACAAGGAAAGTTGGTTCTCTGTGTCATGCCAGGTTTTTCAAATCTACCATTTATCCATGCATTGAATACTATTGCCATATATGGTCTGGTGCCCCTGCTGTTCATATCAATGTTCTCAACAAAATCCAAAGATGGATCTACAATGTGATCGATCCTGACTTGGCATCTCGACTCCAGTCACTTTCCCCACTGACATGATGTGGCTTCCCAGTCTTTTCTACAAATATTTTCATAGCAACTGCTGTGACCAGCTATTTTTACTGGTGTCCAGACTGCATGAATTTAAGCATGCTACTAAGCTGGCATCTAGGTCCCACCCTTTTACTGTTGAAACAGTTAAATGCAACTGCCTCTTCTACGCTAACATCTTCTCTCACACTTCCCAACAGTGGAACTCCCTTTCTCTTACTTGCTTCCCTTATAACTACAATCTTCAAAAAATTAAATATAACGTCAATCATCATCATCATCTGATGCCTTGAACCCTTTTTATCCTTTCCTCAATCCCCCCTATACCTAGTCTTTTCTCTTACTTACTCACTCTGTTACTCCTTGTGTTCTAGTGGCACTCTCACCTTGCTTGGGGTGAAATGATAATCACAAAAGCTTGTTAGATTACTTGCCATTTCCGTCTTGCCTTCAATATGTCCTGTGAGTGTCAAATTCTCTAAGTCCTCTTTCCTCATAACATGTTCAAAAATATGGACCTTACGCCCTTATCTGCAGCTGGATTTAGTATTTATATATCTCCACCATGAAATCATCTCAAGTCAACCCTGGTTTTCTTGATGGTCCGTTATGGGAGTGAGGGCAAAGCCTATTCTGGCATGATCTAGGGTGAATCATATAAAAACACAAATACTTGTGAAGGTTATTCAGTACAAATTTACTTATCAAATTTGAACGAGTATCTTCATCCTTATTGTTATCACCCTAAGATTTCAGCCATGACATCCAGCAGACATCTTCAGGTATTTATTACAGCTGGGAACCTCCTGGGAATTTTGGAGCATCAAGATTAATGCTGTTTGTCTGCCTATTCAATCAAACTAGAATAGGATTATTGGGGGGATGTCGAAATACATTTTTAATACTCAAACTCTAATCACCCACCAAAAATTTCCCCATCACCCACCATTTTCTGTTCAGTTGCTCATTGTCCACCCAAGTGGTTTATACTGCAACTATGCTAAGCATACCAGGGAGATAGTGTGTTATCTAGCATCTAACAATCTGAACAAGGCCAGCACACTCAAATCCTCGGTCACGATGACTTGTGATTTTGTGCTAGCACAGCTGTTGATGGCCACCAAGGGTTCTGTCTACCCAATTTCACTCACAAGGCTTGGGTCAACTTGTGGTATGGTTTCAGGCACTTTCCAAAGTTTCCACATACTGGGATTGCCCACCCACTCCAGACCGATAACATTAGTAAGTCTCCTTCCTGACAAATCAACCATGGTGAGATTCGAACCCAGGTCTCATGGTCAGAAAGAGAACGTTCTAACGACTCAGCCACACACTTATCAAGTTTTACTAATTATCAATAATTGGTAGAAGAAGAAGCGGAATAGACAGAAAAGGCCAAATAGTGCCTTATAATCACAATTCTTACCCAATTTCTCGAAAGTTCATATCTGCTCAAATTCGTAGCCAAACATAAACAAAGTAGTCTCTATATAGATAATTTCTTTTTTAATTATTAATCCAGCAGATTTTATCACTTTAGCAGATATCCATATTGAGTACTCTGTCTTGCTTGATCAGTGATGCTCTTAGTGGCCAACTTGATCTAAAGCAGGTCAATTCTAAAAATAGTTTCTCCTGTCAAAGGGAACACAGGTTCAAATCCTGCTGGTGGGCACATATTTTTTCTTTAATAAGATTTCTCGACTATTCAAGCAAGTAGATGAAAATAAATATACTGTTCAATAAATAAACAGAACATCTACTCAAATATGGGAAACATGATGGGGACAATAGTCCAAATATAAATAATGTAAATAACTATTATAGAGTAAAAATTTACAGATATTGCGTAAAAAAAGACTTACAAATACACTAATATATAGTAAGGTCAGTCTTTAGGATTGGATAAGTTTTGTTTTCTTTTGGAGTAAAATTTACATTAAATTGAAGCTTTCCCTTGCAACAAAGAAAAACTAAATAAAATCACAATTTTACAATACACATTAGCAGTCGTGGTTATCATGGCAGAAAGTAGAATTGGCATGCAGTGTTCAAATTCCAGCTGAAGCTGTTATATTCACTTTCACATAAACACCTCTGAAAAAGTATGAATATATTTATCCCCCAGTTAGGGGTTAATAGCTGAGAAGTCAGAGTTCTCTAGCTTTGGTTGGTAACCAGTTTAAAAGAAAAACAACCCTGAATTACATTTCTTATTCCCTTTGTATTCCATTAGTAAGGAGAAAGTTTTACTCAGCATCTTCTTTAGCACCACTATTTTGTTGACCAAACTCCTGAGAGAATGTTTCCACAATTACTACAATCTTAACCTCTTCAAGCGAACTGTTATCTATCCTATATCTCCTCATATTCACTCTTTACTAATTGCTTACAATAATAATCCCATTCATATGTCCGAAACTCCGCCCACTTTGTGGAAATAATCAAAGATGCCCCCATCCTATCCAAGAAGATGGTGAGCTTGGACATGGTGAGTTTGTTCACCAAAGTACTCACGGAGGAGTCACTTTCAGTAGTCAGACAGATTGGCCTCTGACTCATCCCTAGAAGAACAGACCAGTATTTCAGTAGATAATCTGATGAAGATGTTGACTTTCTGTACACAAACAATACACTTCGGAATGGGATCACACATATATCCACAGGATGAGGGCTTAGCAATGGGCTCGCCATTATCACAAGCAATGGTGAATATATACATGGAATACTTTGAGGAAATGGCATTAGAATCTATATCTCTAAAGCCAACTATATGGTTAAGGTACGTAGATGATACCTTCATACTCTTGCCATATCAGGAAGATGCTCAGGTCCTACTGAACCATGTGAACTCAGTAAGACCTTTGATACAGTTCATGATGGAGAAAGACAGTAACAGCACACTCCCATTCCTGGATCTTCTAATATCTCGAACAGAGCATGGGTTCAAGACATCCATTTACTGCAAACCAACAGTCACCGGACAATACCTCAATTTCAACTCCCACCATCCATACAGTGTAAAGAAAGGGATCATCCACTGCTTACAACACCGAGCAAAAGTCATAAGTGGTGACCCAGAGACATTAGATAAAGAATTGGTCAGTATAAGTAGTACCCTACAACGTAACAACTACCCTGGGTACATGGCAGCAGCCCCAATAAACTGGGATAGGCAGGTATAAAAGGAGGACAACAACACTCAGAAAACAGTCTGCCTGCCTTATGTGAAGAGGTTATCAGAGAAAATGCAAAGGATCTGCGGTTCATATAACATCAAGACAACCTTCAAAAGCTGGACGGCACTTCACAGATATCTCTTCTGAGTAAGACCCCCCCCATAGAGGAGAGCATGACTAAAGACTGTGTGTACACCATCCTGTGCAGCTACGGAAAGAAATATAAAGGGGAAGCAGGCCACCCTCTTAAGATAAGGCATCAAGAACACCAGAAAGCTGTAACACGAGTGGAAGTGGAAAAATCAGGCGTGGCTGACCACATATGGAGAGAGAAGGGAGATCACCGCCCTCTGTGAGATCAAGTTGAAATCATAGACAAAGAACTTCATTGGAAAATTCATAAACTTAAGGAATCAGCACATACGCTAGGCCACAAAAATCTCCTGAGCTGACCAAGCATAGAAATGAATACAATATGGGAACCAGTAATAATAATGGCCAGGTTCAACATTGCTTAACTTCAGTGATCGTATGAGAATCTTTGTTTCTGTGCGATATGACCATAAGCTTTGATTTGTAATCAACATTAATTACATGTTAGTTAATACTATCTGCTCTTAATGCCAAATAGCAATGAAAATAAATACTTTTTATGCAATGTAATAATTTGGTAAATCTACTAATTAAACAGATAAATACTGAACTGTTATGTAATATCAGTCCTCTTATATGGCAGAGAATGCTGGACAATCTCTTCACAAATGAAGAGACTAGAAGTAACAGAAATGTCATTCTACAGAAGGATGCTAAGGATACTTTGGAGTGAACATGTGAGCATGACAAAGTTTTAGCGAAAATGGGAACAAAAATAATTTATACTTATCAGGAAGAGACAGTTGAAATTTTATAATGAATAAAGAGGGTTTGGAAAATTTAATACTTACAGGAGAAAGTGAAGTCAAAGGGGATAGAGGAAAACAACATATACCCTACCTAACAAGCTTGTGTAAATTAATGGCAGCACATGGTTTAAGAGAGAGAACAAAAAGAAAAAAATATTAAGAGATGCAAAGGACAGGAAATTGTGAAGAGCCATGATCACCAACATCCTGAAGGAACACAGCATATAGAAGAATCCGATCATGCTTAATAAACAGGACAGGATTAATTATCTATCATTAAATTTCTTTTGAACTAAATGATAATACTAATCAGTTTAGGTGAAAATAATGGAATGTAAAATGACTTGATACATTTTTCCTTAAAAAAAAACAACAGTATTTTTCATTAGTATTTACTTAGGTCAGGCACATTTCAAAAGTAATAGTCTACAAGACTTGCCTGTTAAATACTATTCCACAAATTATTTTCCACCCTAGAATTCCTTTCTCATAGATAAGACATCGAAAGCCTCTCGCTGTTCTATCACCATTTCCACGGAAAGTGTTTAGATGAACTATGTTCCTTAGTTTCACCAGTCCTAACCATCATGGCTAAGTCCCACCATGCCATACACATTGTAGCGAACCACCCTCATTTTATTCATATTTCTTTGGTGAGATGTAAGTTCTACTCAAGTAGCTTCTTCCCATGAACCACTACCTCGTAGAACCAACTCCCAAGACAATGCTTCCACAATCACTACAATCTTAGTCTGTTCATGTCTAGAGTTAGCCATTATCTTTGACACATATCTGCATAAGCTATGCCTGTTACTCTGTAACTCTCTACCTCGCGTGGCCTGTGAACATCATTGTAATAAGATAAAAACTATATTGTATTCTGTTGACTAATTCAGCGTCAGTGGGACCAGGATTTTGCCTGGATTCTCCATTTCTTTCTGTCATAAACTGTAGATGATCCAATGCAGTATAAATGACACAAGACATGCTGCTATCAAGATTTTAAAAATTTCTACTTTATACATTATAAACAGCATGCAGTGTTTGCAGTTTACACCATGAGAATCATTTCCTGTATTCTTTAGAACCATGACTAGAGTTAATCAGCAGGTTATAATAAAAATGCAGAAATAACTTAGCAGTATTTGAATGTGCTTAAAAGCAACTGATGCAGCCACTCTGGAAAATTAGAATGAGATTATTGATTGTCAACCTGTATTTTTTACCATTTGATTACTGTTGTATACTTATTTCTTTCAGGGCACCAACATGAGAACTAAGGTCAGAAATGACATCATGACATTTTTTACTGAACATTTTTCTTAAAAAGATTATTATTTTTTTTTAATTAATTCACTCCCAAGCAAAGTAATAATGCCACTAAGACACAAGGGGCTACTGCAAGTGAAAGAGAATGAAAAGACTTTAAAAGGAACCAGAAAACCAATCCTAAACAGAAAATAAGGGATAAACCTCTACTCCTGTTCAAAAGACCAGGGAGGAATGTGTACCAATCTACTATAATTGAGAAAAAAATAGTGTTGTGTAGAAAGACATTCGACCTTCACTACACTAAAGTGTTAAATATGGACTATGAAACAAGTCACAAGCAGTACATAAAGGAGTTGCAAAGTGTGTCACACTATAACATTCACTAGTACTCTATTATTAATCCACATAAATAAACAGTACTTTCACTAATCTCATGTTCCAGTGTTTTCCTTGGGAATATTGTTAATCTGAATTAAGACTTGATATGAGCATTATAACAAACAGTCAGTAAAATTTAGGCAAAGATGTTAACTTTAGAAAGAACCGAAACCTAATCCTGTTTTAATCTTAATTTCTACACATGTTTAAAAGACTAGGGAGGAATGCAAATATATCTACTCCTATTGAAAAAAAATAAATAGTAAGTAAAACTCCAGGTGGAGTCATTAGGAGTATAGAGTTAAGTTGAAGGAGTAGGTAGGCTCACCTATTAAATTATTATGAAGCTAAATCAGAATCATTTATAAAATATTAGTGGCTGCTTTATTCAAACTAACATTCTCATCTTTGGTTGCTAGTATAAATGTTATGACAGACACAATCTTTCAGTCATATCCTCTCTGATCATCTTCATTATTGCATTATTTGTGTCTGTGAGATGCCATATCTTGCTTGTTCATGCTGAACCAGAGTATATATGGATTTCATTACTTGATGCAGTGAATGAACTAGGTTTCTACAATACTTAACTAATGTTTACACCCACTATATACTAACATACCAAAAAGCATCTGGCGCTGTATTTTTGGAGTCAAGTTTTTATTTTTTAATATTTGATGTTTTTTAAGGAATTGGCAATATACATAGATTTGTTTGAGTAAATCAGACTGTATTAACAATTCTCCACTTAAAAAATAAATAAAAGTACTGGTCTGATAAAATTAACCATATTTAATCCACAAGCAATATATATAACGATTATACTTTACAACCAATGTGATTTGGGTTAAACGAATCTCTTTATCCTTACATAAGATGTTAACCAATATTTTGTATTGGAAAAAAGATGAGCTTCTCTGGGAAAAACACTAATACAAACAGATGTAGTTTTTTTTTTTTATGACTTGCAATCTACAAAATGGATGTTTGCTGAACTGCAAATTCAGACAGTATAAAGTAAAATTTTGCCTTCCATGCAAAAAGGCAGGTGATTCAGCAAAAAAAATTCAAAAGAAAAACACTGTAAAATAATTGGCCATGGTTAAATGTAATTGTCAGAAATGCCCAACAAAAAGAATTGACAAAGTTTGCAATTTAAACAATAACAAGAGAAAGAAAAGGGCAAAAATAATATTAAACAAGCAAACAATATGTTTAAGGCAAAGCAACAGTAATAAGGCAAAATTCCACAAACTAAGAATGGTTTTAACACTCAAAAGAGGATACAGACACATGATCACAACTTCCTGGCTTCAAGACATGAATGAATAGAACTATGTCAGATTAGACAGAGTATTGGCCAACTCTTATTGGCTAAGAAAAAAATTCCAGCATGCATCTGTGTGTTTTGTTTATGAATTTGGGGTGTGGAGATGTTTTACATGTCCTTCTCCAATTGATTAGAACCAACAAAATCTGATAAAAATAATCTTTTTTTTTATCACATGTAACATAATCTTATTAGTTTTACATATGATTTCTCATTCAAACTATTTAGTGTTTATCATAGCACATGTTACTTGAAGAGAAAAATGGCATAATCAAGATGTTGATATTGCAATCTACTCCAAAGGAAAAAAAAAAAAAAAAGGTTAGGAAGGAAACCTCCATCATTAATGGAAACAACAGTTAGTGGACTTGAGAAACTTACTTTCCCGAGAAATTATTTTAAGAGACAAATTTTATAAATTTCAACTAAATATAGCACTGGTTGCCTGGTCAATGAATGCTGAATGTTTCCTTATGAGGAAACAATTACTAATGTTATTATCATTACCATATAATGTTACATAAGTAAAATATGGCTTTTAAAATATATAGAGTAATTGGCCATGCTGTAATCAGTCTGTAGCAAAAATTACTGAAGTCTTTGTCTTCTCCATCTTCTGTTCAGTCTTACGCCACAGTCAACACCAAAACAAACAACACGAGTGTCTTTTGCAGAACTTGACACCTTCCCCCCACCACCCTTACCCTCGCAAACTCTCAGCTTTTATGTCAGTGAGACATACGCTTATGCAAATGAATACAGGCCTCGCTCCCAGTCCTCGCACATTGCCATTTTTGTGTCCGCCACTATGACGTTTGCCTCGTCAAACATTCACTCATTCATTTGTTACACATGCTTAAATGTAATTGGCAGAAATGCCCCCCCAAAAAGAATGACAAAGTTTGCAATTTAAACAATAACAAGAGAAAGAAAAGGACTGGGCAAAAATAATATTAAGAAAGCAACCAATATATGCAAGACAAAGCAACTGTAATAAGGCGAAAGTTCAAACCAAGAATGGTGTTAATACACAAAAGGGGATACAGTCAAGTGATTACATTGTTCTGGCTTCAAAACAAGGCCAGGTTCTGGCTTCAAAATAAAGCCAGGTTATAATAAAAATGCAAAAATGCCTTAGCAGTGTTTGAATGTGTTTAAAAGCAACTGATGCAACCTCTCTGGAAAATTAGAATGAAATTATTGATTATCAACCTGTATTTTTTACCATTTGATTACTGTTGTATACTTATTTCTTTCAGGGCACCAACATGAGAACTAAGATCAGAAATGACATCATGACATTTTTCTTAAAAAGATTATTATTTTTTTTAATTAATTCACTCCCAAGCAAAGTAATAATGCCACTAAGACACAAGGGGCTACTGAAATTGAAAGAGAATGAATAGACTTTAGAAGGAACCAGAAAACCAATCCTAAACAGAAAATAAGGGATAAACCTCTACTCCTGTTCAAAAGACCAGGGAGGAATATGTACCAATCTACTACAATTGAGAAAAAAATAAATAGTGTTGTGTAGAAAGACAATCGACCTTCACTACACTAAAGTGTTAAATATAGACTATGAAATGAGTCACAAGCAGGACACAAAGGAGTCGCAAAGTGTGTCACACTATGATGGGAGACCAAAAGGGGTCCTATCTTATTGGTTAGGAAAAAATCCCAGCTGCATGTTGTTTTGTCTATAAATTATGGAGGGGTTAGTAATTTGCAGTCATTCCATATAGGAACAGACCATTCCCATCGGGATTTTTTTGTTCACGTCCTTGTTATTACTGAAAAGTGATTAATTTTGTCCACATTCATCCTGCAGTGCTCTCTTGCATGTTTGTCTTTTATTGTCCGTCTTTATTAGTGCAGTTTTGCTTGAACTTTTTCTGTGTGCTGATGTAGGAACCCCACTAGTGTGGCGGCATCTCCCGCTACTTCATCAGCTTGAGCAGTGGATAGACCAAAGGATGATCTGGAATATAACAAGGCCCAAAAAGAAATATATAGAGATTACATCTAGGGAAACAAGCTATTGACAATTCCTTTTGCACTGGAGGCAGTCTTATCCAGAACAATCACCTTGTAGACCATGGATGTCAAATCAAGAAAATTTATCAGCATCAACAGCGAGGAGGCTTTAAAGAGCCTCAATATAGCCACCAACGTGTTGGCTCAAAGGTCAAATGCCATGTGGGACATTCTGCTGGCTATTGTTGATGAAGCTAGTGCACTAGTATCCTCACCACCAAATTGGTGAGGTTTCAGATCGAGTATTTGGGCACCTGGAAGATGAAAATCATGCTTGATATTGACATGTCAGAGATCCATTTGGGGACCTTTATCACACATTATGGACAAGTTGCGAGGTCACATTGGCAAGGAGAAAATCAGGCATTTCCTCTGGGGATGTCTTCCTACAGGTGACAATGTACCACAAGTGCTTCATTAATATCCCTGACATTTTAACATGCTGCAGCTGGAAAATCTTGATAATTTTATAAGGCCGTCAACCCCACTGCTGGTCCTGCGGTGCCATGAGGCACTTGACAAAAGTATGCCCCAGAAAGAACTTGGCACCATCACACCAGCATCAACATCTAAGGAAGCAGGATGGTCAGATAAGTCTGGCTATGTCCTCGGTATATGGCAGCAGGTAACAAGGAGGGGACAAAAGGCTGTGACATCTGCTCCCCAGCAGGATGCCCCTTAGGGGTGGAAACAACAGTGCCAGAAGCAGCAGCAACCACAGCAGCAACAACACCAACAGCAGCATCTATTACAGCTAGATTATGGCATAGAGATGGAGGATATGCCTCCATCTCCATACTATAATTTACTTTGAAAAGGGGAGGATAAGATTAGCAAAAACAAAAAGAATCCCTTCCCAAGGAGGAGGCCATATGTCAAATAGACAGGAAGACTCAAGCAGGAACTTTTGAGGCTGCTATTCAAGTGTACCTCCATCAACTTCCCATCAATGGAGGACCCCAGGAACTTCCTACATACTCCTGGGGTAATAACTCATCAGAAATGTGGGTAGTAAATTAAAGGTATGCAGCCCAAAAGTTGTTTCCAACAATCAAGATGGCTTAAATGGAGTCGGATGAGAAACTTTCCAAATTTTGTGTAGGATGGACCCTGATGTTATGCCATCCTCACTATATAGGGTGCTAAAACTAACATTCCCAACGAATATTGGCATGATTGTCCTGGACAGATGAATTCGGTCCAATTAGGCACTGGCAGTCTGGAACAATCTGTTGGGGGTCCTTTCATACAGATTTCTGTCCAGTCTGCATCTGAATGGTTTTCTTGAAAAATGTCTATCAATCTAGCCAGTTTGAATGCAAGAATCTTGAGAGATTGGAGTAAAGCAACCCACCTGCTTCGTAATCTCAGGTCCTTCGGTGTAGATGTAGTTGCGATCCAGGAGAGAGATTTTGTTTATGAAGTTAATGCTTGTGTGCCGTCTAGTAACTTTGTTATCTTTTCAGCATATGAGGACCAGCTGGACAGCAGTGTCTCTTTGCTGGTTAAATGTACCCTGGGTGGATCTAGTCAAAGTGCAGAGCTAATTCATTGTAGCTGATATTGCTACGAACAGTAATTTGTTTCAGATAGTTGCAGTTTATGCAGCAATGACAAAATGAAGCATGTCTCCGTTTTTTGTCACTTTGGGTGGTTCCTGGTGGATTCGTCGCACTTAGTCTTAATGGGAGACTGGAATGCCATCCTGTACCCCACCATAGACAAGGGGCAGGGAGCTAGCAGGAAGATGGATAACTTGGTTAATCTGATCAGCAATTTTGGTCTCATCGATAGATACCAGGTCAATCACCCAAGGCAGGGGATGTGGACATTGGCTGCATACCCAGGTAGCCAGCTACCTGGATAGAATGTTAGCAGTATCAATCTAGATTTGCTAGATTGTTCCACATTCCACTGGTTGGGCTATTCAGACCAAACTCATCTGTGTCCAGATGGTGTTAGGTCCTAGGCCTAAAATGGCTGGATAGGCATCCAGCAACAGCTAACTAGATTAGTGCAGCAGGAACAAGTGGTGGGTAGTTATTGGAAAGAAATGGAATTAAAGATAATATTAAATCTTTCACCATTGAATATATCCAACAACTCACTCTAGGCTAAAAAGGTGAAAACACTTAAGGCCAGTTATGGGGGGGGTCCCCTAGGTATGCTCTGGAACAGGTGCCTAGTGAGTGCTACTAGATAGACATGGATGGATGGATGTTGGATTTAACGGCATGTCAACTCCTATTTAGATAGACATGGGTTGAACAAGATGTCTAATGAAGCTGTGAATATGGGTTCAAAATTGAACAAAGACGAGATCTGTCAAGTTTTCAATTGTTACATTCAAGAGGTCGATACCTGGAGCAGTGTATTCTGAGGTCAACCAAGGACATGTGTGAGGCACTTCAAGAACCAGTTTACCAAGAGGCCTATTCTCTGTGGCAAAGAGTTTTGCAGTTATTTAGTGAGATCACAAGTGAGCAAAGTTCACTTGGCATTGAAGAGGCTCAACAGTGGCAAGATAACCACAGACCCATAACACTGCTAAACACAGAGTTAAAGATTTGGGCCAAGATCATGACTGAGTGTTTGCAGTCAGTTGCCAAAATTCTGCTGGAACCAGTGCAGACTTGTGCTGTGAAGGGATAAACAATTCAGAACAACCTGCCTCTGATCTGCATGATCCTAGATGGAGTAAAAGACAATGATCAAGCCGCACTGATTAATTTGGATCAGTCCAAGGCAGTCAATAAGGTCAACCATCAGTACCTGGCTGCTGGATTCAAACCAGACTTTTGCAAGTGTATCAAATGCCTGTACCACTCAATGGTCTGGTACAGGTGAATGGAAAGCAGTCACACTCTTTTCCTCTGTCTCGGTTGGTTCGTCAAGGTTGTCTGCTGTCAATCCTACTTTATTCTTTGACGTTGGAACCTCTCCTTCACTAAGAGACAAGGCATGTAGTCAATCTCTATGTGGAATCGCTGTACCTGATAGAACTTAACCCAGTGTTTCCATGCGCGCCAATGATGCATCCATTTTTATGTTGCGCCACAGGAGGCTGGGCAGAATTGCCCAATTGTCATCAGTGTGACCTTGGTTTAGAAGAATTGGCTTTACATGCCTTCTACCACTGTCCTCAGGTGCACCCATTTTGGGACTATGTTGATGGCTCGTATTGATCCCGAACATCTCATGTCCATTAATCTCACATACGCATGCAATAATGTGTCACCCTGATCCTCTGGGGTGAAACAAATGGTGTTTCTTACATACGTGGCATGAATGGTGGTGTGGACATCATAGATGGAGGGAATCTTGTAATACAAACGTTATTCTCATCAAAATCTGGTCAGATTCTCTGGGCATCAGCTCAATATGAAAATCAAAAATGACAGTGTTTGCTGTCAACAGATTTCAGCAAAAGGCCGATGAAAGTGGCAAATCTGGTTCAAGTGAATGGCACCAGCCTTGATTTTCTTTTTTTAAGTCTTCTTTGACTCAACAGGGAAGTTGTCCATCAGAATATCTCCCCTGGTTAAGCTAAACTCTTTGTTTACCTAGTTAAGGTAATTGTTGTTCCCGACATTTTCTTTTGTTATGACCCACATCAAGATTCCTAACCTCCCCCAGTTTCTTTTTGTCCTCCTTTAACATCTCAACTTGGTCAGTCTTTGATTTTCCCACTCCACCATTTATTTTTATGCTTCCCTCTCCGTTAGTGAGTGAATGTCTTGAGTCTGTTTATCAACAGAATACAGTGGCCACTCTTATTTTTGTGGGATGGACAGGTCCTACAAACATACATTATTTCTAGTTTGAATGTTTTGTTATATTTTAGTTTTGTTTTCTGGATCCATACCCTTTCCCCTAGTTTCATATCATTATATTGTTTAAGAAAAAAAAAAAAAAAAGAAGAGAGAGAGAGAGAGAGAGAGATTTGTACATAAAGAAATTTTTAAGTCATGGGTATCTTTGTTGGCTCCATGTGGAAATGTGATATATGTAGGATTGAACAGTGATGGAGTTCTTGTGGTGAATGTGCAAACTGTAATGAATGAATGAGCCATGAATCTGATTAGCTAGGTATAGGATAGTTAATGTTGACCAGCCTTACCACACAACTATTGTAAAATTGCAACGATGAATGTACATTCCATATAGGAACCAAGAAACACAAATCAACTACACCATAATAATACAAGATCTGATTTGCAAGTATCAAACATATTCAGCCTATTAGAAACTCTAGTAGAGTTGAAAATATTGTGTGACTAAGCAAATCAATTATGGTACTTACTGATGAATAGTGAAGTTCATATTCATATATATATATATATATATATATATATATATATATATACACACACACACACATCTTTCACTGACTGTGCACTATGGGAAAAAAAGAATTTTTAATGGCTGCTGCTGCTTTAAATGTATTGATCTTTGTAAGAACTGAGTGCTATGGTGACCAGTATGACATTTATATATATCATGTATATAATACATTAAAAAAATTACCTTTCTCTGCTGTGCACCAATAGCTTAGGTGTAGGGGTCACTGATTGATGTTAAATCTGTCAATTTTTGATACCAGCTTCAAGCATTCAGATGTCTACCCACACTGATGATCTATGACACAGCAGAAGAGTATGTCTGGAGATATATATATATATATATATATATATATGAGGGGGGATGTTTTCTGAGAGCAATTTCTATGTATGTTTCTTCTTCAAGTAAGTATTGGGGGCTGCAGATTCTTAGTGCTCTCAAATAGAATCCTATAATTATTACAGATTTTATCCTGTTGCAGTGATGGAAATAAAATTGATAACATCATTCTTGTTTGTAGATTTTCTGTAAACCTCCAACTGAAGGTGATTATTAGTTCTATGTATCATGATAACTAGGAAGAGTAAAATGTTGTTAGATTCAGGTTCAGAGGTAAAATCTATTGTGGGTTAGATGTTATTATTCAAGGTGTAGAGAAAATCTAATATATTACTAAACATATCAGAGGCTGGTTTTTATTCAAAGACAATGTGGTGGATATGTTGGGATTGGAACAAAGTCTTCTATGAACTCCTTCCAGAAAACCAAATGGCAGCAATTGACAAAGATGGCATAAAATAGTGGAACAAAACAGTAAATATTTTGCGTAATAAAGTAATAATGAAAAGAAAAATTTGTCTTATTTTCTCACACAGCTGTTTGAGGTTTCCTATAGCCCCACTGAACTTAAATAAAGTCAATTCAGGTTTGCTATGGTAAAGATTTTCTATCCCAAGTAAAAATCAGAACAGCTTATTTTCTCTGAAAAAATGGATTCTCATACTTTTATAGGGGAAAAATATTGAAAAATGACTGTTTTATCATCATCTAAACAAATATCAAGGAAACTTTTGATCTGAACCCCCTGAAACTAGGTATTTTCTGAAAGCAAAATATACATTCTTTTATTTAAAAAGTAAAATTGGCTGGTGTAAATGATTCAAATTTCTTTTCAGGGAGTAAAATGTGAAAAAATAGTAAAAATTTTGCATATTTTCTAAACAAAAACTTTTCCAATTAATGGGAAATTAACCATTTTTTGAAAATCAGAAAGCCTAAATGATAATCAAACTAGTCCAGGCATAAAATTGAGAGTTTTGAAGTAAATCAACATATCTAGGAGGTCAAAATGTGAAAAAGTCCATTGGTAATTTTCAATTCTATGACTGCCAGAGGTGAAAAAGATTGACACCCGTCAATGGAAATCTTTAGTAAAAGGTGAAAGATTTATGTGCAATTCTTGACCACCAGAAACCAAAAGTAAAATTAAGCCAAATTGACTTTGACATGTCTGGGTCAAAATTCAGCCAGCCAGCAATAAACATTTAGAACAAGTTGTCATCAGCTTGTAATAAAACCCACCACTCCCAGATAAGAGCAAAGAGTGAAAAAAGAGGGTCAACATTGGAAGGGCTTGATATAAGGTTTGTTTGTTTGTTTTTTTTGTTTTTTTTTTCAAACCTATGTTTGAACAATGGCTTGATGTGTTTTGTTTTTAACAACCCTTGACCCAGGTGATGACAACAACACTTAGCAGACAAGATTGTTTTTTTTTCGCCACATGTCTTTCATATTTCCCCTTGCTGGGCCATTTAGCTGTTCCTTTTATTTAATGATTTTCACGCCAAATTAAGGAGAAACGGATGAAGTTTGAATGATATTATTTTGAAGTGAATATAAATATTTTTTCATAAAAAAAAGTGATTTTTCTCAGAAAATTGGGCATAATTTCTTAATGCTAACCACCAAGTGACATTTTCAGTGAATAATTTCATGTACAAACAATAGCTGTCGGGATCCTATAATGTCGCCCAAAAAGGTTCAGAAGTTTACTGATTGATTGAAAACTTGTTGTGCATAATTGTGCTTTTCATGGTCTGTTTCCATTATTTCATCTTGATGTTATCATTTTCGGACAGCCAAGTCATCAAGGATTCAGGAAAACAGTTTGGCACAGGTTTGCTTTAAGAACTTTACATTCTATGAGGTGTTTAAAATGTTACTGACGAATGGGATTTTTCGCCAAATATTTCATTTACACACCATGGATTTTCCTATATGACAAAAATAAGCGTTTTAAACAGCCATGCTCAGGTGCCTAGCGATCATGTTTGCTTTCAATTTTTGACCAACTTGGCAGAAAAATTCACACAGTAGGCTGCCATTACTTTTTGCAGTAGACTGGTTTCTCACCAAGGCTTTCAGTCTTGGTCTGTTCTGCTATTTAACTCATAGCCTGGGGGAGAAGAGATGGATTTATACCTTCCCCCAAGTGTATTTGCATATATTTTGCTCATTCTGAGACATTATCCATTACACTCAGCTGCAAATTAAATTGAAAGCAGTCTGCTAAACAATTAAAACCCTTTTTTTTTCTTCAAATCTTTCACCTTCAAAAACATCCTAACACCTATGTTCTTTATTTCTGTAAACTTGAAATCTTCGGAGACAGCTTTCGGAACATCAATCCACGTTTAAATTATTACATTTAAAAAGCTTCACTAATGCATACATTTATAGAAAGCAACAAGATTCATCAACTGAATATTTTAAGGATTGAATTTTTTTGTTAATTTTGTTAACTGGGCCCAAATTTCTTTAAAATATCTAAAAACTCTTTTAAATGAAGTTTTGAAAAATATAAGGATCAGTTGTATTCAATGATTAAAAATTATTTTTTATCTTGTTAATGGTAAAACTCTTGGGAATGATAAAATTATTCTTGAAAACTGCAAAAAAACTTATATAATTTTTATGTAGGACAAAAATTCTAAATACAATTGAAAGAAGTGAATTGTGAATAATATATTTGTTTTCATTTATTCTTCTTGTACACTGTGCAATGCAAAAAAAACTGAACGGAAATCCCCCAAATCAATTTTAAACAAGTTATTTTTGGTTTGTCTTTGTTTTTTTTAGTCAATAGTAAGAATCATCATAATATTCCTTTTTTTATTCTTTTTTTTTTTAAGAAAAAAGAAAAGAAAAAAGGGGGCTTTTTTTTTTTTTTAATGGCTTTTATTTTAATCTTCCTCAATTACATCATAATCAGAAAAAAAAATTCGGTTTAATAATTAGCAATTATATAGTAAATAAATTTAAAAAGGAGTTCTGTAACTTTTCCTTACAATTGAACTCTGTACACATTCGCGATAACTGAGTTTTAATGAATTTTTAAAAATGGAAAATCTTTCTTAAAGCTTTTAATTTAAATTTTAGCTAATTGCTAATCATTAAATTTAATATTTCCAATAAGCAAATACTTTGCCTATCATTGTTTATAAATGAATCTCACCTACAATGCAAGATTTATCTCTGGATAGCCAACAATGCAAAGTTAAAAAGTATAAAAAATTAACAAAGTTTTTCTTTATTTTTAACTAATTTACTCACAACACACTAATTAATTAGTGTTTTGTTTTTACTTTACTGATTTTTTTTTACAATTTGCTATAGGATGCAAAAAATAATATTTTGTTTTAAACGACAAACAAAGTTAAAAATAAAATTAGTAATAAGCGTTTTGTTGCCTGTCATAATTAAATTAGTAGGCTATTAATTAGCCAATTAATTACTTCTGGCAAAAAAGCAATCTCATTATGCAGCACTAGAAGAGACCTCAAATAAATTTTGGTTAAAAAAAAAAAAAAAAAAATGTAAATAAACAAAGTCCGCAGATTCTTAATTTTTTTTTCAGGACAAACAAACAAGTATTTAAAAAAAAAAAATTAAAATTAATTATTTGTGATGCATTAAAAGTCCTATGATTTCTATTTGTAAAAATACGTATATACAACAATAACAATAATAGTATGATTTCCGATTTTGAACCTAAAAAAAAATTAATTAATTAAAAAAAAATTTAAAAAAAAAAGGACCCAAATCGAACATAACGCATTTATTATCAATCAAGGGAAGGCTATATTGTTATTCCGTGTGAGATAAAGAAATAAAAAATATATATATAATAAAAACAGATAAATATGAAGATACAAAACAAAAATGTTATTTATTTATTCCCTGTTCTTTTTAGAAATCAAATGAAATTTGCCCCCTAAAAAGAAAAAAAATGGAGTCATTGGCAAAAAGAAGAACGATTGTAAATAAACCGTGCAATATTCAAGACGATGATGTAATTAATAAACACAATACGACAACGTGTGTGAGGAATATAAAAAAAAAGATTTGGTTTTTATCCGATTGTTGGAAAATATATATTATATACAGATTTTGTAGAGTGTGTACGAGGGCTTCAAAGAGGAGAGAGTGTACTTAAAAAAAAAAAATTGTGGGGGGCTAAGACTTTAAAACAGAGAAAAAAGTCAAACAGTTAATTATAAAAGAAAGAGACAAGAAATTAAGGGCTTTGAGCAGAAACAATTATTCGAGGTTGGACACATGGAGCCAGTGTAGAAAGCAAAACGGCCTTAAAAAATTTTAAAAAAGGGGTCTCTTTTTTTTATTTAAAAATTAAAATCATAACTAAAAAGTAAAAAAAAAATGTGATGAATAAATTTAATTAAAAGGATAACCAAGTCAAAAAATAAAAATAAATAAAATAAATCTACCAATTAAATTACTACAACTACCAATGGGTAGCTAATTAAGTAAGAAGGGTAGTAGTATTTATAAATCGTTGATGGTTTTCGTGGTGAAAACGAAACAATTGTTACTTTTAAGTCTTAGTAATAAAAATTTACAATTGATGCCTTAAAAAAATAATAATAGAAATCTGCAAAATCTCAAATTGAAATATTTAATTTAAAAAATGACAGCGTAAAAAAAAAAAAAAAAGGTTTAAATAAAAAGTACTCCTTTTAAGTTTTAAAAAGCTTTTGTTGTCAAAATTATAGACTGCGAGAGAGAAATATAATAATACTACCCTGGGTAACAAACAATAAAAGTAATCACAGAGGAAATTTTGATGAGTGAGACATGCATATTTCTAGTAGTAGATGGAATTGGCATGTGTGCAATTATATAAGAATAATAATGAAAATCCAAATAAAAATGAAAACAGAAAATAAAAACAAAATCAAATTGACTGAGTCATTGTCAATAAGCACGGAAGCAGCTGCTATCATCGGTAAAAATGAATGAATGAACAAAAATTACAACTACTACTACGAATCCAGTTTTTCGCTTTCAAAACGTGTTGTTGTGTAAAAAAAAAATCGTATAAGTTTTTAAACGATTAATAAATTGCGAAATATGAAAAAAAAAAAAAAATAAAATAAAAAATAATGTTTTTTTATTTTTTATAACATAAAAAAATAACTTCAATGACTGAGAAAGTAAAATCTAATTAATTAGTAACTAATTTTAAAAACTTAGTTTTTCATTTAATTTTAAGTCTTTTTTAAGAGAATGCTAATTTCTCCAAGCCCTAAAAGAAAAGTTTTGCCATATACACAAAAATATTTCCTTTGTAAATGATTTGTTTTTACTACACGTAAGGAAAACGAATGAATTACAATTACAACCAATTTAGTAAATAAATATTATTATCTGATATTTTGATTGCTGGGCTCTGAAAGGGTAAAATTAAAAACGATTGTAATTTATTGTCTGTTAAATGTTTCAGGACTTACATTTTATTTAGTGATTTAACTAGTATAGAGATATATTAAAAAAAAAATTAAATAAAAATCGTTACAATGTTTCTGATAAAAATAAAACATAAGTAAGCAAGCAATTATTTATTGAAGTTAATAAAAAAAATTAATTTCAGTGCTTTAAAAAGTCAAGGATAACATTAATAACAATAATGAAGATTAAATTAAATTAAAAATGAATCGAAATAAATACGAATGAAGAATGAATTAGTGTACGATCTCAAATATATGTGAAAATATTTTTCCTCCAGATGGGATACTGTGTGTATTTGTGTGTAGTGTAGTGACTGTGTCAAAAAAGATGTGGATTTTTATGTGTAGTAAAGGTAAATTATTATATATATATATATATATATATAGATAGATAGATAGATAGATAGATAGATAGATAGATAGTACACACACACTTACCATTAGAACAGATAAGAGCAAGCAAACTAAGATCTTCGACCTGACGCCAAGCAAACTGGACGATATACGGGTGCCTTTCGGCTAATGATTCTGTATCCTGCTGGACAGAGAGTAGCCTCACCAAGTCGAATAACGGGTACATTTTGGCGTATCCCTTGTAGCGGGGGTGGTTGATGATTCCTAGATGTTTTCTTTTATGTCTCCCTGTTGCTTTGCACCACGCTTACCCCCGTCTCAGAAAAAAAAAAAAAAGAAACACTACACTTTTGGTCACCGGCGCCAACACCACCCAACCTCCAAACACGCCACAACTTTCGAATTACACGCAAGCATTCATAAATAAATAAATACAAACATAATATTTATGTTTATATGTGTATAGAGAGAGACGCACACAGGAAAACACATGCACACACCACGGGCACTTGCTGGGAGGGTGTCTGGCTGGGTGGCTAGCGGAGTGTCAGGCCTCCATCCCAGACAAACACCATCGTCATCACCGACTCATCATTTCTCTCTTTCTCTATTCAGGCGTAGTCGTTGTCGTAATACGGAAGTCGGAAGTTCACACTGCCTCTTTTACCTTCTTTCAAATGATCTCCTCCTCCTTCTCCCCCCTACTACTGCTACTGTTGTTCCTCAGACTTCTGCTACATGACTACACTACGGCTACTAGAAAGCCTTTGCTACTGCTGCTAAAAACTAAAAAGTATAGAGACTGCAGGATAGCTTGCCTGTTTAGCAGTTGTTTAGTTACCAGTTTGGTAGATAAAGTAGTTTTTTTTTAATTTAACATTGTCTTCTCTACCTTAAGCCCTAGTACAGCACAAAACAAAAGGGCGATAGGGAAGGATGTAAGTAAGATCGTGTTTCTCCAATCTTTCAGTTAATTAAGAAGGGTGAGGCCTACCTTGGAACAAGGTAGTATTTGAAATTTACTTGGATTAAAATTTTAAAACATCGACCTATGACACCAACGGAAAATACATAATTCACTTAATCACAAAATAGGCCACAACTCTTTTTGCTTGTCTAAAAAAAAAAAAAACTTTAGGCCTGATCAAATTTAGCTAAAACTGGCTGGTGATACCGATATTGCTTTGCTGATGTTTCACTACCTAATACCTACAGAAAAGATCCAAGACTTTTTTTTGTTTTGCTTTAAAAGAAAATGATCGCAAGTAGAAGTACTCTGTAAGAATCGAACTCATTTACACAAGACTAAACAGTAGTCGGAAAGACTAGTAGATTATCAATCATTACTAGTCTCTACGACGAGGCGTCTGTTGAATAACTGTTGTTTTGTTTGTTTTTTGTAATATGCACTGACGCAAATAATTAATCATATATTTCAATTTGTTTATTTTATTTCGTGCTCGGGATCGATTGCCTGTGACTTAAACTGAAATTTTATAATCACAGCATTATTTCCATTTTCATTGTAAATTGCATTGGCATCCAATTGGGACTTTGAACAGAAATAATTCAACTCAAATTATTCTCGATTCTTTGTCAATGCGGACATCCTGGCCTGGGACAAAAATTGATTTCCTAATATTAATTGTTCCTGATAAATCATTGAACTGAGAAAGATTGTTTGAACAGATGAAAATCGTATAACCTTCTCTTGGGTCACTGTCTCTGGAAAGTTACTAGGTAAAAAAAAGTATTTACTAGTTTGGCGCAAGGCCACTAGTTTTGGAGTAATCCGTATCAAATTTATAAGAGAAGTAATGATGTAGAAGGCAAGCTGGTTAACAATTGTTTAACAGTGAAACATCCCCAAATTATTTACATAGCTTATTTTTTTACAAGCCTGTATGCTATCCAATCCATTGAAGAGTTTTTCATTGATTATAATAATTTGTATTCTTATCAACTCTTTGCAGGTTATTTAAAGCCAGAAAATGTTTTTAGATTGTAAGAATTTTTATTTTTTGAGATAATAATGATTTAGTGATACAAATCTTACTAATTAACTTATTGCTAGGGGAGAAGAGGTGGATTTGTACCTTTCTCAAGGGTAAGTGTGCATAAGTGAATATAATGAACACAACTGGATTTGGAACTCAGCTCTCTGATTAACAATTCCAAGCCATTATTCATAAAACCACCCACACATCCAAGCTTACAGCACCTGGTATTTCCAAGTGGTCACCGTCTAACCAGGCTCAACATTGCTTAACTCCAGTGATTGTATGGGGAAACATTATTTCAACATGATGTGGACATAAGCCAATGAAGAGTAACCTATAAAAGTAATATCTTATACTTGCTTGTTGACCACTGTTTGATGGTTAGGCAAACAAAGTATATAAGTATTTATTAAGCTTATCTTACCATAAGTGTAAGGCACCTGCTGAGGATTGAAATCATGTCAGGATATTTACTTGCTAAGTACTTTTCTAAAATGAAGTGCCCAAAAATTGGTGAGATACTCAATGAGGTGCAAACATCCGACATTAATAAATGATCTACAAGTAAAGGTTGCTTATTTTTTAACAATTTTGCTTTGTTGGGTAGGACTAGAATATGCTGACTGCATCAACCACAGAGGAGTAAGACTCCCTAACTAGGACCATCTACCTAGTAAATACTTATAGACTCAAATATAAATGACCCATATTTACTTTTTTTTTTTTTTTTATACAATGATGTTTATCCTGTACAAGGCCCAAGAGCCACTCAAGATAGATGGTTACAAAGTAAGAGGCCCAGTGAGGAAGATAACATTTGACACTAGACTTGAATAGATTAGTGACAATGGAAGCATCCTCTTGGGAGTCACTTCTACAAAACAGTGCTTTGTGGGAAGAAACTGCTGAAACTAGAGGATGTAGTTTGTATGAACACTTTCCATGGAAATAGTGATAGAGCAGTGAGAGGCTTGCAATGTTTTGTCTATTAGAAAAGGTTTGCAGGGTGAAAAATAATTTGTCAGATACAGAGAGGCTTTTGGACTCTATTGAGACTGGAAAGTGAAGACTGGGCAGCTTCAGCCCATATATGGTAGCAGTACTCTATTTTTTTTATCTTATCTGGGTCTTATAAAAGTAGAGAATAGCAGGAGGGGTCTGGTACTTACTGGAGTGGTACAGAGAACTGACCCTTTTTCCAACATCTTTAGCAAAGGCTCATATATATACAAGTTCTATACCTGAACCAAGTAAATGCTTCCAGATTTAAATATGAATGGTCAATATTTACCTATTTTTGAACCAAGTAAATGATTATAAACTTAAATATAAAATAGAAATCTGATTTTGACATTAAATAACCTGATAAAGATTAATATGTCACAACATGAACCTATAGTAGGATTAGGTAGTAGTAACACCATATGGAAATATACACTTACATTTTCACTAAGAGAATGACAAAGAAAACTCTCTCTCTCTCTCTTCTCTATTATACATACTTCCTTTCCCTCCTTCTGTTGTTCTTATCCTCGGTAACTGACAGAACCCGGATATAGCTTACATGGGTCAGTGAACGTCATAAAAAAAATCAGCCAATGACAACACGTCCTGTCAAAAATCAAACAGAAAACACGGATGTGTCAGGCCCAATAAGAAAAAAAAAACACGTGTACAGCAGAAGAAGTGGGAGATTGTTTCAATGTAGCAGTTTGAGACACAAAGGTTGAAGATTTCTCAGCTATGCGTTTGACCAGATGTGCAACTCCAGAAGAAAAAGAAGAAGAAAGGATGAATTCAACAAATTAATTTCTGTCAGCCAAAAACACAACTCTGTATGAACTCTCAAATCACAAAAGGACCATGACTATAGTCACCCACTCTAATTACTGTAACCAAATGGAGTCAGCAATAAAATGATACTATAGGTAGTAAATTTGGCCTTTACTTATGTATTAGCGCAACCTTCATCTCTTCATACCATAAACCAACCTAACCTAATTTAATCCACTGAATTATGTTAGATAGTCTTTACTGATTTATCTGCCCTTGTAATCTTTTGTTCACTATTGTAATTTTTATGATAAAAATCTGCTTCAGAGTATACTAAAGAATGGTATTTCAGTCATGTTGCAAGTAGTACTTGTTTTCTTTATACATAATATCCTGACATCTAACGTCATTGTAATGAAAAGTAAATATATATTACTAAAAGAGAATTACAAAAAAATCTTCTGGTTGATGGTAGATATTAGACTTGTTATGAACTAACTCAGTGTTGTATTAACTTACCTATATTTTTCTCTCTATAGATAATTTAATATCCATATCTATATTTATGTGCAGGTAGCATAATGGATTTTGGCATGGAAAATAAAATGCATGAGGCAAGTTCAAATTCTGGTCTAGTTTGTTGCATCCCCTTTTGCACTATTAGTGTAAAAGCGAATGCAAAAAAACTAATCCAAAACTTAACAAAGGCATGAATCCATATTCTCCCAGCTATAGATTAAATACCAGGATAGACTCTCTAAGAGAAGACAATTCTGAATTCCAAACCATAGAGAAGGCAACTTGACATTACTCCACTATCTTTCCCAGGAATACATGGCAATTCACAGATAATTAAGAACAGCAATCTGTGCTGAAGAGACCATGGAGTATTCACTCACACCATAGTAGTTAGTGGCAGTAGAATTTTAGGCTTGTTTTGTTTTTTAAAATAAAAACAGGAAAAATAAATGTACACAATACAGATGGTTATACTTTTCATTTACTACCTCAAGTTCATAGTTTGACTCAGGAGCTGTCTATCTAACTGACAAACATACATTCTGTCTTCTGACAATTGATGGTTAGTCCTTTCTTCTCACTTTCTTTTAGTCCCTTCTCTGGGAATTCCTGCAGTTTCCTTTCTATATCTATGATCTTATGTTGTTAAAATTTATGGCCCCTGGTAATAAATCCTAGCAGGACTTCTAGTCCTCTCAGGATCACCTCATTATAAAGGTTTAAGAAGACACATTCTTGTCTTATGCCCCTTTCTATTTTTGTGTATTTACTGAATATATTTTGTCTCTATGCAGACGGATAGCTACCAGTATAAATTCTGGATTGATTGATTTGTTACAGCTTATCAACCATTTGCAGTTTATTTAAAGCAGAATTCATTTTTACATTGTAAGAAATTTTGTTTTATGGAGATAATAATGGTTTTGTGATACAAATCTTACTAATTAACCCATAGCTGGAGGGAGAAAAGATGGATTCATATTTTTACTAAGGGTATTTGTACATATGTGAATATAATGATCCCAACTGGAATTTGACCTCAGCTCTCCATTTAAAAACTCCAAGACATTATTCATTACACCACCCACACATACAAGCTTACATTCCCAAGTGGTCACCTATCTAGGTACTGACATATGCTTCACATTGCTTAACTTTGGAGATCATACAGGAACCAGCATTTCAACAAGATGTTGTCATAAGCCTGATTGAAAAAGAAGTGCTAAAAACACTGACCTGAAACTATAAATTGATAAAAGTATTTGTCAAGTGTACTCTCAGCAAGCATTAAATCAAGTCCTTTCAAAATAAAAGATAAAATCAGTATTACTTGAAAATAATAATAAGTTATATGTGATATAGTTGTACATTGTACTGTTGTTGACTAATAGTTTTATCTGATTTTTCTCTATCAAAAGTACAAACTTCTGCTAACAATACAGAAGAGTTGAATATCAATATCCACCCTTTCAAACCAACAAATCTATCTGATTTGATTTATCTATCTGATCAATGGACAACACTTCAAATTCTGTAGCATGTATAACTATATTTGTGCTAAAAGCTTCATTCTTTCAGAATTAGGTAAGAGACGCCATGTTTGAATTACTCATTCACATTTCAAGTGACTTAACTCAAAAGAGATAAATAGAACAGTCATTTTTTTGATGAATGAAATTATTTCCATAATGGTAATGGTTGAGATATGGAAGTAAGGTTTATTCTCCCATTTTCACTTCCTCCATTATGAACATTATTATAGCCATGATATAATAACACAGTATTTCACAGACGGAATCGAATGAATAAAAGGAAACCAAATGACCAACATGATTTGTTCTCAAAGAGAGTTTTATACCACTAAGTCATACACAAAATTATATATACATATATAAATTTGTCCCATGCAGAGAAAATATAACACATGTCTACACAACAAGCAGTTTGAAAAGGAAATGAAAAGATAGGGTTTTACATATAATATGGCAATTCTTCTGTGTTTCTGGAAATTCTTCAGTGTTTCTGGAGAAGTAATATTTAGAATTTGAGTAGGCAAGATTTATCTATTATATCCCTCATGAAGATATATTCCACAAACAGAGAAATAACAAGTCTTGGGGTTTTCCCAACATGAAGACTGCGAACTGGGGTCTATATCTGGGGGAGATAGATTCCCAAAGAGAAATGGTGCCATGGGCTTGTAAGCTGCACTATGTGGGAGTTGGCTGGGGGTGGCAGATTTAGCTTCCAACTGGATGAAGCAAGGGCCTTGCCCAAATGGAGACTAAATTTGCTAAAAAAATAACTTCGGTCTGACTGCTAAAGATGACTGACTGACTATTTTTGTCAAACTATGAAGTGACATCACAAGGCAGCCGTCATGTGAACCCCATGACTTCATTTCCACCAAAGGGAGATAATCACTTTTGTGTCCCTACAGAAGAAACATTTATCATTCTTTGATAGTCAGCAGTACTGTTGGTTTATAAAATCTTTTTCTTAAAAGAGTTCTTTAGTAAATTAGACTTCTCATGTCCTCTAAATTTTATAGCTCTTTCTTATATTAATTGGAGTTTCCTTGCAAACTTGTTTTTTTGCAGTGTGGCAAGTTAACAGCTTGACTATATAATTATTTTCTTTTCTAGTTACATGAGTTACTCATTTTTGTTGTTATTGGCATTGGAAATGTTCATGTTATGTGCTTTTTGCTATTGAATACTCTTTTAAATGAAACCAGGTGGGTGGTACTGAAGCTGAATACATTAAGTCAAATGCAATCACTGAATTTTGATCCATCTTTATCATAAAGAAACACAGGACAAATTGACTAAAGATGTATATAAGATGAAATAATATAAAGATATTTCTAGATAATTGTTGTGGTGTCCTCCCTCTGTCTTTTCTACAAATATTTTCATGGCAACTTCTCTGACAAGCTTTTTTACCTGGTGCCCCGATTACATATATTTAAGCATGCTACTCAATTGGTAACTAGGTCTCACCTTTTTACTGTTGAAGTAGCTAAATGCAGCTTACACTTCTACTCCAACAGTTTCTTTTCTCGCACTCCCCACCCATGGAATTCCCTTCTGTTTTCTTGCTTCCCTGATAACTACAATCTTCAAAATTTAAATGCAATATCAATTGCCATCTTCTGTCTTCTTGAACCCTATTCGTTTTTTGTTCTTTCCTCAGTCTTCCTCATTCTCAGTCTTCTTATTTTTATTCCATGTAACCCCCTGCATTCTGTTGACATTATTGCTTTGCTTGGGGTGAAATGTTTTTAAAAAAATTCTGTTTTAGTTGATAATCTTCCAGGAAGTTCAGATCAAACTCTTTATTTAATATATAAAACAAACTACATTCTGCTGTTAAGTGGGGCAAGGAATGGCTTGTTAATTTTAATACCTTCAAAAGGAAACTGATCTCTTTTAATTGTCTAAGAAAAACCTTTTTATCTTCTATCAGCATGGCTGATGCTAACCTCCAGGAGAGGACACGTTGTGCCTTCTCAGACTAACATTTTCCGCTGACATGAAGTGGGATATTGAATCAATTGCTAGGTCTGCAGCTAGGAAAATTGATGTATGCAGCTTACACTTCTATTCCAACAGTTTCTAAGTCTACCATTTTTTCATACTTTGAATATTTCTAAGTCTACCATTTGTTCATACTTTGAATATTTCTAAGTCTACCATTTTTTCATACTTTGAATATTTCTAAGTCTACCATTCCCCCATACTTTGAATATTTCTAAGTCTACCATTCCCCCATACTTTGAATATTTCTAAGTGTACCATTCCCCCATACTTTGAATATTGCTGCCACATCTGGTCTGGTGCTCCTGCTATATATTTAAAGATTATTGGTTATTCTCAGGTTACTGCGCATTCTAGGGGAGGCAACTCGTATAATTTATTTCAGTCGAGTTAATTTATCCTTCTTATGTTGCATGTGTCTTACACAGGACCAAAATATATCACTTTTTTTAATCCTAGCTAGCTTGATTTATTTACTATACCATTTTTCCCACTGGACAATTTGGTGGAGGAAACCTGAAATTCAATCTCTGGGTTGGCAGTGTGAAAAGTAAGATGGAGTTACATCATGATTTGACAATATTTTTCTGTTATTTTTTAAAAATCATTTTGCTCTAAGCAAGGCGACAATGCCACTAGTTACAGGGAGCCAAAGAGAATCGGAAGACTTTAATGTGGAGAAGTGAAGAAAAGAGCAACAAAGGAACAGGATTCAAGGAGACAGAATATGGCAGTTGACACTGCATTTAAATTTTTGAAGATTGTACGTGACAGAGGAGCAAAAAATCAAAAGCGAGAAAATAAACTATTACAATAGAACTAACGGTTGCATCTTGCTAGTTCAACAGTAGAACAGTGAGACCTAGTTGCCAATCACACTTAAATTCATGCAATTATTATTAAAATCTGCATGTCCTACTCTGGGGTACACTTTTAAAATTTTTTGGCAAACATGGACACAATAAGACAGAGTGTCAAAAGAACATTTTTTTTTTCCCCTGACACTGCTTTTTTAACAACCTTGACTCTTTGGCAATGTTTATTGTTTTAAAAAGCAATTATCAGAATTAGAATAAAAACTAAACATATGAAAGTGAATTGATACATATTTTTTCGAGAATTTACAACAAAAATGTTAAATACTATTTATTTATTTATTAGATGGTTTATTTACAATAATTTTATATTTACAAAATTCTAAAAAGTAATACAATTAGAACTAATGCAATATTTATCATTTACCAATTTATAAAGAAATAAATATGAAAACAATTTTTTTTTATTCATAAAAAAATTTACTAAATTATTAAAATATGTAAAATAACTATAAGGAAGTCCTTATTATTTACCATTTTATAAAGTTTGAATCAGTTGGCAATTAGCTGATGTTTTGCCAACCATGCTAAGAAATAATATAATAAATAAATATTGTTTATTAAGAATCTCAAGAACAAAAGAAATATTGTTTATTATTATCTCAAGAACAAAGAAAATGTATAAATTCACTTTCATATATTTAGGTTTTGTTGCAATTCTAATCACTGCCTTTAAAAAAAAATAAACATTGTCAAAGAGTGAAGGTAGTTAAAGTGGTGTCATGCAGAAAAACTGTCCTTTTGACACTAAGTTTTATTGTGGGCATGTAAGTCCATGTTTGCCATTTTTTAAAAAAATTATTTAGTAAATTCTCAAGTTTGTACCTTATTTCTTGTTTAAAATATAATGTTAATAAGAGTGAGAACTTTCAGTTATTTCTTATAAGCTGTGTGAGATAAGATTATGTGTTAACAAATCTGAGCTTAATTTTTTAATATGCTTAATTTTTGGCTTAATCTTAGCTTTGCCATGTTTTTTTCAATAAGCTTCAGACTAACCCTTACCCACCAAAAACAGTGTAGTGATTAACAAGACAACCATTCAGATCTTTGCTAATATATTGAATATGATCCTCACTGTGTATTCTAGGCCTACAACTATAGTACATTGAAACACCTGCTCTTGTATGATCATCAAAGTTAAGAAATGTCAAAACTGGTCAGTACCTAGGTGGGTGACCACTTGGGAATATCAGCTGCTGTAAGTTAGGATGTGTGGGTGGTGTAATAGAAAAAGGTTCGCAATTAGAATTCGGCTCTTCAATTTCCAGTTCTAGTCAGGTTCATTATATTCTCTTACATGCAAATACCTTTTGGAATAGTATGAATCCACTCTTCCCCGAGCTATGGGTTAATTTGTATGACTTATATCAGTAAATCATTATTATCTCATAAAATGTTTACAATCTAAAAATATTTTCTGGCTTTAAATAACCTGCAAAAGGTTGATAAGCTGTAAAAAAAAAAACACAAATATTTTGGGGTGTTTCATTGTTATGTCATACTTAACAAGTGTGGCGATAGGGGTTACCATTATTGTTGTGAACGACGAACGTCGCAGTCATCATTATTGTAGTGATTGAGTTACCAATATTTAATTTTGTTTTAGGAGAGATGGGATTAAGGACAATGCGTGGACGCAATGCAATTTATATATGACGTAAATCGCACATAGAATAAAATACAAAACTGAACGGAATGATTTCAAAACATAACAGTTGAATTTATTAATGTTTTATATACATGCATGCGAACTAAAAAGGTAGGACAGAGTCGTGTCCCTTTGAGTAGGTATTAGTTGTACCTGAGTTCATATTAAGAAGTAATATTAAACTTGTAATTTAGAAGAATAAAGTTTGGAATTGTGAGTTGTAAAGTTGGTAAAAGTTCAGAAGTGATTTCAGAGTTTGTGAATGTTGGTAATTGTCTTTAACGTCTAACCCCAATGGTTAAGACGGGAGTTCTTGAAGGTTACATCTTGGCACTTGGTGAGACCAAGGAATGAGACGTGAGAAGAGAGATGAAGAGAGAATAGAGAAGAGAAAGAGAGAGAGGGGTTTAAACGTGTTGGAGTTTACACGTATAAAAAAAAAGCGTTATACCACGTGGGAGGCTCAAACAGAGAACGCGTGAAAACAGATTGGTCTCGTGCAGGCGGTTTGATTGGTCAGAACTGACCAATCAACAAGCTGGATTGAGGGTGATTGACCAATGAATACTTGTTATATTTGTATGAAAGTAGGATGTTACTTACCAGATAGGAAGAGTGCATTTCCTAAAAAGAGGTAAGGCTGGTTTGTTGTGGAAGATCCCACACAAGTTTTGCATGCGGATCATGACTTCTTTAATGAATGAGATTATATTTACTCCAAACATTGTGGTCAACTGCAGAAAGAAACGGCAACCTACTGCGGGAAAATCTTCTTCCTAGTCAGTCGTGAACTGAAAGAGACATGATCGCCTCAGTGTGTATCATGTACGGCACTTAACTGTTTGATTTTTAACGAAGTAAAGTCCAGAGAAATGTGGCAAGGGAAATTATTTAAAAATCCTTTACATAAGTAGTCTCCCTTGAATTAATAGATGATCTCTTGTTGAACTGAATGAATGCTATTATTGTTTTGTTACAGGCATTAGAATTTAAATCACATCAATAATGACGATAACAACAAATGAAAACTTTAGGTACTGCTACAGAATTTCTAAATAAACCCGATAGATGCATTTTAGATAGTTTAAATATCTTCTTTGAAGTTAAATTTAGGTTTTATTTGAATGAAAAATTAGTTTTCGTATGTAAAGATTTGTGCATTTTAAAAACATTGACACGTTTTCTCGTCATTCATCGAACCATCATTAAGACGAAAATTGTAAGCAACAAATTAAAAAATTTTCTTAAAAGTCGAATATTTTTCCTACAGATATGTTTCGAAGTCTTTTTTTAACAAATTTAAGGATTAATTAACTGGATTTTTGTAAATGTAATGTTCACGTTTTACTTTGTTGCAGACCCAGTAGCATGCAGTGCTGGTTTATTAAAAGGTAGCCTTGTGCCAGACACTACTTATGACCGCCTAATCCACAAACAAAGTAAAAATATTGAATGAGTGATCTTTAGTGAGGAAAAGGGGTCATTTAACACATGCACAAAAATAGTAAAATATAGATAGCCAGGATTAAACGACAAAATGAGTCTGGTGGAAAACAATAAGAAATTTTATTTTAATAACAAATAATCTTGTCTCAACGGTGGAGACTATCAGAAAAGGAAAGGACTGTTTTTAGCCTTTAGGCAGTTAGTAATATGTAGTAATTAATAGAATTTTAAAGTTCCGTGCCAAAACGAAAAAAAAAAAACAAGATGGCTAAGGCGGGAAAAGTTTCTTCAAATGAAAGCTCTGGAATGTAGTCTTCTTGTACAAAAGATGTATGCATACACAAGGAAAAATACTCACTGCGAGGTTTAATAATGTGTGTGTAATGTTATCTTTTTTTTAAACTGGTTCGTAAAGGTTAGAATACAAAAAGAGGTGTATGAAAAGTTCATCAATCTTCAGTGAAGGAAAATTCTGAGTTGTTCGCATCAAGATGAGGAATTGGTCTTGGAAAAGTATGATGACGACAGTGTCGTAGATTCTGGTAGAAAATGAAGAAGGTTCAAACATGTTGTTCACTTCAAGACGAGGAATTTGGTCTTGGAAAAGTGTGATGTCGACAGTGTCGATATTCAACGATTTCTAGTAGAAAAACGGAAGAAGTTTCAAACAAGTTGTTTGAAGAAAAGTTGTAATCACACGACATGTTGAAGTTTTGGTTAGTTAAGATATTCCGGCCCGCGTATGGGTTAGGGACACGGAATAAATGAGTCAACCATCTAGTTTGAAAATCAAGCGGCGACTAACTTGAAAACGCTGTTCGTCTGTGACGTCAGGACACGCGCGGGGAAAAAATTAAAATTCTGATTTTAGACGGTATCAGGAGTAGCTAGCCAACAACCTCCCTCACGTCAGCGTTTACTGCTATATCTAGCTGAACGTGACAGGAAGGGGTGCAGTCCGCGCACGCACACACACAAAAGGGTTGTTTTATTAAATCATGCAGGCACCAATTCTCAAAAACAATTATTTTTGAGTTTTATTGAAGTATTTGTGGTAAAATTCGAGACGAATTTCCAGTGTGTTCACATTTGATATTGCATAGATATTTTTATTGAAATAACATTTTCAGGGATATTTATCTTATAACTGTAACCCAACAAAATGACAAACAGAATAAACTAAATTAAAATTTACACAGGAAATATCGAAAATGACGGAGAAAGAAACAGATCCCCAAAAGAATATTTCTACAATATTTTCTAATAAAATAACCTATTCGACATACAATTAATACATTAATGAATAAGTAACAAAGATCTCATTTGAATCGTATAATTTCCTGATTTTTGGCAAATATTTTAAAACAGCAGGTCACGACTTTTTGCTTTCACTTGCAAGCACTTCGGTAATGCTGACTACAGCCATCATCTTCAGGTTTGTCAATTTTTCAGTTCACTAGCAAAATTTTGATATTACTTCAGTTTTTTTTTTTCTTCTTATTCTTTATATAATTTGCTGAGAGAGTGACATTGACTTTCTGACAAATTTCATTTTCCTCCAGGTTTTCTAGACTGAACTGAATGATCTCGGAATTTCAAAGTCTCGGAGAAATTTAGTTTTTCATTTCTGGCACATTTTTCTGATTTCTGCATTTTTCATTAGTTTATATAGTCAGATGCCATTCATTTGCACGGTTACTAGTGGGTGACATTACCCAACCAGTCATGTGTACTTTTGTAATACTTCTAAGCCAGATTGTTTTGGTCACATATACATCTCTGAATAGGGCACCTCGACGTGGTGTAATTGTTAGAAAGCTTGTCTTGCTAGATCAATTACGACTGAGTAGTGAGTTCGATCCTCACTGGGTGCCCCATACTTCCGGCCTTGTGCCACATCTACGCGGCGCTTAGAAAATCAATATACATCTCTGAATAGCATAAATGAATTTAAGTAAACACTCTTGCAGGTGAGAGGTCATAACAAAGAAGTCAACATCAGGTTAACAGCAATAAATTTACTGCATGCGTATTTGTCAGTTGTTTACAAAGTATAAAATTTATCTGTATGACCATTCAAATGGAATATCGCGCAGGGTCGATTTTAAAGTATGTAGGGATGCAAAGGGTGATTATCTCCTTTTGGTTGAGACGAAGTCACGTGGCGAGTGGTGAGTGATGTCAATTCATAGAGAGTTCCCGCCAGTTGCTTTTTATCCGCCCTAGAGGCAAGACATGTTTACGCATACTTCGCAGCAACGGGCGTGAAGAGGACAGACGTGACTGCTGAGAAGACAGATGTGACAAACCCACAGCGATAAGGTGAACAGAGGAACCCATATGATCTCACCAGAAACATAAATCACACCGACCTACCCGTTTTTCCCGTGTAAAATATTACAAGTAAGACCCTCTCTCTCTTTTCGTCCCATTCACACTGCTTGTTGTATGTATATATATATATATATATATATATATATATATATATATATATATTAAGCGTTTCACCCCAAGCAAGGCGAGAAGCTACTAGGACGCAAGGGGTTACAGAAGATTTGGAGCAAGATCAGATAGGAGTGATAGAGGAAAAGATGAGGAGAAGGATAGTGGATAGATCAAGGCAAATGGATATGTCAATTGACATAACATTTGAATAGTTGGAGATTATAGCTCTCAGGGAAACTGAAATGGAGAAGGGAGTTCCACAGGCGAGAGGTGCGATATATATATATATATATATATATATATATATATATATATATATATATATATAATAAAAAAAGCTTAAACACTAATATTCCATGGTCATAATTTATTCCATTATATCGTAAATACGATCCAATTCATCAGACCTACAAATTCAAAAAGAAAACGGAAATAAAAATAGAATTTAGAGAGAGTGTAAGTATGAGAGTGTGGGACGAATGTTAGAGCTAAAGAGAGGGGTAACAGACGAGAGAAGGTGGGAGATTAAAACTTAACAGAGAGTAGTTTTAGAGAGGTGAGTTGAAGACGGTTTAAGTGATATATATATGTTATGATTTCTCTGTGTGGTACAAATTTGTAACAAGTATGCATATATCGACACAAAAGTCTCTTTGTGAACAACCGATTCTTTTCTTTTAGCTATTCTATTCCGTTCGTGTATTAAGGTGTTACTATATCACAGATATAATTATGTCTATAATGGGAAACAGAAACTGGGAATATTCTTTCTTGTACATCATTCGCATTAAGTATGTGTCCTACACGTACATGGAAAAAGAAACAAAACGTCTCAATCTCCTTCGGCATTTCCCCTTTTGGCGATATCTCAAGTGTCAAAGATTAAACCTAGTCCACTCCTGAAGGATAAGTATTGCTAGTGAGGACGGCTCTCTGAAGTGGTTGCTTAATGATAAACGTGAGTTATAAAGATCGAATGAATTTCTAAAAATATTGATTGTCCATTTATATAGTTAAAGAAATTTACATAGGTGGTACCAATAACAACATTTCTAGATCTACTATTACTTTAACAACGGTTACGTTCAACAAACATTTATCAAGAAGAACGGAAATACGTTCAAATATTTTATACGCATTTTTAAAATTTGCCAACTTCATTCAAGCTCTCTGAAACCGCTCTACACGTGATGTCACTTGTATACGAGACACGCATATTTCAATTTGAAATGTAGTGTCTCTAAAAATGCCAAGATGAAGCTATTAATATTTTTTTATTCGATACTGACTTCATCGAAGTTCCTGATAATGACCAGAGATGGCCGAATGTAGTCGAATAAAACTTAGAACAGTTTCTTTACAAATGACTTATCCAGAAGTCAAACGTTAAAAGTTGGCATTTTTTTTTTGAAACATTGTAAATGTCTCCAATCGCATATAAAGATTTTATCATTTAATGTTAGAAAACTTGCCAAAAATGTAAAAGGCTTTATTGGCTTGGGACAGTGATAGTTGATATATGTTGCCCCCAGAAAACAAAATTAAAGAAGGACTTTATAATACTATCGGAGTTAGACAGGACAAGTTATCAGATTGGAAACTGACTAAATATTAAAGAAATGGTTTTCCATCCATAGTAAATGGAGTATTCCATCATTTCCCGTAAAATCTTTGAAGAATTTAGATGACCTGCAATCATTTCGTGCGTTAACAAAGGACAAGGAGATTTAAAGATGACTGATAAAAGTTAATTACAAAGTTACTGAAGGTGAGAAATCAAACTGAGTTGCACTGTGCCTTCAAGTTGAAACAGCTCTCATGATAATGGGGGCGGAAATTCAAAATGGACATTCTGCATAAAACAATCTTGGATGCCTGACATTCTTTCTATTTATTGTCTCCCGTTTTTATTTGAATTAAAAAAAATGTTCAACTTTTAAAACTCATACAGAAAAGGAAACCTGTTTACTATGGCAAATATATTTATATTAAGCTTTGATATATTTATAGAAGGAAGACTGCTCAATATTGGAGACATAACGTTTCTAGATAAAGACAGTATGAACATAAGAATCAACATGGATGGTGACTGCCAGTTTCGCGCCTCAAAGCGATCTTGGCCCGAAGATCACAGTGAGGCATAAAAATGGCAGTTACCATATAGTGTTGATTTTTATTTGTACCCAATCGCTCTCAGTTATATAAGAATAAAGTGTCACTGCCGACACTTGAGTTTGAAGATAGATCGCCAGTGATCCCATTATTGAATTAAGTGGATCATGTGACCATAGAGGAAACGTATATACGTCTAGATTGATCATATTCTTAGTCTATCCTCTATACTATTCGGATCGCTATTTCTCTCCTTTATTCACTATACTCTTCCTCTATTCGGATCACTATACGGATTACTGTTCGAGCGAGTATTATCGAGTAAGTACGATTAATGCGAGTGATATTTGAAGGCGTCTGGCACCAGTGTTGCGGACCCGGTAGCATGCAGTGCTGGTTTATTAAAAGGTGGCCTTGTGCCAGACACTACTTATGACTACCGAATCCACAAACAAAGTGAAAATATTAAATGAGTGATCTTAGTGAGGAAAAGGGGTCACCAATCTGGTTGCAGAGTAAAATTAATAGTAAATGTGGCTCCTTTGGTGAATAAGGGGTCATTCAACAAGTGCATAAAAAATAATAATACAATGTAGATAGACAGGAGGAAACGACAAAACGAGTCTGGTTGAAAAACATATATGAAATTTTATTATATTTAACTCGTAATTTGTCTCGACAGTGGAGACATTCAGTAAAGTTACTGGATCTTTGCAGTTAATGAAAAGGTTGTGACATGTAATCACTGAAGGAATGTCAGAGTTCCGCGCCAAAACAGAAAACCAAGATGGCTAAGGCGGGAAAAGTTTCTTCAGGAAGAAAGTTCCAGAACAGTCAATTTATACGGAATATTATACGTACACAACAAAGAAAATACTCACTGCGAGTTTTGATAGTGTGAGTGTAATGTTATATTTTTAAGGTACTGGTTCGTAAGGATTACAAGTTTCAAAGGTGTATGAACAAATTATCAATTTTCATTGAGGAGAATTCAGAGTTGTTTGCATCAAGACGAGGAAATTAGTCTTGGAAAAAATATATTGACGACGGTGTCGTAGAACTCTACTTTTTCTAGCTGAAAACGGAGGAAAATTCAACATGCTGTTCGCATCAAGACGAGGATAAGTCTTGGAAAAGTATGATATCGACATGTTGAAGTTTTGGTTAGCAAAGATATTCCCGCCCGCGTATGGGTTAGGGGTACGGAATAAATGAGTCAACCATCTAGTTTGAAAATCGGGCGGTGACTAACTTGAAAAAGCTGTTCGTCGGTGACGTCAGGAAACGCGCGGGAAAAAAAAATTCAAATTCTGATCCTATACGGTATCAAGAGTAGCTAGTAACCTTCCTCACGTCAGCGTTTACTGCCTATATCTAGCTGAACGTGAGAGGAAGGGGTGCAGTCCGCGCGCGCGTGCACACACGCAAAAGGGTGGAATTCACGATTCCACACCTGTATCGTTCAACGGCGTACTATTGTGGCATCTGCGATTACAAAGTCTCTACTACAACGAGCATTACGAAAGTGACAACGAGTATTCGTTGACATGACAAAAAGTGGCAACGAGTGTTCCTTGATATCACAAAACTCTCATATATATATATATATATATATATATATATATATATATATATATATTGTGACGAAAAAGACATGACTTTCCCCGAAGTTCAAAACGAGTGCGAACGTGTCTTGCCTGCAAAGTAACGCGGAAAAGAAATATGGCCGCTATCGAAGACAAAATTTATGTGCGCCGATCTCGTCCAAAACGAGACGATATTCGCACACATGCAAATTTCTGCCGTATCATACAAGCATAAAAAGCGAGATGCCAGCAGCACGACTCAGAAGGTTCGGGTCATTCGGCGGACTTTGTGCAATAGAGTTGGATGTACGAATTGACTGACGGACAAAGAGGAAGTCGAAGTAGGCAAGGCTGAGGTTTTTTTTTTTTTCACAACTGCCCGGTGTAACGGCCGAGAAAGAGAGTTTCGCAATCCATTTTCTTGAGGCGACCGACGACGAAAGAAAAAAAGCTGGTTTGCCGGCGAACGGTGCACTGCACTT
Organism: Acanthosepion pharaonis; assembly: GCA_903632075.3. Classification (NCBI taxonomy): domain Eukaryota; kingdom Metazoa; phylum Mollusca; class Cephalopoda; order Sepiida; family Sepiidae; genus Acanthosepion; species Acanthosepion pharaonis. The sequence continues at coordinate 1,367,286 of CAHIKZ030004998.1, read as the reverse complement.
TCTGACCCCCTTCTCGTCACTTTCTTATTTTCTTTACTACAGATATATATATATATATATATATATATATATATATATATATATATATATATATGAGGGGATTGCAAGTGTATTGGAAATGTATCGGTGGGGGTTTAAATGAAATATACATACGTTCTTTTTATCCCACTTCAAATGAACTCAAAAGGAACTGTTTAGTATGTATTCAACGGGACATAATTTCCGCTCTCTGGTTTTAAAATACACTTGATTTCCCCTCCACCTCCTTCCTATTCCTCATCTTCTACCGCACCTCACGTCTTACGCTTATTCATTCATTTATTATTTTAAAATAAAGCGTTCATAATTTTTTTTTAAGCGTTAGGAAACCAATTAACCGAAATCACCTAAAGATATCAAAAGGTTTAAACGAAGGTAGCGGAATCTGTTGATCTTCTCATATGATATTTCTAAGTGAAGATTCAGCTTGTTTATAGTTCAGGGAAATAGAAATACAGTGTAACCCGGATGTAAGAGAGTTGTCGGGACCGGAGAAGAAGTCTCTTATATCCGGGTTTCCCTTATATCCGGGTTTGGTCTATTTTATATACATTAACACCGGCTCTAATTTGGGACAAGATAAAATCTCTCTTATATCCGGGTTTCTCTTATATCCGGGTCTCTTATATCCAGGTTACACTGTATAAAGAAATACACTACCCCAGTTGACCCGAACAAAAAAATTAAATTAATTATCTACAACAAAAAATTTAAAACAGCTAACCTTATCCTCAAAAGTAACAACACACCTGCAAAATCAAAACTAGAAAAAGCGAACATTAATTATGAGTTCAAATGCTCCTTAAGGAACTGTGTTCCTGATCAAACCGACTCATAAATAATTACATCGGTCACACGAATAAATGCCTATCAAGACGACTTACGTTACACCTATCCATCCACAGCTCCATTAGAACTCATTTAAATACACACACAAACATACTAAACTTCATCTGAAACATACTGGTAGAAAATACAAGTATAATAACCTCATCAACATATAAAAAAAGATGAAAAATAATGGAAGCCTTAATAATAAAAAAGAAAAGGTCAATACTCAGTAATATTAATGTACCGACTGTGTTCGGAAAATAAAACATCCCTATAACTCTAGATACATACACACAACTTATACATCCAGTTAAAAAGTAAAAATAAAATCATTCTTGATAAGTAGAGCCGAAATTGGATTTACAGAAAATTTAGACAGTTTCTATACATGCTGTGTCCAGAAAAGAAAATAAATTGTTCAAACACACACACACAAAAAGTAAATAAATAAATAAAAAGCTTAAACGCAGTACCTTGTCCGTCGTCTTTAATGAAATATATATATATATGTGTGTGTGTGTGTGTGTGTGTATGTTTGCGTGTATATATATTGCATCAGACAGTGGTTCCTCCTACAAAGGTGGATGCAAGTTCGAATCTTACTAGAGGGTATATATTCCTTATTAAGCAAGGGTTAATCTGAAATTTAACTTGCCGAAGTTAAATTTTTAAGTTGACCTTTTAGCTTCTAATACCACCTCGTTACTGTTAACTCCGTTTTCCCTCCGCAGACACAAACTTCATTCCACATCCAAGCTGAAATGACAGACGACAACTTTCATCGTCTACGAAATAGTCTATTCACCACATCTGGTAAAAAGATTTTTTTGAATTTTATATATATATATATATATATATATATATATATATATATATATACCCAAGGAATTGGTTTAAATTACAATAACCAACAAATACTATTCTTAAAAGAGTGCCCAATACAGAGTAGAGCAAATATAATTATTTATTCAAAAATTATAACATAAATATGTTATAAAATCTCTATACAAAAATAGCCATTTTGTTTCAACCCTTCTGATGTCTTATCAAGAGATGGTGTTGAATGTAGAACTATATAGAATGTAGTTCTATATTCAACACCATCACTTAATAAGACATCAGAAGTGCTGAAACAAAATGGCTATTTTTGTCCGTCCAAGAATGCGCTTCTGAGGTCTCATCCTGGGTTAAAGCTGGAATCGACGCTTTCATCCCATCAAGGAAATATAGGGTCAAGTCGCGCTCCTCCCCCTGGTTCTCCGCTGCTTGCTCAGCCGACATCGCCCATAGGAACCACTACTTCCACCTATTCCATAGCGACGTGTCTGACTGCAATAGACGTCTCTTTGCCTCCGCTCGTAACGAATGTAAGCGTGTCCTCAACGATGCTAAGTCACTATTTGCGGCTCGGATGAAGGAACGTATTGCATCTCGCAAATTTGGCTCCAAAGATTATTGGCGTCTCTGCAAGAGCGTATTGAACAATTGCAAACCCTCTATACCTCCCTTATTCAACCAGTTCGAAGTCCTGACCTCCTCTACCGACAAGGCTGAATGCTTTGCTCGGAAATTTTCAATCAACTGGACGCTCGACTCTTCCGGTGTACCCATACCCGACTTCCCTCTTAGAACTGAGGCCCTATTGAGTGGGTTAAACATAACCCCGTCTTTGATATTGGGCGTTATCTCCAATTTAGACCCCAACAAGGCTAGTGGTGGGACGGGATACCAGCCATTGTCTTGAAGAAATGCGCGTCTGAATTGGCGCCCGCCCTTTCTAAACTATACAACTACTGCCTCAAGGAATCTTGTTTTCCTGACTGCTGGAAGTCTTCTTCGATTGTTCCTGTCTTCAAGAACTCCGGCGACCTCTCTGACCCTTCCAACTACCGTCCTATCATTCTCCTTCCCCTCTTCGGCAAAGTCTTCGAAGCCCTAATCAATACCGAGGTGGTTAATCACCTCACATCCCATAATCTGCTCTCAGACAAGCAATATGGTTTCCGCTTTGCCCGATCTACAGCTGATGTGCTTACGGCCATCACTGAAACTGTCTACCGAGCTCTTCAAAATAACGGGGAAGCCCGTGCCGTGGCACTAGACATCTCCAAAGCATTTGATAGGGTTGGCATGCCGGCCTTCTTCGCAAGCTCCAGGGTTATGGCATTACGGGTCGATTGTATAAACTAATACAATCATTCCTGTCAAACCGTGAATTGAAGGTCGTTCTCAACGGTTTCTCATCCAGTTCCTATCCCACGAACGCAGGTGTTCCTCAAGGCTCCATCCTAGGCCCCACTCTATTCCTTATCTACATAAATGACCTTCCTGACGCCATAAATTCCCAAGTTGGAATCTACGCGGATGACACCACAATTTATTCTTGCCTCAAAAACAAATCTAGTGTCACTGACAAAACTAACCTGGCCGTGCGTCTCGAAAAAGACCTCCAATCGATTGTGAACTGAGGCATGAATTGGCTGGTCAACTTCAACGCTTCTAAAACAAAACTGCTCTCTATTAATCACCACAGAGATCCTTCCCTGCCCTCCATTAGAATGGCTGACGCTCAACTTCTCGAGAGCACCTCTCTGCGGCTGCTCGGTCTCACGTTGACTGCTGACCTGAGATGGAATAAATACATTGAGTCAATTGCTTCGTCCACCGCAAGGAAAGTTGGCTCCCTGTGCCGCGCCAGGAAATTTTTCTCCACGGAATCGATCCTCCAGATCTACAAATCAACAATTCGCCCTTGCATTGAGTATTGCTGCTATATATGGTCTGGTGCCCCATCTGTTTGCCTCGGGGTTCTTGATAGGCTCCGGAGGCGGATATGCAATGTGGTTGGCCCTGCCCTGGCATCTCGTCCACAGTCACTTTCTCACAGACGCGCCGTCGCCTCCCTATGTCTGTTCTACAAATACTTTCATGGAAATTGCTCCGAGGAGCTGCATTCGCTGGTTCCCAGACGTCATGAGTTCAAGCGACCTACGAGGCTGGCATCCCGCTCTCACCCCTTCACTGTCGAAACTCCTAAATGTAGCCGTCTCTTCTACTCCAATAGCTTTATGTCTCGCACCTCTCGCCTGTGGAACTCCCTTCCCCATTCCAGTTTCCATGAGAGCTATAATCTCCAGCTATTCAAGTGTAATGTCAATCGATATCTCCAGTTGCCTTGATCTATCCACTACCCTCCTCCTCATCCTTTCTTCTATCACTCCTATCTGATTTTGCTCTAAATTTTCTGTAACCCCTTGCGTCCTAGTGGCTCCCCGCCTTGCTTGGGGTGAAATGCTTAAAAAAAAATAAAAATAAAAAAAATAAATAAATATTAATTTTATAATATATTTATGTTATAATTTTCGAATAAATAATTATACACACACGCACGCACACACACACACACACACACACACAGGCGCATAGTAGGCGTATATTAGAATGGGTGATGCAAAGACTCTTTTTATAAGGTTGGTGCAAAAATAATGACGTAATAATGTCGTTTTTTGACGTTAAAAAATACGTTAAAAAACGACATTATTACGTCATTATTTTTGCACAAACCTAACAAATAGTGTAATTTTCGTCTGTTGGCATGGATTTTTTGGTAGTATTCAAACCTGTCGTTCCCTTGTGTGGAGAAAACCACCCTATAACCCAGTGTGGTTTTAAATGGCCTAATTTTAATTAACTTCATGACAAAGTAAGGCAATTATCCTTACGAAGGTGAGCTGAAAGGCTCATAGGCTACCTATGAAGGAGTGATGCTAGACTTGTAAAATCTTGCATGCTTTGATTTCAGATCTTCTTATTAATAACTGCATTGTTTCTTTCCATGTAAGCTGACATCTGACTGATAAAAAAAAACACTTCAGAAGTAACAAGTAGCGACTTGAAAATGGACAAAATTTTTCAATGTGGTATTATCAATACATGCAGCAAAGGATATTCATGCTGATATGATTGCTACATTAAGGGATGACGCTCCAGATTTATCAACAGTGCAAAAGTGGGCAGCTGAATTTAAGAGAAGGTAGAGTCTTGAAGATGACCCGAAGTTTGGACGTCTTGCAACTGCCACTATCGGGCAAAACATTGATCGTGTTCACCACATGATCATGGATTGACTACAAATCAAATAACCAATACTCTTAGCAATATTCCATGGGGGGGGGTTCAAAATATTCTGCATGATGAACTTGGCATAGTGAAGGTTTTTGCTCAGTGAGTGTCACATCTTCTGACATCTGATCAAAAGCACGCATGGCTGATCAAATTACGGGAAAATCTGACATTGTTTGAGGCAGATCCAGCTGCTTTCCTTGAACGTTTCCTAACCCAGGATGTTGCGTTCATCACTTTGAGTCAAAGACAGAGACAATCCATGCATTGGATTCTCCTTACCCGCTCTAAAAAGTCATTTCATCTGCAGTGAAGGTGGTAGTCTCAGTTTTTGGGGATGTAAGAGACATTATTTTTATTGACTATCTTCAAAAAGGGCCAACATACCAATGAAGAGTAAGATACCAACTTGCAGTTGAAAAAACTATCAAAAACAAACGCCCAGGAAAACTGATGAAAATGATCTTGTTTCCTCAAGACAATGCTCCAGCACACGAGTCCTTGGTTTCAATGGCTGCTGTGTGTTAATGTCGTTTTGAACTGGTTGATCATCCACTTTATTCTCTTGATTTCGCCGCATCTGAATATATCATTTGTTCCCCAACATGAAAAATAAATAAATAAATAAATAAATAAATAAATAAAACACTTGACTGGGAACCAGTATCGCATTTATGATGACGTCGCATCTGTTGTTGTTGATACCAACAGCATGAAAGCTTATTCACTCATGGGATCCAATCACTGCAAGATCGATAGAAGAAAGGTGTGGACCGCAAGGGGGGGTATGTTGAAAAATAAATCTCATTTAGTCACATTCCACAGGAGTATCTTGGTCAGCCTATGAACTTTTCAGCTGATTCTCGTATGAAGGAAGGGACATTTCTCGATAAGATCTTTCGATACCCATGTCTGCTAACTTCATTTTCTACTCAAACACGCGTATCCACTAAATCTGACATATATTTTAATAAGAAGTCATGTCAGATTATAATTAAAAATCCATTAATTCTTTAGAAATTAATTTGTTTACGTTTCGCATACTAAAATAAAATTACAGTACCGACCGTTATGAATAATCAAGAGTTTTCTCCCCTTGTTTTGTTACTCTATTTGAGAGAGCTATTTCTGTTTACTGGGACTATAAAAGGACACTATACGCGAACCTTATATTCTCGGTTGAATAAAGCTTTCTTAAAACCTACACCTGTGTACTTTTGTCATTACACCGACCTCAACAAGTCTAAGTAAAAAGAAATATATGTAAAATTAATGATGTTTTTAACTTTAAAATATCATTGACTAGTTTTCATTGAACAGCATATATTTTTATTTGATGTTTACAAAATAAATAAATAAAAGGTTTTAGAATAAAATAATGCTGATTAATGTGTTTTAACGAATATATGCATAATTATTTTTAAATCTCTAGATTTTATACCCACCCTTCTCACAATTTCTGGTCAATGAGGAATATAGTTTCTTTTCTGTTCGTTGTAATTTTCAAAGTATGAACATTTTGACACGTCGGTTGATTACAGCCTGTTGCATCATTGTTTAAAATTCCTTCAATAGACATGGACAATTTTTCTGGTTGTTCAACTTCGTTTTTGGACCCTGGTTTCACAAATTTGTTACGTTCTCTTAGTAGAAAGCTACAATGTAATTTTCTTCGACATTTTTCATCTTTGCATAACAGTTCAAACGTTTTATTATCTTGTGTCACGTGATGTTTCACTTGGAATGATCTCATGTCATTGCATCCTGAGTTTTGCTTTTGGCGTTTCAAAAGGGCTTCTTGAACTACGTTGTTTTCAGTAAGGTAAGTATAAACCCACCGCAATATCTTGCTGAAAAATATCAGAATGAAAAAATATACTAAAAAGTCGCAAGTATTGAGTGCCATTAAGTATTGGCCGTACCTATATTGTTCTTTATCTGTCATCCATTGCTTTTTGTAAAAGAAATTACAAGAAAAACATCATTGACCTCATTGTGAAATTTGGAAACAAAACGAGAAGCTTTCGTCCAATTTTAATGGAGAAAAGATTCGAAATAAATGAAACGATATAATATTATTTTTTTTTTTTTTTTTTTTTTTGGTAATGTGTTACCTAGTAACGGTTTCCAAGGTGTGTTATTATTAATTCTTGAGAACAGCTTCATGTGGGATTAACATTAGTCGTTTTGTTAACGTTTTATTTATTAATAAATGAATTTCTGATGGCCTCAATGACGTCACTAGCGTTCTTCGTCACGTTCAACATTTGCGTCTACTTCTTATCAGTTGGTAGGACTGCATCGCCAACAACAAAGTCCCCTCTCGGATATCTCTTCCCAGCATCGAGGCTAGCATCCTTCAAAATCGCCTTCGCTGGACAGGTCACGTGTCCAGAATGCTTCCCATCATCCTGTTTGAAGAACTCGCCAGCGGCAAGGGGCTACGCGGAGGCCGAAACGACATTTCAAGTATCAATAGAAGACATCCCTGACATTTCATTAGCCAACATCGAATCTGAGACCTGAGAAACCGTTGCTGCTGGTTGACGTTCCTTGTGTAGGACCATTTCGAGTCCAAACCTCAACACGAACAGGATCTGTCCAGCTGCGTCCATCACCCACACTCCTTTGTAACTTTTGCTCACATTTCAGGAGTAGGCCGAGTCTTTACAGCCATCTCCACCATCAGAGTGGTGAAATGGAATAAGGAGAGAATATAGCGATTCCGATGCTCGACGCAAGAATCACGTCACAAAAGATCGAAGATTCCTCATCCACCTGATTCTCCTGATCTTGCTCCTTCAGACTACCATTTGTTTCGTAGCTTACAGAATCATTTGGAAGAAACAGCTTTTGTAACACAGGAAGAGGTTAAAACTGACATTTGTGAGTTCTTCGAATCAAAGCCAAAATAATTTTACAGTAGTAAGTTTGTTAATAGATGGAAGGAAGTCATAGATAATCAGGGAAAATACATTGTTGATTGAATCTGAAATTAAATGTAACATTTGGTCACTTGTTTTCTTTATTCAAAATTCGGACAGAACTTATGGGATGACCTGATACCTTGCCATTTAAGCATTAATTTTTAAAAAGATATTTGAATAAAAAACGGAATTCACCTACCATACTTACGAAAACCCCAGAACATTTGTGAAAAAAATGCAGAGAAAAGTCTCTCTCTGACACCGGATAGAGCATACCTACATTTATCATTGATACTCGAAAGAGAGGGAAAAAGGTATAAAAGCGAGAGAGAGAGAGAGAGAGAGAGAGAGAGAGAGAGTATATGGAGACAAGAAAAACGACGAAAAAGAGAAATATCCACGACAGTCTACACCTACATACGCGTGCGCACGCACACACGCGCGTACACACACATACATGCACACACGCACGTACACAAATGCACGCACACACATATACACAAACACACTCACACAATGAAGAAAAAAATCAACGTTACACAAATAAAAAGTGCATAAATTATTTTGAACTTAAAAATGACGAAAATAAGCAGTCAATTGCTAATACCCCCTGAAGAGTAGACAGAGCGATTGCTAAAAGATCCGTCTACGAAAATCTGCCCACTTTTGCACTGTTGATAAATCCTGGAGCATCATCACTTAATGTAGTAACCATATCAGCATAAATGTCTTTGGGGAATAAACCTTTTTATGCAGTTACTTGATAATACCACATTGAAAAATTTTGTCCATTTTCAAGTCGCTACTTGTTACTTCTGAAGTGTTTTTTTTTTATCAGTCAGATGTCAGCTTACATGGAAAGAAACAATGCAGTTATTAATAAGAAGATCTGAAATCAAAGCATGCAAGATTTTACAAGTCTAGCATCACTCCTTCATAGGTAGCCTATGAGCCTTTCAGCTCACCTTCGTAAGGATAATTGCCTTACTTTTTCATGAAGTTAATTAAAATTAGGCCATTTAAAACCACACTGGCTTATAGGGTGGTTTTCTCCACACAAGGGAACGACAGGTTTGAATACTACCAAAAAATCCATGCCAACAGACGAAAATTACACTATTTAAAAAGAGTCTTTTCATCACCCTTTCTAATATACGCCTACTAATCTACGTTCAAATTTGATGTTAGTGGTATTAGAAATAGCACGAATGTTTTAGGTTTAAGTAATAATTATAATTTCAGTTACAAAAGAACATTCAACATCTTCTAAGGAGGCCATTTTTTTTTTATTGAAACGGATTGTGTAATAAAATAAAATTCTAAGGTCGTCATTAATCGAAATAAAGAACAAATTATCTGAAAATGACAGTTTTATTATGAAAGAATTGATTACAGGCCCACGTCAGATGTTGGATGTATCAGGTTTTACAACTTTTGTTACATAGATTATACAAACTTACCAAATTTGACTTAGTATGGCATAAGATCTCGAGTGTTGGATATCTAGTTGTGATCGGACTCACTACAGCAGTAGTAGCCAACAATGACTTACTAGTTTGTTATTGAACATTTCAAGATGAGAGCCGCCCAGATTAACTGACATTATCATAATAGTATAGTCTTCTTTTATGTAATGAGTCCCTTCAAGACGTGGACGATTAAAACTCTCCACAACTTCCTATGTTTTGCTGCTCAAAATAACTTCTTTACCATCTTTCTTTGTTCTTGTTTAGCCACCCATTAGCCAATAGGTTACTCGATGTTTCCCCCTGATTCTCTTGCCTGCATGATGTCTTGTGGGTGTCAAATACTCCAGGTCCTTTTTTCATTATATATCCACAAAATTTCAACTGCCACATTCTGATTTCCGATTTTCTTTGTAGTTACTCACCCCATTCAAAGCTGTAAAGCCACTAAGACACAAATGGTTACAATATATGAAAGAATAAGAAAAAAAAAAGAAACATTATTAAGGAACAAGAACAGTAGAAGAGTAATCCGGGAGACAGGAGATAACGATTGGCATTGCATTTAAAATTTTGAAGTTCAAACTTGGCTGGAAAGCATGGAGCCTGAAGAGAGTTCCAGATGTCAATCGTGCAAGAAATGTAACTGTTGGCATTGAATAATTGGCATCTAGCCATTTCAATTGTAAAGTGATGAGACCTTGCCACCAATCTAGGACTTCATAAAGTTTACTTACTATGGAGGAAAGTTCATCCGAACAATTACCATGAAAGTATTAACAGAAATGGCACAGTGATGTTACATTACTGCGGTAGGAATGTGACTGAAGGCGAGATGCAATAATATTGCTGATTCTTCTTTGGATTTTATCAAGACTCTTTAGATATACGTACAGTAGGTGCACTGGACAATATGCGTGACATCAATATTCAAAGTATGGACGAATGGTAGACTTATAAATATGTAAAATAGATTCTGGAGAGAAAAATTGTCTAGCACGGCACAATGAACCAGATTTCTTGTTGCTCACATTTTCTATCCATGTTATTCTCAGCATTCGTTAATAGAACCACATCTTTGGCGCCTCAACTCTCTTTTTCATATGTAGGAAGATTACCCAGCATTCACTGCTTCATAAGAGATTAGATAATATATAGCCGTTCAGCTCTCTACCAATAAACTAGTCTATCAAACGTGTTTACTAACCAGTGTGCCAAGGTAAGCATGCAGCGTATTTACTAATTACGCAGATTGGTCTGGTATCACAAGGGTAATGGAAGCAGTTACACCCCACTGCCTTTTAGGTACGGGGGAAGCTATGTGTCCTCAATGAAAAGGGAAAGCGTCATCTTATTCTGTTTTTTTTTGTTTGTTTATTTTTACATGAATTAAGAGTCCTTCTTTGGACATTGTGTACTGGCGCTATAGAATCACAAACAAAGAACTGTACGAAATAAGAGAAACCACATCACTTGAAGACTACCAACAGTTGCAACAAATAAAATGGATAGCACATGTAACTCGAAGAAAAAATAGTGACATAATAAAGATGTTGACATTCCACACTACTTCAAAGAAAAGGTTAGGAAGGAAACCTACATCAATACCGGAAAGAGCGATAACAGCTACTGGACTTGAAAAATGTATTTTCCTGAAAAATTGTTTTGAGAGTAAGATTTTATAAATTTCAACTGAAGGCAGTTTTAGCTGCTCAGTCAATGAACGCCAAATATTACCTTGTAGGGAAATGCCTAATATTACCATTAGCATTACTAGTATCCATGTTTATGTCGCCGTTTATATTTAAAAAATCATTTGTAAGACACTTTGATGTTATTATCTTTTTATGTAATTCTATTCACCCCAAATCTGCAAAAAAAAAAAAAAAAAAAAAAAAAAAAAAAAAAACAACTTAAATATAAGTTTTGTAATTTGGTTTATCTTTTGTATTGTCCACCCCGTTTTGAGCCTTAAGAAAGCTGGATTTCACTATTTTACTGTTCGGATTTGCTGAAGTTATATTCTTATCGACAAACCGAATCGGAAATCCGATCTATATTTTTTAAAAAATGCTTGTCTGTGAGTGGTTCAGAAACGGCTGCTGCGAAAACCGTGTGAAATTTGATCTGACGTGCTATATCACTAAGCTATAGAGAAGCGTCTGGTTAGCAAAGTCCAAATTACTGTTTTTTAAACAACAAATTTTCAACGATATAGGACACAGTTTCGATTCCTGTCGGAGAGCGCATATTTTCTACGAAATTTTTTGAACATTCAGGCCGGTAAATGTAATTAATACTGTTTAATTAAAAAAACAAAAAACAGAGCATTTACATAAATAAATTGTATCTATTAAAATAACGTATAGACATAAAATATATTAAATAATTGTCGGATTTAATCCATTCCATAATATATACATATATATATATATATATATATACACACACAAAATATATATATATATATATATATATATATATATGCAAAAATTAAGATATAATAAATACTTTTCTTTACCAATGCGTTTCGTCCCCCGAGGAACTTTATCAAGGCAAATATAGAGATTTTATTTTGTAATTTTTAGTCTCTACATTTGCCTTGATAAAATTCCCCAGGGGAAAAACGCGTTGGCAATGAAAAGTTTCTTTTATTTATCTCTCTCTCTCTATATATATATATATATCTGCCAGTATAGAGTTTCTGGTATTTCAACACCGATTACAATGGCGTAATCACATGGTGAAGAGGAAGGACAAATAGGACCCTTAAGAGGTTTCTATACAGCGAATTAGAAGAAGGAAAAAGATTAGCGCACAAGACGAAATTGAAACATAAACACCATCTCTACAATCAATCAGATATATCGTTAGCACGAAACAAGATAACGACCACAACCGGACAGAGTTAGGAATATATAAAATAGATTGTACAAAATGCCCAATGATGTACACCAAGGACATATCCTGAAACATCAAAAAAGACTACGTGGGCATTGCAGAGATATGCTGCATAACAACACTTTAAAAGCAGTGGTGGTTCACTGCAATGTATGAAACCACAGTTTCGACTAAATAAATGCTAATCTGATCAGGAGAGAATATTATTCATTAAGAAGAAAAGGAAGAGGTACAGTAGAGTAATAGATAGCGACTCGGATTGAGGAATCAGAGAGCCGAGTTCAAATTTTCGGTCGAATCCATTACATGCTAATAACACCCTTGGGAAATATATGAATCCTCTTTTTCTCAACATCGACAGGACAGACCGGGTTCTATAGATTTGGATGGCAACTGGTCTACCGAAGAAAGAAATGGAAACCTACAGCGGGAAAAAAATCTGCCTTGTAACAAAGATACATGATCGACTAATCTCACAATTCTTGATAATAAACATAAGACCACGTCCACACATGCTATCACTGGTCATTGCAACAACAAAAATAGCACAATGCGGTATGCAAGCTAGTAGAGAGAAAAAGAAATCAGAGATCTACTCGAAGTGGGCTGATTTTAAATCCAACAGATACCAACAGCTGTAACATATGCATATATATATATATATATATATATATATATATATATATATATATATATATATATATAGAGAGAGAGAGAGAGAGAGAGAGAGAGATTCAGAAATTGATAGGCAAGGATAGTCCGGTTGAATATTACTACTGAGTTCGATTCTCATTGGGTGCCTCACACAAAATTCAATATTAAATAACCTTAAAAGAGTTAACTTGTAAAATCACCAAACCAACGCAGGGAAAGAAAAAGAAAAAGAGGAGAGAGAGGTGGGGGAGAGAAAGAAAGAAAGAAAGAGAGAGAGAGAGAGAGAGAGAGAGAGGGAGCTCTTTTTAATCGAAGCTGTCTTGAATGATAAGATTTCGAAGATTAGTAACGAATTTGTCTTTGCTTTGCCTGATATATAATTTGTGTCGTCATATCAAATGACCGTTCGTAAGTCTTCCATCATCACTTAATGTCTGCCTATGTCAAGTGAAGCCCATCACTTTTCCTCACACCAGTCCGGAATAATGGCAACACACACACACACACACACACACACATGCATGTACATTCATATATACACACACGAGTTATAAATAAGCAGGCATACACGCAGAGCCACTACAGCTTTTGTCAATTACGCATACACCATTTGTCTTCATTCTGACTTGATATCTTGTTCTTGATGTCGCCATTTTCTCTCCTTGTTTGAAATTTGTTTTTTTTTTCTTTCGTTCTTCTTTCCATTGTTTCTTTCGACTTTTATTTCTTTTTCTTCTCTTTCTATTTCCTTACCCCTTCCTTTTATTGATTCTCTCTTTGTCCTCATCCAGTGGCGAAGACAAATCATTCCATACCTTAATCTACAAGAATACTATTCTTCTGGACATAAACCAACTGATACACCTTTCTATCAACACACACACACACACACACACACACACACACACACACACACACACACACGCACACACGCACACACGCGCGGGCGTTTAAAAGAATTAATGATTTTTAGAACAAAATGACACATAAAAAACCCTTGTGTAATAATCGAAATGCATAAAATACTATATATATTAAGCAGAGATTTTGCAGTTGACAAATTGACATAAGCAATATTAACCTTCCGTGGAACCTATATAGGAAATAAACCCTCTTTCCAGCACAAATCCCATATCCACATACAGACCTTATTAAAACTAAAAATCTAAACTTTATTGTCTACCTAAGAACAGTCAATATTTACAAAAGAACAACAAAAAAAAAAAAATCCACAATACAACGCACACTGTTTAAATCTAAGTGTCTGTTGGTTAGAAATTAATATCAGCATGTAAAATATTTCCCCACTCAGAGAAAAGACCCTTTTCGGGAAAACTTTGTTTCGGGAAAACTTTGTTTCGAGAAAACTTTGTTTCGAGAAAACTTTGTTTCGGGAAAACTTTGTTTCGGGAAAACTTTGTTTCGAGAAAACTTTGTTTCGGGAAAACTTTGTTTCGAGAAAACTTTGTTTCGGGAAAACTTTGTTTCGGGAAAACTTTGTTTTGAGAAAACTTCAGATTTCGACATTCAGTATCAGATATGTAGCTGTCTCGAAAGCGTTGAAACACAAGAGAAGACGTGGCTACACGTGGCTACACTAATACCCCCCACTCCAGCTAGCGCGTGCTGAAAGAAATGAATCATACCCAACAACAACAGTAAAGACGGTCAGTGAATCTTCGCTGACGATTCAAAGTTTTCTGTTTGGAATTCGGACGTCCGAATTTTTAATATAAAAAAAAAAACATGGATGACAGTATTTCCCTACATCTACACACATAAAATAAGACTTTAACTCAACACTATTTTCATTCCTTCTAGATTCTTTACAATTCTTTTATTTATGTTAAGAAATACGAATGATTTATTTTAAACGCATACCCACGTTTTCTTTATTGTTATTTTATTATTGTTTGGAATTCGGACATTTGAATTTCTAATATAAAACACCTGGATGACAGTAATTCCCTCCACAGATAAGACTGTTCGAAAGATTCAAGAATGCATTTTCAGCTGTCTTGTAGCCAGCTATAAATGTTTTCATTTTATAAGTTAAGATTAAGGCAATTATATTTAAATATTTTAAAAGGTGGACACAATTTAATAATTGCAATAGTATTATTTCAATTAATAGTTATATTAATACTTATATTAATATATATATATATATATATATATATATATATATATATATATATATATATATATATATATGTATGTATATATAGTTATATTATGATATTAAATGCTTCTTATCTAATCTCACTGATATATATTTTAAGAATGAATGTTTTCTGTTCATCGTCTCGAAATGGGACCAGGGAACTCACTAAATGAACAATCCAAAGAACTGCTTTTCTTTTTCAATTAATTTTTCTGTTTTAGTTTTTCTATGAAGAGGCTAAGAAGACTTAACGTTATGAAAGAAGAAGCATTCGATTGCCGTTCAGATAATGTAAATGATTTTAAGTCGTATTGACAGTGTTTTTTAGACAATATAATTGAATAGATTTATAAAGCGAAACGTTTAAATGATTTAAATTTAAATCTAGATTGTTTAAATTCATATCTAATGAACTTGCGAAACCATATCATTCTTTCTGATATCAATCAATCTGTCGGTTACATATTTTATCACATATCACCCTCAAGCTTAAGAAATTAACCAGTAAAACTATTTCCGGATCATTAAAATATACAGTTTAATTTATAAGAAATTTAAGCTACTTGAACATGTAACGCCTGCTTTTCTGAAAGAAAACTGACATTACTTAAGGCTCTAGCTTAAACTATTGACTTCCAAAAAAATATTTTTGCGTCCTTCTGATTTGTGGAAAAATATCGGCGTGTAATTTTATTTCGGTACCAATTAAAGGGCTTCCCTCCAAATTCCTAGAGCCTTATCTTTTTTCTTTTTATGTATCTTTTTCTTTTTATGTACCGTGTCCTTTCAGGACGTAGGCGATCATGGATCTCCCCCCCCATATCCCTTGCAGCTATTAGCAAGTTCCATCTTTCCCCCACACCACGTGCTGTCATCCACTTGCTTAAGCCCGCTAGGTATGCCATGCATTGTTTTCCCTTGTCTTTCTTTCCCTCTATTCGACCCGTGAGTATCAGATTCTCCAGGCCCTCCTTCCTCATTACGTGTCCCAGAAACTTCAGCCGCCTCTTCCTGATGTCAAGTATAAGCCTCCTTCTTGTTTGCATCCTCTCTAAGACGTCATCGTTGTCCACACGCTCGGTCCATGATATCCTCATCATCCTTCTGTTGAACCACATCTCCGTCGCCTCGAGTCTCTTAAAGCCAAAACTTAATTAAATCGAGAAGACGACATCATCAGCTACAAGGAGAGGCCAAGTCATCCGGTCCAGGAGTCGACCACAGCTGCACTTCTGGTCAAGACAAAAGAAATTTGACACCGCCAGACAAGAATTTGAAAGAAAATCAAGATCGCTTCCTCATCTAAGAAAAATTCATCGACTGGTGTGAAATTCATTTCTCACTGTTACCAAGAAAGGTCGCTACGAACATTGTATGTACTTCTTGAAAAGCATTCAGAGACGTACTACCTTTCCTTTTTCTTTTTTTTTTTAATATTTGACTTTCTGGGGACCACATGCAGTATATGTTTTATTTTTATTGTAAACACAGCATATTTTGTATGCAGTATATCTTTTATTGTAAAAAAGGTATAATTTTATATCCTTTATTGTAAAAAAGGGATATTTTATTTGCATTATATATTTTTTATTTGTACATATATGTTATTGTTATTCGGCACACAATTTGTGCAATTACTTTCATTTTGTGTTTTCAATAAATTTAACATATTTCTTTTTCTAAATCCGGCTCGTGTCGTCTGTCTTTGTCGTGTGCTTTTGGCCTTATACATTTAACGATACTACAAACATGTGTTTGTATTACTTTGATACTTTTTTTTTTCGTAGGGTTTTTACCTTATACAAAAAAATCCTATAAAGTATATCATTCTATTGTACAAATTGTTGCTTGGATAGTGATGTGATTTCTGTGCGACTGAAATTTGCTTGGATACCGTGAATAAATGTTCTTCTAAAAAAACTGTATTATGTTAAAATAACAAATTTGAAGCTATGGTTTATGTGGTAATAAAATAAATACATCCCATCTCCCCTCTCGCTTGTAACTATCCATTGCAATAAATATAATGTTTTTCAGCGCTAAAGCTGACTTCGTCTAATAAAGCTTCATGAGCTTCTACTTGATGTTGTTGTTATATTACAGTTTAGCTTTGTCAAAGAGGAATCGGTTTCCAAGATGAGACAACAGAATGCAGTTAAATATTTATATATCTTTTGAATAAAATCTTTTAACTGGCTAATTTAGTAATTCTAAACCTCATTTATTCTCTTAATGTTAACCGAGAAATTAAGATAGACATGTAAGATATTCTTGATAATTCCATAAAAACTCAAATTAAAAAAAAAAATCCGCTTGTATTATAACTCGGTAACCCCTAAAAGCCATATCTAAAGTTTAAAATGCATTTTAAAAATGAAAAATCTTTCTTGAAGCTTTTATTTTAGTTTTAATTACAAGCTAATAGAATAATTTTAATATTTCCAACAAACAGTTACTGTATTTCAAAATAAATTTAAATTGATTGGAAAGATTTTTTTTAATTATTAGTAGAATCTATAAAAACATTCATTATTGACAAATCTGTCAACACAACATAATTCTCTTTATCTCTATAAAAGGCAGGATGTGTGTGCGTGTGCGTGTGTGTGTGTGTGTGTGTGTGTGTGTGTGTGTGTGTGTGTGTGTGTGTGTGTAACCAAAATTTACATGCACATGCTCCAAGTTAGCCGGAAGGCGAAAACTGACTTTGCATTTCCCAACTCCAATCGACTGTGGAAATAATCGATGTTTTCATGCTTTTGCGGCAGTTTTCATGTAGTTTGCGGCCATTTTCTACTGGCCAGAGTGAGAGCCTATAGCTGGTTGCCACGAATAGGCAGGAAAATTCTATTGGCCAGCGTGAGAGCCAACAGCTGACTGACACGAATGTTAACTAGCATGCTAGCATGCAAAAAAATCGATAGTTGCATTCGTCACAAGTGGGAAAAATTTAAATCAGCATAGCACTTTACTCCAGTTGGCTCATTCGCTTGCTTAAACTCAACGTTGATTCTGATTCCGCAGAACTGGGTTGGGTGTGAAAAAGTATTTGTCGTTAACATTCTTTTTTCATTCGGTTTTTCCAGTTACGAGTCCTTTTTTAAAGCTGATCGTTTTGTATTCATTTTGTTTAGTTCTTTTTTCGTAACAGATTTAATGTTTAGTATGTGTGTGATAGGCAAGAATTAAGGCATGTAGCAACATCAGCACGGCAAAGGGCACTCCTTTAAAGGCAAGGAAGGGCAAAAATATTTTAAGTCAAGTGATAGCGATTGCTGTATGAGTCGTACAATTTTTGAATCAAGCACGGGCAACACCGGGCCATGCTGCTAGTTAGAAATATTTTCAAAAATAAAATATAATTTTCTGTAATATTATTTGAGAAAAAGTAGTTGATTTAAATTTTAATAATTGTAAATTGAATTACTTACTTTTACTTCAAAATATCGCAGAAAATCATTTTTTAACACGGAAGTGGGCGTTTTTATCAGGTGTTGATTTAATTAAGGAAGAAATAATTGAAAAAATTACATGACGAATACAGCGTAAACGCCAATTTATACAATTTCTTTTTAACAACCGAGTAACCTTAAAAATGTAAAATATTTTAAGTAATCTAATACTTTATTGAACTTTAAGTAGTTTGGCTTCATAGTCTTATTTACAAAGACACTTATTGAGGAAATTCTAGAAAATATCAAATAAATTTTAAATCTACTATAGATTCTTATTCTCAGATAGTGTCGTGTATGTACAGCAGTATTTACAAAAACGAATCGTTTATGCACACATAAAATAAATTCAAGATTAAAAAAAATACTGCCTCGTCAGTCATGTATCGAAAGATACATGACCGCCTAAGCGTGTATCACGCATGGCGCATAACTGACTGAGTTTCCATCATATATTTTATTCATTGAAGCAATTAAAATATTTTCTAATTAAATAGTGTTTTACTTTATGATTCAGATGTTCTGTAATTGGAAGTCCTGTTGGACTAAAATCATTATTTGATGATTTAAGTAATATAAACAATAAGCGATAAAATAAATAATTTATCTCAATTTTATAAAATTAAATTAATGTGCTGCTAAAAGATGTAAAAAAATATATTTAACAAGAATTTATAATAACGAAAATGTTTAAAATCATAATTTCATTTATTTTTGAATAAGTTCTGAAAATTTCATTAAAATTCGACAGTTATCTGATTTTTGCAAGAATTTTCAAATCAATGTGTTATTGACCGCAAAACGTCGATCAAATGTCCCGTACAAATTGATACTAGAAAAACAAGATTTTTAACCAAAATTTCCAAGGTTCTAAAAAGTATTAAAAAATATTTTGCTCTTTTATCTTAATAATAACACAACAATTTTGGCGATAAAATTTTGGTGATAAAATTTTGGTTTTATTATGATCTGTGCATTTTTTTCATTACAGAAACTCATTTTTAGCGAATTTTAAAAGTATCTACTGTAAAATTACACTTCCAAGTTTTGTTTTGTTTATTTCCAGAATCTAAAAGCTGACGACAGAGAACCGGTGCAGATAGTTGAATTGAACTTTGTTTAAAATGAAAAATTTTCAAGAAAAACTATGATGAAACAGAATCAGGAAAAGATAGCTTTTGGACGCATAATGAGGATTGGACAACTTAATCCCCATGAGACATATTAAGGTCAAGATAGATAGGGGAAGGCAGCGAGCCACTTACCTGACGAGATTATGTGAATGGTTGGCGGGACGAAGATGCTAGCCGTAGCAAATGAAGAAAAACTGTCCAGAGCTACAGGGGATAAAAAGTGGAGAGCCATGATTGTTATGTCTTGAAGGGACGCGGAACATTGAAGAAGAAAGCTAGGTATATTTACCCGGCCTCTCCACTAGGACAGGATGTGACGCAAAGTCGTTTTAATGTGGGGAATGCTATACACATACGTATGCATATGGGCCAAGGACAAAAATTGTTGTTTTGCCCAGCCGCCGCGACCCACAATCACGTTGTCATCGATATTACACCGACGCCTCCTCTCTTACTGCAATGAGGAAGGTGTTGCCGATGAGTTGGAATCCACGGGACTGAGCAATTTCTCATCTAAAATAAGGAGAAACAGCTTCACTTACAGCACACGAGGAATAACCACTCCTCAGAAATTCCTCATTGGCTATGGTTAACTCTTGTGCCGGAAGAAGAAAGCGAGAGAAAAAAGTATTAAAGTTCTAATTACAACTCATAAGAAGTTGGTTTAGTGAATATGGCGCCT
Source organism: Acanthosepion pharaonis (assembly GCA_903632075.3). NCBI lineage: Eukaryota > Metazoa > Mollusca > Cephalopoda > Sepiida > Sepiidae > Acanthosepion > Acanthosepion pharaonis. Next base: position 1,346,915 of record CAHIKZ030004998.1, on the reverse strand, counting down.
GTTGAAATGTGTAATGAAAAAGAAAGGTAAGATATATATATATATATATATATATATATATATATATATAAAGATAGATATTAACAAAGATAGATAGCTATGAACAGACTGAAATAAACAGATATGAATAGACTGAGATAGATAAACATAAAGAGACAAACAGATAGATAGATAGATAGATAGATAGATAGATAGATAGATAGATAGCGGGAGAGAGAGACGAGGGAGGCAATGAAGATCAAACAAGATGTTTACTTAAGAATGCATTTATTATCACACTTTTCTCATAACTTTTGAGCTTATTGTTATTTTTCTGCAAAATTAATTATGTTTACGTAACATAACCGAAAATGGTTTCAAAAATAATTTGACCTTTATCTCTGTGACAAAGATGGTGATAGTGTTGCAACTAAAACCAAATAAGAACCAATACATACGGAAGAGATGATCCCTTACTCTGTGGCATGCTCACACTCGTAAAAATCTCGTAAAATATTGCAACTGACACCCAATACACAGAGAGAGAGAGAGAGAGAAAGAGAGAGAGAATGAGAAGGAGAGAGAGAAAATGAGAATGATACAGAGAGGGTGAGAATATATTGAAGTCTATAAACAATAAAACAATCAACTTATTTATTGGAGTAACTGAGAATAATTCGATTTTTAGAGAGAACGACTGAAGTACAAGAAACCCGGATGTGCGTACTGCCAGAAAGACAACTCGGTTAATTACTTTGACAACAGGATTCATTATTATATACTTTTTCATTCGGACTACTGTCCTCGTGTTAGTTGTTATAGTCACAATGTTTCAGTTGTGTCCTCTGGCCTTCTACCGATTTCTACGAACTATTGTTTTGTGCAATGGACTCCCAAGAGGATATTTTCCTGATATGTACAGTCTTAAACTGTTCAAGTCTTGTGTTAACCTTTATCTTCCCCACCTATCCACATAAACTGTGTCTCTTACTTAGTAACTCTACCTCGTGTAACTTCCGGGCTTTTTACAGGGTGAACTTCACTGTTAAAACAAATTGGAGCCGAAAACTATATCCAAACATCAAGGGATAAATTGTTCTCATCCCTCTGAGCATGCTAGGGGATAAGTTGTATATGTTAATTCTTCTGCTTTAATTCTACCTTTTGATGTCGCTTGTCATTTATACCGAATCAGAGAATTTGACATTTTGACCCCACGACAGCATGACAACGAAATACACTTAAACAACACTTGTATTCCTCGGCCATATGTTCTAACACTGGATTGCACCGGAATTTTGCTGTAAATTATCCATTTTTATTGTCACATTTTTTTAACTGTTTCATCCCAAGCAAGGCAATAAAGCCACTAGGACGCAGGGGATCACAGTGAGTGAATGAGAGTAAGGAGACTTTAGTGAGTAGGGGTAACGAAAGGACAATAAAGAAGCCGGGTTTAGGAAGATAGAATATGGCGACTGGCATTGTATTTAAATCTTTGAAGATTGTTGGTAGTAGGGCATCAAGAAATGAGAAGGTGATAAGTTCGAGGAAAGAATCTATTAGAATCTATTGGCGGTTGCATCAAGCTAGTACAGCAGTAAAACAGTGAGGCCTAGTTGTCAATCTAGTAGCATACTTAAATTCATGCTATTGAGGTACCAAGGATACCTCATTAGAGCAAGTGCCATGAAAATATCTTTAGAAAAGATAGAGGGAATCCACCTCACGTCGGTGACAAAATGACTTAAGTCAATGTGTCTGGTCAGGATTGATTACATTACAGAACCTTCTTTGAATTTTGTCAAGAATACAGCAAAAGCACTAGACCAAATATGGCAGCATTATTCCATGCACAGACAAATGGTAGATTTATAAATGTACAAGATGGATTCTTACTAGAAAAAATGTCTAGCATGACACAGTGAACTAAATTTTCTAGCAGTAGATGTAGCAGTTGATTCGATGTTGTCGCTCCATTTCATGTCAGAGAAAAACATAAGTCTAAGAAGGCGTAGTGTGTTATTCTTCTGGTGTTTAGCATCAGCCATGCTAATGACAGGCACTTTTAAAAATGGACCATTTAAATACGGTTCAGTGGATTTTCTTACTTAACTTATGTGGAAGTCATATATTAAAGAGACTAACATAACCAAGTTGGTGCAAATGATTTTTAAACTTGATTTAGATATTTTTAATATGCAGTATATGTTTCTTATTTTCTTCCATTTTCAATGTTAGAATCAATGAACAATATGTCCCAATTTTGACAAAATTTATAAAAATGTGTGCTGCAATATCAGAATACAGATAAAATCGATATTAAAAAAATCAGTTAATGCTCAAAACTTTTTATGCCCTTAAATGATAAAAAAGAACGAATTTTTAGGCTACGTAATAAATATATAGAATTACGATGTTTTCTGAAGATTATTAATCATCACCATTACTATTTTGACTTAAAGAACGACTATGACATTATTCGATTAAATACGTTTTCCATTAAGTTTCAGTATTCGATAATAAATGACAGTATCTTAATATCTAGCATTAATTTATGTATTACTAACAGATAGTAGTCCATCCATTTCATGACGAACACTAATTGACTTGATGTTATTGGATGATTGAATGTTTGGCTTCCTAATATACCGGGGTTTGCTCTGTAGGCAGTTACCATTTTTACACTTGACGGATTTCATTCATTGGTGTATTCAGACAGTTAAGAATTATTACAATCTATAAATTCTTGCATTCGTACCTATGTAGCTAGTCACGCACACACACACACACACACACACACACACACATATATATATATATATATATATATATATATATATATATATATATATATATGTGTGTGTGTGTGTGTGTGTGTGTGTGTGTATGAAAAAATAGAACAAATATATAGGTAAAATATAACACCCCACTTCACTAAATCTTGGAAGCGGTACTTGGATGATTGCTTCATTTTCCTGAAATCCTCATGGGACGATATTAACAATCTACTCCAAAACTAACAACCGAAGATCAAATTCACCCAAGAACAAAATTTTAACGAACTGCCATTCTTAGATATACTCATCAGAAACAGGAATAACCACATTATAACAGATATCTACCAGAAACCTACGGACACCCAACAATATCTTCATTTCAAGAGCCATCACCCAAAAAGCTGTCTAAAATCCATCTCGTATCTAGGGTTTGCACTATAGTGGTTGACAAACACCTCCGAAAAACCTGCCTAGAAGAATTACATAAAACTCTCAAAAAATGAGACTACTACACACCACTAATAAACAATGGTTTTGAACTTAGCAAAAAAATGTCTTTAGTACAACTACGAAATCCAAAGAAGCGCAATGTCGAACAAACTTTAGCATTTATGTCAACATACAACAAGAACAATCCAGAACTATTTACAGAAATTACAAGAAATTTAGACTTACTTAACAAGAATGATAAACTGAAAGATATACTAAAAACAACCAAAATAATTAAAAGCAAACGCCAATAAAAAAATTCTAAAACACATATTAACGTCATCCAAATTTAGTCAACACACAATACAGAGCTCATGAAATGCAACAAGAAAAGATGTGGGGTTTGTGATATCATTATAGAAGAAAACTCCTACACTTTTAAAGGAAAACTTAAACTGCAACCCCCAAAATGACATTTATGCACTCAAGTGCATAAAATGCAACAATTCTTATATAAGGTGTCACCCAAGCACTAAACAACAGAGTTTCCCTTCACAAAAGCAACATTCATTTACCGGACAACAGGAAACTCTTTGTACCACAGCACATCTACAAATGCAACTAAGATAAATTTAAAATTATGCCAATATACAAGACAGTTATTCTTACCTACAAGAAAAAACTTCATAGACAAATTTAAACCAGCACTAAAAAAATTATAACCCCCACACATAAACACACACCATACACACATAGTGACCGAACACACTAGGTGGGCCACACACACAAACATACGCACATACACACACATACACACACATCATACAAATATGCCTGGAGAACGAATATATACACTCATACTGTCAAAAACAAACACACTAGACGGACCACACACACACACAGACACGAATCGTATACACAATACAAAGCATGTGTCTATATATACTATTTTCTTGTAATAATACAATATATATATATGGAGAAGGAATATGTATACACATACTAACAAAACACACACACAATACACAAAAATGGAGATAGCTTTAACAAGATACAGAGGTCATAAAAAGATATAAACAAAGACCCCCTTCCTTCCCTCTTTCTCTGACCAATCCAGAAGAACATTTTCACCGCAAATCCAAGAAAAATTTGGATTACTACAACACACAAAATACAACGAATAAACATAAGAAAACATAAGGAAAACTTAATTCCTTTAAATAATATGTAGAAACAACCATTCTTCGCCTGATGAGGTTCACAAGACTAAAAACATAGCAAAAATATGGAAAATAAAGTGTAATATATAATTAAAAAAACAACATTGTAACGAAAAACGTTTGCGGCTTCTCTTTTCGCTTTCGTATATATATATATATATATATATATATATATATATATATATATATATATATATATATATATAAAGCATATCTCCATTCAAAAATTTACGGTTGAATAATTTAGAAATATTATGCATATTTATTAATCCTCTCATATTCACGGATCTTTTTCTTAATGTTGTAGTTAAACTGATTGAGAAAGATGCTGGAAATACTTGGGAAAATAAAAAGAATAAGAAAAACTATAGCGTCGTTCTTGATCAGTTTAATAACAAAACTAATGAAAAGATCAGTGAATATGAGCGAATTAAAATAAAAATAATATACCTAAATTATTTAACCATACATGCTTGAATACACATATATATATATATATATATATATATATATATATATATATATATATATATATATTGTGACACGGCCCTCAATGATAACCGTTAAATCAGATGTGCAAACAATTTAATTTGTTTCGCATTCTTCTCTTCTTTTTCTCTTTTTTTGTCTTATTACCTATCAGGACTGAGTCTTGTTTCGCTGAAGAAAGACCAAGAATGGAATTTGGTGTCGCTTGACAACAACAGAATGACCTCCTAAGAAATAGCAGGGAAGAAATTTGGGATCGCTTGACAACAAACAGTATGGCCTCCTAAGAATTAGCAGGAAAGGAATTTGGGGTCGCTTGACAACAAACAGAATGAACTCCTAAGAAATTGAGTAAAAATCTGTCAACTACGCTCCAGTGACATAAATCACCAAGTGGTATTTTTGTATTGCAACTTTAGTTTCCCGATTTCTCTGATGAAAACAGTTTGCGAGAAAAATAGACTCTCATCATGCGATCGTAAGGGATGAGAAATACACCCACAAGCCTATTCCATTACTTGTTGCGTATGGAATTAGGAAATTCCATCCCGGAGATCTCGTAAATACAAAGAAAACATCTTAATTTCAATTCGGATGCAAAGGAAAACGGAACACGAATATTATTTCGGAATCTTATATTTCACATTGCGGAAGAAAGAAGAACCAATTTTTTTGTGGACATTCTACAGCAACTTTGTCTGTCATTATGAACATTCGGACTCATGAAATCAGATAAGTCTTCTTTTTACTAAGTATAAGTCTGTCACCACACACTTGTTCCATATTTTGTATTTTGTTATATTTTTTGTAATATATATATATATATATATATATATATATATATATATCCTAGAATATATATATAGAATATATATATATAGAATATATATATCTAGAATATATATATATATATAATATATAGAATATGTATATATATAATATATATATATATATATATATATATATATATATATATATATATATATATATATATATATATATATATCCTAGAATATGTCGGATTCAGTAATAAAATTCATTAATTCTGTGCAGAAACAATTCTCAAGAAAATGAATGTGCATTAAAGCAAATAAAAATCTGCTTCACTGTGAAGCTTTCCATAGCCATTCGGTCAAGGGACGCCGGATCAGGCGGTGGTTTTTCCTACAAAGAGGGACGCAGGTTCGAATCCTGTCGAAGGGTTCAGTTTCTTTATTATGTTTATTTTTGTGCGTCGGCCGTTAAAATAATTAAAACTGTAAAAAGTTAGAACGTCTAATCAAATACGAGTATCCACTAAAACTAATATATATATATATATATATATATATATATATATATATATATATATATATGGTGCGGCAGAAAATAACGCCCACATATACCTCTCAGAAATTGTCCCCCACATAATCGTAAGACATTAGTGGCAATATTGTCTTCATTAAGCTCACGTCTTATCATTATGTTAAAGGTTTTCTAGGAGGTATTTGTGAGACGTATTTCTGCCGCACCCTGTATAACTTTGATGAACTTTTTAGTTGACGTACAAAATCTTGACAGCCAGCATAACCCCTTACACTCCATTAATCACCCTCTAAGCAAGTCTTATAGCCAAAATATCTTTTTCTTAGAATAAAAATAAACTTGAAAAAATATATAAAAGCAAATGCAATAGATTATCAAGACAAAGAATAAATATATACACAAAGCAATGTAGTAAATACATACATGAGGCGATATAATATATATGAGTTAACTTAATGTACACAAAAGTTTATGTGATACATATAGACAAAACAATGCATTAATCACATGCACTGAGCAATGTAATAAATGCGTAACAAATTTATACAATAGAACAGACGAATTTATATAGTAAATGCCCACCGACAATATATCAGTACTTATAGACATTACTAGGGGTCATTTGTCACTCAGGTTACGGCTTAAAACGATCCGAAATTTTAGACTGCGTGAAATGCAGATTACGAATTGGAGATGCCAAAATCAAACAAGTACAAAACTTTAAATATCTGGGAAGTGTTTTAACAGAGGACGGAAAGTGCGGTACTGAGATCCGAAGGCGCATTGAAATATCCAAAGATCCATTCTAAAAGCAAAGCACAATATTAATAAACAGAAAAAATCCTTAGAAACAAAGAAAAGAGTACCAAACTGTTACATGACTGGTTTTACTAGTTTTATTCAAACCTATGTAATCACCTCGGATTTCCCAAAATGGATAATCCCCTGGTATATGCTACCCCACTGCCCACGTCAACTGTGTTACAACTGCGCCACAATACGTGCTACAGAGCCTCACTGTCATGAGAGTAGTGGGAGGGAGCAAAGGAAACATGTTTCCAACGACGAGTTCTTTAAAAATTTGGGGAAAACAAAACACCCCACGTGACTAACGCAGGCTTAATTGCACGAAGTGTAATCACGTGGGAACGGATCTAACCCCAACCTTTTGACTTTTTAATCATTATAAATTATCATAAGGTTTGATAGCGAAACCTCTTCAAACATGCAAATGAGGTATTTAGGTTGCGTTACTATAACTGACATGCGTATTATGTTCAACGAGGGTAGAAAACAAATCTAGGTTTTACTTTATCACCAAGACTCTTAAGTCGATATCATGCAAAAAGGTTGATATATATTGCCTATGCAGATGACCTAGGTATCACTGCAGACACCATTACCAATGCCACAATTCACCTATATCAACTAGAAAATACTACCAACGATGTTGGACTCATTGTCTCTAAAACTGAATTCCTAGGCTTCAACCAACAAGGCTCAATACAAAATGTCTCAGGCGAATCAATCTTTCACATATTTAGGAAGCGAAATATATTCTACTGAAAAGGACGTGAAAATTTGCATAGCTAATGCCTTGAATAAAATTTATGTAATCTGGAAATCTGATCTATCAGACAACCTTATGCGAAGTTTCTTTCAAGCCACTGTAGAGGCGTTGTTAATGTATGGTGCCACTGCTTGGATATTAACTAAAACCGTAGCGTCTAAGTCTGATGGAACCGACACTCGGATGATGAGAGTTATACTTAACATCTCTTGGAGACAACATCCAACTAAATCACAGCTCTATAGACCCTATATTTCTACAATTTTACGCGAACGCAGAAAGAGCTTTGCAGAACAGTGCTGGTGTGCAAAACAAGAACTCGTGAGTGATCTACTGCTCTGGACACCTAACCACGGAGCAAGACGAGTTGGTGGGCCAGCAACACGCTACATTGACCAGCTATGTTATGACATTCTGTGACCTTCCAACTTTGATCCTGGACAAGGATGGTTGGCGTGGTCGACTCATGAACGTCCGAGCTTGCTCGACCGAATAAATAAAATAAAAGTATAAGTGAAATTTAAAACATTCAGTCAGTTATGTGCCATGCGTGATACACATGTAGACGATCATGTATCATTCGATACATGACTGACGAGGTAGATTTTTTCCCTACAGTAGGTTGCCATTTCTTTCTGCGGTAGACCAGTTGCCATCCAAGGCTATAGAACCCGGTCTGTCCTGATATTTACTCATAGCTGGGAGGTGGGGTGGAGGGAGAATACGATTCATACCTTTTCCAAGGGTATTAGCACGCAAATGAATGTAATGGATTCGACTGGAATTCGAACTCAGCTCTCCGATTCCTCAATCCGAGCCGCTATTTATTACTCCACAAGGACCATTTTTAAGTGGTTTACTCGTAGGTCTTTGAGGATATTTCATTTGGAAATTAAATATTTTCCAATACATTTTCTGATTCAAATGAAGAAAATATGTTGATAACATGTAAGCCTGTTGACAAGCAACAAAATTTTCTAAAAATTTAAAGTCACCAGTGAAACACAATCAAAACCTTAAAAAATTATTTCATAAGTCAATGATTTATTTCAAATATTCTTTTTCTATGTGCCATGTCCCTTCAGGTTTAACAGGGTCGTGGCCATGACTGAGTCATATTAGTGCATAAACTATTTTTTAGTGATTTGAGATATTGAGAAACCTAGTAATCCTGAGCGAAGGAGTATAGATATTAGAAGGAGAAAAATATGGAAGATTGGTTAATCGGGTTGGAACCTGATAAAAAAGTTCGGTGTAGAAATATTTATTTAAACCTATAAAATAATTATGAAGAAGGCATCGTGAAAATTTGAACATAGCAAAGTAAAATTCTCTACTCCTTCGCTCAGGATTACTCTGTACCGCTCCAGTGGGTACCTGACTCCTTTTATACTCTACCTTTAGAAGCTTACGGTTATATCACGTTCAAACGCCGATTCTAGTAGGTCAGTAGCTAGATGGGTGACCATTTGGGAATCCCAGGTGCTATAAGATTGGATGTGCGAGTGTTGTAAAGGATAACGGCTTGAATGAGATCAGAGAGCGGAGTTTGAATTCCAGTCGGGTTCGTTATATTTACTTATGTGCAAATAATCTTGGGAAAGGTATGAATACGTCCCTTTTCCACCCAACTAAAGGTTAATTAGTAAGACTTGTATTCTTACAAACTAAAAATATTTTCTGGCCTAAAATTACCTGCAAAATGTTGATAAGCCGTAAAAAACAACAAATCACTCAATCAGAACAATCTGCCTTTACAAGAGCCAGATCAGGCTAAAAATTGAGTATTCTGCCATATAAGGGCGGGAACTGCCCAGTCTGCATTTTCCAGCCTCTATAGAGTCCAAAAGCGTCTACATGACCTTGTAGTTAATGAATTATTTTCCACCCTACAACCCCTTTCCCACAGACGAAACATTAAAGGCCTCTCACTACTCTATCGTTATTTCTATAGAAAGTGTTCAGAACTACATTCCTTAGTTCCACGAATTCTAACCTACACGGGTAGGACCCGCCATGCCATGCACATTGTGGCGGACCACCTTCGTATTCCATTGGTGAACTGTAAGTTCCACTCGAACAGTTTCTTCTCACTAATCCTTACGTTGTAGTACCAACTCCCAAGAGGATGCTTTCGCGTTCACTACAATCTTAACCTGTTCAGGTCTAGAGTTAAACGTTATCATCCCTACGTATCCTCATAGACTAGCCTCTTACCTCTTACTTTGTAACCCTCTACCTCGAGTGGCTCTCTGGACATATTGAAAGAAGGAGGAGTATGCAGTGAGTGACTTACCGAATTAATTTTCAAAGAGCTCCACAGTGATCATGCAACACCCATTGCCCCTCGAGAACTAGCACTTTCTACTACCCACATCCCGACATACACATACTCAAACATCACTATATTTATCCCACCACACTTACATCTTTTTATTAAAATTTATTATTAATTATTGAAGGCCGAGATACAAATGTTTTCCCAGAAGAGTTCTATTTCAGAAAACTGTGACTTATGTTTTGATTGATAATGTTGTTACTTGATTAACAGCACGTTTTAATGCTGTTAAGAGGTTGACCGAAGATTTTTATTTTTTATGGAAATATCCAAGAATGTCTGAAAGTGAGCTAGCCAAGAAAGCAAAAGCTTTGGCACATCAATAACCTGCAGATCTTAAGGATGAAGATTTTGCAGAAGAAATGTAACATTTGCCAGTAGGACATAAAGCTAATTTGGGAAAACCAGAACTGAACCCTCTAGAATGGTTACATTTAACAAACTATAAATTGTGTGAAACATTTCCAAATGTTTGAATTAGTTTCAGAATATTGTTGACAACGCCCAGCTACAGTAGCATCAGCTGAAAGATCTTTTAGTAAACTGAAAAACTTTTCACCAATGCACCATTTGAAAATAAGTCTGCTTACTACGTCTATAAAAAAAAAAAAATCAAATTTAAAGATTGTAATGAAGCTGGGTAAGTAAGTTACAGTAACTTAGGCCATTCTGTTGTTTTAATGTCTGTGTTAATTTTTGTTTTTTATTTTGAATTTTTTTCGTTATTTTGTACATTATTCCCTCCATTACTATTAATTATCAAACTGTTTAGTTCGCCCCGACCGAACAGAAAGGTTTAACATGGACTTTAATTTGCCTCATTAAATTAAATATATATATATATATATATATATATATATATATATATATATATATTATCTGAAATATATATATATTATCTGAAATATATATATATATATATATATATATATATATATATATAAAAAAATAATCACACATAGAATCAATCAGAAGTATTAATGCGATTATTGGCGACATCCATCGCAAGAAATATAATATATGCATTAAAATACTGTTAAGCCATAGTGCGAAGTGATCCTCGTCGATAAACTTGATGTCTGTAGTTTTCAGTTTATTTGATGTTAAAATGCTAGTACTTACGAATAGTCCTCTATTCATCATCAGGCATGTGTTTTTTTCCTTATAAAATCAAAAACTTGGAGATGATATACTTGTATGTCGACCGAAAGATGTTTTTTTGAATATCTGCTATTATTGACGGTTGTGTAAGATCTCGGAACGTGCAAAGACGCAACGCTAAATTTTATAAATATATATATTATCTGAAAATTGGCAAATTGGCATTCGTTTGTGGGTGACATTATTTTTTTTTTTTGCTGATTTCACTCCCTACCTCCGCCGGGTAAAATATACTTAACCCTGGTTCCATCACCATTCTTGGGGCTTAAGTTAAAAATTTACCGCAATGTAAGGGGTCTGCGTTCCAACTTTCCAGAAGTGGAACTCCATCTTCTTCCGTCTAAATCCGATTTCCTGTTCCTATCTGAAACAGGTATCAAGGCCTCAATCCTGTTGCAAGAGCTCCAAAATAGGAACAACCTCTTACACACAGAAATAATGTGGCCCTTGACGACACACATACCGCAAGGACTATAACATTTGATATCTCGAACAAGGCGTTGCACAAAGGTTTGCTACACAAGCTCTCAAGGTTTTTCTCAATTATAAAATCCTTCCTAACAGATAGATCTCTGAAGGTAGTTATTAATGGTTAGTCCTCTGAAGCCCTGATGGTCAATGCAGGCGTCCCCAGGTCTCACTTCTCGGACCAGACATCTTTCTAATTTACATAAATGATCTACCTAAGAATATACTCTGATCATTTGTAAATGTCTATGGCAATGATACGACGATATACGGGCGCACCTCTAAAAGTCTTGACGATCAGAGATTGGCAGATGACTTCTCTTTCGATCTAACACTAACTTCCCAATGGGGAAAACTGGTTAGTTACATTCAACGCTTCTAAAAGCAAAATCAAAACAAAAACGTCTCCGAGTCCTTGTGGGAGAAGAACTATTTTTCGCACTCTAACTTTTCTCTCACAGGCGGACTGTGGCGAGTCTTTCATTGCTCTATCGTTAATACCATAGAAAGTGCTCAGAGGAACCCTATCTCCTGGTTCAACCAGGTCTGAACTTCACGGTTAGGTCCCACCATGCCACTTAAATAGCGACAAACAACTCGCATCCCCTCCGTATTCCATCGACGAGAAGCAAGTTCCACTCAAACAGCTTCTTCCTGCGAACCACTGCCCTATGGAACATAATCACAAGAGAATGTTTTCCCGATCACTACAATCTTATTGACCTGTTCAAGTCTATAATAAACCGTTATCTTCCTCTCTTAACGTAACCGTCAACCCTGAGTGGCCTCTGGTCTTATAAAGCGTGAACCTTACTGTAAAAAATATTTGAGGTCTACTATGTCCCAAACAATTGCTGATCCAGCACGACTGAGTATTGCATCTGGCATTGCCAGATAAACTGATTTTGATAGTGTAGCGGAGCGTGCCGGTGATGAGTTTGTAGAAGAATACACGTGGGTAGAAATTTTCCTGCTAGCCGGTCCAACTACATGAGAAAGGTGGACTTTAATTAAGTCCAAAGAAGACAAGAAAAAACAAACACAAGACCGATAAATATATGTAAACAAATATATGTTGTATTAATAACAAGTTAAAGGTTACAAGTTACATGGACATTTACATGGACAGAGTGTGTGTGGTGAATATTATGTGTGTGTGTTGTGGTGAGTGTTCGTACGTACGTGTATTGTTCCCAGAATTTGGAAAATGCTGTATCTGTGAAAGCTCACAACTGCGAGGTGGTATAAGACTGAAGGCCTGAGGAAAAAGAGGAAGAGGCGAAGGGTCATCCAGTATTTATAGCCAGGGGAGAGAGACCCCTGGTGAAGGGTTAAGGAGTTGAGAAGGAGCTAACTCCGACAATAATGTTATTAGAAATTTTGCAAACAAAAAAAGCTAGAAAAACACATTTTATTAGTACTTTAGTTAAATGTTAAATTAGTTTTATATTTTTTAAAGAAAAGTATTTTCCTTAGAAAGAAATTATTATGAAAGTTTCAAAAGCATTTCACAAAGTTGATTGGTGAATATAACCGTAAATACTGATTTATGTTGCTGCATTAATTGAATATGTTTATTGCATTATGTTATATTTGATCATGGAAATAAAGCATACATGAGAGTTTACATGTAGATTTACTGGACATCAAATCCTCAATTTTGAGAAAAATCTGTGCCTGCCTTCAGGCTCCAAAGGAGTCTTGTACCGTCTTCTAAAAATGTCTCTTGGAGGCCCTGAACACTGCTTTAAAACGTGAGGTATATTGTTTGCTTCTTTTTTTTTCTTTTTTTTAACTTCAATGTGCGATAAATCAAAACGCTTATTCGACAAAGGGAAATAGATTTGTTTATTAAAGTAAACAAATAGCCTCACAGATTAATGATAATCCTTTCAACTATTTTAAGCCAGCCTCGTTACTAAATAGAAAGAGCAGCATCGCACAAATCTGCCATGAATAGAATAAAAGCACTAATAATGTCATTTTCCCTTTTATAAATGGCGAGATCTTCACTCGACCTGTTCACAGTTGTTCTCAGAGAAATAAACAGACGTATCGATGTCTGCCGTCCGCCCGGGTCAACGATTTGTCGCTGCCTCGCCATAAACCAGAACAGGAACGAGAGGTGATGGCGAAGGTAGTCTCTCGTTTCCTCTAGCGCTAATATAAGAAAGCAATTCGGGTGCCACCACTCAGCGTATAACCAGACTTAGTGGCAACGATTTACGACGAAAATGTCACTTTCCAATTGGAAGGAAGTGTTCTCTCTTGATCAATCCTCGCTCATTTCATCAGATATGTCATCTTTATTTACGAAGCTGCAAATCAGCTTCGCTATATTTCTTAACGACAAACATATCGAGGTAATGAGTATATCTATCTGTCTATCTATCTATTTTAAATATTTTATTATATATTATTTATCTGCTGATTTCGCTTTTATTCCTGAGGAATATCAACATATCCTCGAAAGCAACACTCCCTTTGTATTATTGATTTTATTGTTACTGGTATCATTACAACTTCATAATAAAATTCTTTGCTGAATTCTATAAAAAGCAAATCGTTACAACTTCATAATAAAATTCTTTGCTGAATTCCATAAAAAGCAAATCGTTACAACTTCATAATAAAATTCTTTGCTGAATTCTATAAAAAGCAAATCGTTACAACTTCATAATAAAATTCTTTGCTGAATTCTATAAAAAGCAAATCGTTACAACTTCATAATAATATTCTTTGCTGAATTCTATAAAAAGCAAATCGTTACAACTTCATAATAAAATGCTTTGGTGAATTCTATAAAAAGCAAATCATTACAACTTCATAATAAAATGCTTTGGTGTATTCTATAGAAAGCCAAATCATCGCAACTTCATAATAGAATTCTTTGGTGAATACTGTGGGGTTCAGCGTACCCGGATTAAAGGAGAATTTAATACGGGTACCCTGCCCACAAAATACAACGCAAATTTCAAGAAGAAACAACACGATAAGGAACGATTATAAAAAATAGAACATTGTATATTTATTATCTTGTGAATAGGGTAAAAAAGATTACTGTTTTAGCTCGTTTAAGCAAAATTGTGATTTTGATAAAAATGTCTGTGTTCGTTGTCTTTTAACAGAGTAGCAGAGTAATATATATTTGTATAGTTGCAAATGAAAAAGGGGCGAACAATTTAAGTTGAAAAAAGAAAGTGTGAATGAGGAATAAAGATAAAAGGAAAATGTACTTATGAATTGTTTTGGAGTCAGTTGTAAATTTGTTTTGTTGTTGTTGTTGTCCTTTCCTAATCCACTTTCGGGTTGAGTCAGTGATGGAATTTACTGTCAATCTTCTGTGATCTTTTGCGCCTTTCTCTGACTGACTGACTGGCGACTAACTTGAAAACACTGTATTTATTGTTGACTTTTTTTCACACTGACTCGTTATCTTTTTTTTTGGTTTAGCAAATCGCCTCCTTTCATTGTTCAGAAAATTAATTTCACACCTTATTGTGAAAACTGTTTTTGGTCGTTTTGATTCGATTTTGCGGGTGTGCAAATCTACTTTGTGTTTTTTTAGTCATTTGTTGGAATATTGGATTTGTATCCTATAATACTATAGAAAGCCAAATCATTGCAACTTCATAATAGAATTCCTTGGTGAATTCTATAGAAAGCCAATACAATATAACTTTATTATCGAATTCTTTGGTGAATTCTATAGAAAGCCAAAGAGATACAACTCATTAATTCTTGGCTGAATTCTATAGAAAGCCAAATCATCGCAACTTCATAGTAGAATTATTTGGCGAATTCTGTAGAAAGGCAAATCATTACAACTTTATAACAGAATTCTTTGCTGAATTCTATATTAGCTAAATTATTATAACTTCATTATAGAATTCTTTGGTAAATTCTATAGAAAGCCAAATCGTTACAACTAGTTAATAGAATTTATTGCGTGTTGTAGCTGAGTGAAAATGTATCAGAAGGTAATTTATGTAAGGCAAAGATTATGCGTGATTCATATGCATTATCCCACAACACGTAGATCAAATAAAGAATATAAAGACAATTTGCATTGCAAGAAATTACTAAAAACACAGTGGTTAGAGATCTAACAATAAAGAGATTTTTATGCAAGGATAACAGAATGTTTGTTGATTGTGGCAATTGAGACAAGGTTATGAAGAATGTTCATGCAGGAATTTGGTCAATAAAAGTTAATGGTTTTGATTTGTTAGTGAAATTAAAATAATTTGGTTTCTGCAAGGAAAAATCTCTAATGTGTTCGTTCAAATATTAGTGTGTTACTTGTTAGTTAGAATTTAAGTTGTGAAGAGTTGTTTGCCTTTAACTTTTTGGCTAAATTGATGAATTGTACAATTACTGTTTGTGTAGTGAAAACGTTCACTTTTTAAGTCAATTGTAATTTTGATTACCACGCGGACAATGGTCGTTTGAGTGCTGTGTTGAGTTTGTTGAGAATTTTGAAGTGATATTTAGTCAGTGAATTGACACGCGTGGAGTTTGGTAGCATCTCACGAAACTCGATGACTGACTGACTTGAATTGAGTCAAGCGGCTGTTTATATAGACTTTGGTGTTTAAATATCGGTTCCAGGGAGCTTCGACGGGAAAAAGGATCTGTTTCCACTTTGTTACAATTGAGTGTTTCTTAACCAATAGAAGATTGAATTTACTGAAACGAAGTGGTGATTGGATAAGGCTTTTTTTTTTTTTTTTAGGGAAGAATACATTTTTCCGAAAGGGGTGGAAGGCTAATGTGGAAGATTCCACAAATTCTTTGTTGAATTCTATAGAAAGCCCAATCATTGCAACTTCATAGTAAAATTCTTTGGTGAATTCTATAGAAAGCCAAGGAGCTTACTACAATAGTCCACTACTATAGTGAGGGTCTTGGAGTCCAAGATGGTCGACCCGCGCTGCAAGTGAATCGCGGTAGCTGGGGAGGGGGCGGTAATAGGAGGTTGAATATGTACGTGATTTTTTGGATCCTATTTTTTTGCGATATATACCGTAGATAATGGCTAGAAAAGAACCTCAAAAATTATACTAATTTATGCCAACGATGCCATAAGAAATTTCGGGTAATTTGTTCTTAAATTCCCCACACTAAGTATCTAATAAAAATTTTCCGAACAGTTATTTTTTTATTCTAAATTTAAATACCTAATCTGAAAATAACAAAGAAATGTTTATAAAATCTACCGTTTTGGAGTTATCGACAATAAAAAAATCGGACTCATTCGTGTCGTTGTCGGCTACGGCATGGCAGCCATTATTGGCATTGTTTACATCAGTGCGTGCGCAATAATCGAGACGAATGAATGTTTGTTACGCAGCAAATATATGCAAACAACATCAGTAATGGCTGCCGCAACGCGAATGAGTCCGAACTTTTATTGTCGATAAGTCCAAAAAGGAAAATTTTATAAAAATTTCTTTAATTAAGCCTGTAAATTTGCACTTAAATATAACTATTCTACTACGTGCTATTTATATTAGTTTATTTATGAGAGATTCTTGATGTCTACTGTTGGACTGTCAAATTGAACATGATCAACCAGAGAAAAGTACTCCTATTTATACTCCATCCGTGGTATCTGATTGTAGTGATTGAATTCCTGTTAATTAGTCCGATATTATAGGAACTCTTTGATTGCGCGAGAAAAAGAAAGATAAATTAATCATGTGCAATTATTACCTATACAATTGGATTAGGTGGGCAACGGCTGAGGTGTTAAAATTTCGAAAAATCTGGGCTGTTTGATAATCAAAATCAAGGTAAAACGTGTGAAAAATGGGTGTAATTATTAAAACAAATTAGGACCCATCTGATGATCGCTGTTTGTTCTGTATATCGTGAAGAAGATGGCCAAGAAATTCGTAAAATAGGGTGGAATTTCTAAAAAAGTGAGCGATATTGAGGGTACGAGAGCAAAATCTTGCCCCCCCCCAGTACATCGGTTACCTCGGTAGACTGGTTCACCTAATGGCGGTGGAGTTATATGCAAACTAAAAAGACCCGTGAAAATTTCAGTTTTCCTATTTATATTTTCTGATGAATTTTAATTCCTCTATCACTTCGTTAAATATTTAAACTTAACTTTAAAAAAATATTGCAATACCAATCATAGATATGAATGCTGGTCTTTATTTTAAAATGTTTAGAAATAGCGAAAAGACAGAATTTATTTAGCGTTGCAACAAACAGGAAATTGTAGAGAGCCATGATCGCCTACGTCCCGAGGGGACACGGCACATAAAGAGGGAGTAGAAAAGAAAAGATTTGAAATTGACAACTTTTCACTGAAACAGTCGTTAAACACTTTTATCTACTCTTTTTTTTTTTTTTTATTCATTTCATTTTCTCACTGTAATCAAGTAGTGTAATTTCTCGTGCTTTCATGCAATCAAAACGTCCATTACTTAAGAGGTATTGGCAGGAGAGGTTAAACACGTCTTCCCTTATTGCTTTCAAGACAAATCCCCGTCTTACGAACATTTCTCTTAATAATAATTTAAAAATAATTCTGCAAACGATGTTATTTAATTTAATTTATTGTAATTGAATATTTGGCGATTACCTTACTAGGGTTCCGTCGCTCGATACTTTGCGTCTGAAAAAATGGCGCTTTTATGGCGGTCGCCACGACTTCTAGGTCTTTTTAATTGGATCAAAGTGTAGTATCTGTTCTTATTGGCTTAGTCTGATTCTCTTTCTCCCCTTTATTTTTTCTTCTTTCTTTCATTTTCTCACTGAATCCAAGTAATCTTTCCACGCGATCAAAACGTAGAATAATCCATTATTTATGAGGTATTGACAGGAAGTAACGCTGTGCTAACTAACAAAGGGAGGGACAAGCACAATTGTAATAAAATAATCGAATAATTTGAGTCGTTTACTTTATGGCTGTATTAAAAATTAGATTGTCAATTAGATTGTCAATTAGATTGTCAATATCTTTCTGTTTGTTTGTTATGGTAATTTACCCACGCACGCATGGACTCTCCCAACTATAAAAATAGGAGCAGGTACTGCCTTTTCGAGAGGGAAGTTTCCAGCAGTCAGCTCTGACAATCGGACCGAACATTCTTGCTGCAACACTCTCGTTTGTATATGTTTGTATTACTGTTTCTATTAATATATTTGTTTGACTCAATTCCTCTCTTGCGTTTTTATTTCTGGCCCTAACAAGGCCACAACACTTTGGTCCACTGTTACTTGACCACTTCGACGTGGTGTAATGGTTAGAAAGCTTATCTCGCCATATCAATTAATAATGTGTAGTGTTCGATTTTCACTAGGCACACCATATTTTCGGCCTTGTGCTACATATAAGTTTCGCTTATTAAATCACTATATAAAAACGAAAGCAAAAGATACATGCACAAACACACATATGCACATTTTTCGTCTAAATAAAGACCAAGGATATCATCATATTTGCACCCTTGGTGCATAAAAGTACGCACTCCTTTACTTAAAAAAACAAATATCTTTTCGATGTTCTGAAAAGGTTGTTGTTTGGAAAGTGTTATGGGATCTTACCCATAATAATAATAACGGACTATTCCATACTTAATAAATACTGCGCCTCAGGAGTAGTTCAAGTCGAGTCAGTAGTTCACTTCTGAACCGACTGTTCGGTTGAACTCTCTGCCTTCGGGCGGGGAGGAACCCAAACGAGGCTACGCCGAGGGGCGGAGTCTCGTTCGGGGAGGTAAACCGGCCCTGCGCCCGTTTATACGGGTTCAATGGGCATCTATTTGGGCCGAGCCCACGGGCTCGGAGAACCCACAATAAATAACCAACCTTGTGTCACATGATGTCCCAGTGTGTGTGTGGGGTGGGGGACTGAATATCGAATATCGAGTCAGTAGTTCAAGTCGAGTCAAGAGTCGCGTTCAGACAATTACTACAAGACATTGGAATAGTGATACTGGTCGAGACTACATTGTTCTCTCTACTAAACTTGATTGTTCATAATAACACTTTTACTTCTCTGTATATATTCCTGTTTGTAATATATCTGTGTTATTCCATACCTGTGTCGAGTTCTTCTTTATTGGTTCTACTTTGGACTATCACCGTAGTAAAAGGAACCGGACCATAACAGAAAGCTATCTTGCCTTTATATTTTGAAGCTGCACGTAAAAGTCTGTCAAAGTGGGTTTTTTTTCTGTACACAAATATCCACACTTTTCGAATTAGAGAAAATATGAAAAATAACATTTTCAGTATCGACATAATTTCTAATTCAACAGAATTATATTGAATGAGTTGAGGTTTTGGTTTTGTTCACAAGACAGTGTTTGAGATGTTAATGCTGTTCGTCATTGATATTTGTATTTGACAATGGCGAAGGGACGGGAATCGTATCATTTCAGTGTGGCAAGATATTGACACTTTATGAAATCAAGCAAGTGTATCCAAAGAATGACTGTGAAAAGACGAGGTATACATTGGCGAATATGGCTCTCCACAATTTTCTGTTCTTTAGAGCTCTTAATAAATTTTGTCTTTTTGTTATCTCTCCTTACCTGCCATCCATTTACCCATTATCTCTAGGTATGTTATACGTTGTTTTCATCTGTCCCTCTTACCTTCAATCTCTTCTGAGAGTATCACATTTTCCAAGGCCTCTTTCCCCATTATGTGCCCTAGAAATTTGATCTGTCTCTTCTTGTTGTTACGCATAAGTGTCCTGTTTGTTTCCATTTTGTCTAAAACACTGTCATTGCTCACATGGTCGGTGCATGGCATTCACAACATGTTTCTGTAGAACCATATTTCTGTTGCTTTACGTCTCTACTTCATTAGTGAGATTGTCCAGTATTTACTGCCATATAAAAGGATTGATATTATATAAGAGTTCGGTACTCTTTTCTTTGTTTCTAACGATTTATTTTTGTTTCTTAATACTTTTTCTTAGCTTTTGGAAGGCACCGTTCACTATCCCAATGCACCTTCGGATTTCTGTGTCGCACTTTCGCTCCTATGTTGAAACACTAACCAGATATTTAAATTGTTGTACTTGTTTTATTCTGACATCTCCAATGTGTAATTTGCATGTTGAGCTGCCCCTTTTGCTAACAACCATGCGTTCTTTTAGTCACAAAATTAAAAAAAAAGGAACGAATCAAAGAAAACGAAAAGAATATCACTGACGATAAAAAAAAAGAAAAGAAAGTGTAATATAATGGAAAAGGAAAGTAAGAAAGAGAAAATGAAAAAAAAAATACCAGGAGTTAAAATAATCTTTTCGCTCACAATACGCTATATTTTATTATAAAACTACTTGTTAATTGCTTTTCTTTTACTATGTGCAAATTGGTTTTTAGAAATTGAATTTGAATTAAATATTGAATAATTTAGTTTAAAAATCTTAGGCGTGTTGATTATTTAATTTTTAAGAAAACGCCCAAAAGAGCTATATCATTTTTTTTTAAGAATTTATATTTTGAAATTTATTAGATTAATCACCGTCATTATTCCTATAATTGTATTATTAGCTTTTCTCCATCTTAGTTTAAAAATAACTTTTTTTTATTATTATTACAATGCAGGTAAATCGAAGTGGCTGGCAGATTTGTGAGTAGTTTTAATAACTAGGCTTCGGTGGTCAAAATGATTAAAATGACGTCCATGAAAAATAGGCGCTCTAGGTTTGGGATGTAAGTTTTATCTGAAGTTACTTCTTCATTTCCGATTTTTAACGATCGTTGCATTGTCTGTTTAGCGGCACCTCAAATTATCTTTGTGGGTCATTTTATGCCGAAATTTAATTTTCTTGGGAGTTTGGAAGTAATAAAAATATGATATATGTTATTCTGCTTTCACAATTGAATACATGGTAGATGATACTCAACTTTTGTCTATATACATGTTTGTGTAGTCATGATTACTAGAGGAAGTAATGCGTGGTTTGTGTTGTTTTGTTAAAGTTATATTTTGAAACAGAGTTTGATTTAGGAAATTGTAGGATTTTATATGGATTAATGTCATGAAAGAGTTCTTTCATGTTGGTTGTTTAGTAGTATTTTAAACGGATTTAGGTGTAATTGCTACAGTTTGTTAGTATGTCAGTACTGTTTGTCATTTTACTATAAATATGTATTGTTGTTATTTTTTATATAAAAATATATTGCTGGTATTTTTACTATAAAAATGTAATTTTATACTATTTTTAGTGTTTTATTTTTTTTTTTCACTATAGGGAGTTCACTATTTGCCCATAGCTGGAACCCTAACAAGTGCTACCACCCCGTGTCAAGGTGGACCTGGGAACGGCAACAATTAACAGATGGTTCCATTTAGCGATCGTAGTGTACTCATAGTACTATAAAAAGCAGCAAAAAATGTAAAATAGTATAAAGATAATAGTGATAAAATGATAATAGTGATTAAACTATTTATCTAAATATCTTAGTTTTAAATACCCTTTTTTTTATTTCTCTGTTTAAAAATCAAAGCTTTCATTCTCTGTCTTGGAAAGACATACACTTTTTTTTTGTACCATAGATAGAATCATAAACATGTATTATCCTGGTTATATTCATCGATGAAAACGCAGTGTGTGTTATGCAACAAAGTGGCAAAACGACTACAGAGATTGTTTCAAGTTGTCAAGATTTTGGTAACTCTGGATTATTTTAGATCGTTATCATTGTTTAACGTTTGCAAATAGTCAGTTTCTTATTGATATCAAATGACGAAAACTCTAAATCAGTAACGAGATATGTACGGCAGCAGGGTCAGCGTGACGATCGGCGGTCAACGCAGTGATCGGCTATCTCACCCCTAGACAATCGATCATGTCTAACGTCCGGCACAGCGTTTTATCACACATCTCGGAACGCTGACATGCCAATTACCGTCGACCAAACGGTACAATTAATCGGTGTGTAACCGGAATCTTCTTTCATTAATTCGGAAGCAAGACAAACACCAATACTGTTAAGGAGGCCAGAGAGAGAGAGAGAGAGAGAGAGAGAGAGAGAGAGAGTGAGAGAGAGGAGAAGGAGGGAGATGTGGGACGTGTAAGGGAAATAGAAATGGGTGTGGTGTGGTGGTGTAAATTTTATTGTAAAATAAAAATGGAAAAGTATTTAGGGTTTTCAGAAAGGATTTTGTGACATGGACACTATCTGGCATAAGAAAATATGGCGGATGAGTGGTAGAGAGAAATATGTAAATGATAGATGAAACAGAGGAAATAAATGATGTACGATGATTAGAGTATGTGCCTGTGTGTGTGAGAGAGGGTGAGTGAGTATAGGTGTGTGTGAGAGAGAGGGTGAGTGAGTATAGGTGTGTGTGTGAGAGAGGGTGAGTGAGTATAGGTGTGTGTGCGAGAGAGTGTATATGCGTGAGAGAGAGAGAGAGGGGGGCAGAGGTAAGAGGAAGATGTTGCTATATTTTTGTTATTGAATGCTAGGAACAAACAAAAATGTTTTTCATTTGCGTCGAGTTAGGAGGCCAGATAAAAATAAAGTTAGTCGGAGATGGTGTGTGAAATGAAAAAGTGGCATGAATATTTGTATGGTTTTCTGGAACATCGACAACTATATGTGTCATATCACGAACTCATTTTTTTCTTAACTCTTCCTCTTCTATGTACCATGTCCCTTTAGAACAT
Source organism: Acanthosepion pharaonis (assembly GCA_903632075.3). Taxonomy (NCBI): domain Eukaryota; kingdom Metazoa; phylum Mollusca; class Cephalopoda; order Sepiida; family Sepiidae; genus Acanthosepion; species Acanthosepion pharaonis. The sequence continues at coordinate 1,323,523 of CAHIKZ030004998.1, read as the reverse complement.
TGGCGATCATGGCTCTCCACAACTTCCTGTACTTTGTAGCTCTTAATAACTTTTGTCTTTTTGCCATCTCTCCCAAACCCTGCTCCGCTATCCATTCGCTCAAACTCATCAGTTGTGCGTTGCTTTACCCTGAACCACTTGTTTTCAATCTATCCTGTGAGTATCAAAATTTCTATGCATTCTTGCCTCATTATGTTCCCTAGAAATTTCAAATGTTTCTTCCTGATGTTGAGTATCAGTTTCCTTTCTCTTGCCATTGTCTCTCGAACTTCATCGTTGCTCACATGTCCAGTCCATAGTATTCTCAGTATCCTTCTATAGAACCATATTTCTGTTGCTTCAAGTCTCTCCTTCATCTGTGAAGAGATTGTCCAGCATTCACTGAAGTATAGATTCTGAATTGTTCTAATATCCTTCCCAAATATGTCAAGGTTACTTAACAGTTCCAACTGTTCTTTATCAAGCGCTTTTTGCATAATCTTTTTCTGCATTAGCTTCAGTAAACAGCATATATGTCGCTTGGCTCCAAAGTTTTTAACCATCTTTCAAGCAATTTCATAATTCCCCCTCACGAAATATTTTATCATATTCCAGCAGAGAAATTATGCATTTTGCAGTTCTCAGAAAATTTAACATTTCTCATCATTGCTATTAAGATAGGTACCTCCATGAGAGCTAGTAAAATAACAAATTTTCAGCACGATTTTTTTGTATGACAATTAATTTGAAAATCTTGCAAAAATATAAATAATTGTCGGATGTTAATGAAACTTTCAAAAATTATGGAAATTATTATAAACATATTTTGTTTTTTTAAAGTGATAGAAATTTTTATATATATATTTCTTACCCCCCTAACTAATTTTACGAAAACTCTAGAAATTCAGTTGCATTCTGTTTTAGTGATTATATTGAGGAAAGCAAATCATGTAATTTCCTTTTTAATTGGACCCCCCCACCTACCTGAAAATCAGCTCTGAATTGTAACATACAAAACTCAATAAAACAAAGATATTATTTAATTTCAAATGTTTTTATTTGCTTTTAGTTGTTTTTATGAATATGGACAATATTTTCTGAAAGCAAAAAAATTTTTCGATGAAAAATGAATTTTTAATTCATTATTTGTTATTTCATTAATTATAATAGATTTTACATTTAAGTTGTTAAAATATTATAAAATTAGTTAAAAACCACATCCAGTTTCGTAAATGTTCTTATGAGATAGAACATTTTTTACCACATTGTAAATTGTATCGTTTTGACTAATCAGAAGACCCGCAGTAATTAAGAAATGTAATTTTGTGTTTATAATCAGGCTGTAATTATAAAGTACGGAAGACCAACCAGAATACAATTAAGTTGCGTTATTTGAGTTAAGCATTGTTCTCTACTATTACGACCTTTACTTTTGCGAAACACGTGTGAAGTTAATTTGATTTTTAATTTCAAATGATTAAGGTACCTACAAGTATCAGTATCATCTTATGAAATTTATATGATCTTATTTTTATATTAACCTCAGTTATGACATTTTTCCATAAATGAAATATCAAAATTAATAATAAAATGAATGGAAATACAAATAACACAGTAAAATGTAATAAATGTACATAAAATTATAGTATTTTTTGTACACTTCTGATAAAATTTCATAAGAAAAGTACCTATAAATTAATTAGATACGTTTCTTATGAAATTTAATCTCACTCTCAATTTTAATTTCTTTATAATATATTTTCCATAAAGCATCGTAAACGTAAAGGTGAAATCTAAGTACAAAAAAAATTAGAGCGCTGAAAGTTTTCTTTCAAAATAAGGAGGTAAATAATTTGTTCACTTAAATCTAAATAATTTCACTTCTCTCCTTCCGTAGAACAAATTATCCTCACGTAATCCGTCAATACGTCATTCATCACCTGTCAAGTGAGGCGAAAGTTTATCACCTGCTTTGTTTAATTTTCAAACTACACCATTTCGGCTCAGAAACTAAATAACGTTGGTTTCAAAATATTTAAAATGAACATTATAAGTTCTGATTCTCTTAAAATAAGTTTTGAAAAAATTATAATTGATTTTTAAAAGAATTTCAAACTGAGATTTTCATTTTTTTATAAAATGGAAAAAATGATTGACATGATTGATTATCTGTCAATTTTGCTGATTCAAAAAAAACAAAAAAAAAACAAGACTTTTAGCGAAAATTTTGGACGTGCTAGGAAGGATTAAAAAATGTAAAAAATACCCCCAAAATACTTTGATCTTTCCTCTTAATAATAACATAAACATTTAGACGATAAGATTTTGTTTTCGTTAAGTTTGGCGTCTTTTTGATCATGCTATGCTCTTTTTAGCAATCTCATGGAGGTACCTATATTGAGACATGCATTAGCTGATGAATATATCGGCTGAGTGAAAATTTCCAGCAAAATTGTAATCCATTTTGCCGCCAAAGAAACACGCGGCGATATCCTGATTAAATATTCCGTCCTTTCTCTTAACTAATTTTCCGTTGATTGTTGCCGTCTATTGGTCTACTTAGAAGCTGTACTTTTAAAAATTAATCATTGGTTGTCTGGGAGAAGCATATCATAAAGGGCGCCTTTTCAGTCCCATCATATACGCAATCTTTGTATGAAAATCGACCTTTGGTACTGTTAGTGATTATTTATTCGCTTGTCATTTGACCTCTTGCATCCCATGTTCATACAAATTATTTACTCTGCACAGAAATACTGTCTAGTAGATTTTTGTTTAATTTGCTTAAAAGCCAGGCATCAAACCGACTAAGATAACCAAGCTGGTGTAAATTATTTTCAACGATTGATTTGGATATTTTGAGAACATCTTTTGCGTCGTATCACATTGATTAATTTATTGATTTGATTGTTATAGCCGTCGTAGTTGGATGAACCTTCTTCCGTGAAGACGAACTGATGGAGGTTTATAAAACATTGAAGTGGCTCGGGAACAAGGTACTGGTTGAAGATACATGGATTTTTACTGATTGATCAGAAAATAGTTTTATTACTTTGAATTTATTTTGTCGCAGAAGTGGATGCCTAAAGTATAAAAAAATACAGGAAATCACTTTTGACACGTTCGGTTATTCATCATTTACAGAACCATCTCGATAAATTGAATAAAACATTTTTTAAGTTGCATTCTTACTTTCTTTTAAAAAAGCATATGTTGTAATGTTTCTTATTCTCTCCAACATTAGAATCGATAAAAAAAAATATGCTAATTTTGAAAAATTAAAAGAAAATGCAAATTGATGTGACAGCTCTTACGATATTACCAAGAACAATATTTTTGAATTAATATTGTTAAAATTAAACCCACCTAATGCCATCTAATCACAAATACGAAATAATGTTTTTGTTTAACAAAATGATCTAATGAGCACATATACAAGTATATTGTTCTTGGTGCGGGTCCATGATAGAAGTGCATTCCATTATTAACGTGGTTCTGCCTTTTGTCCTATGGGAAAAGAATTATCATTCCCAAACCAATAGAAACATATAATACCTATATCAAATTATTTAAAATTAAGTATTAGAAAAATTGACCTTTTTCGAACCAGTCAATGTAAAAACCCACGTGATTTCTTACGAAAATGCCGTCTGCCTCACATCGTAACACGCGTCTGCGTTACATGAAGAGGCGATCAATCATATTTTTGCTATTCACGTAAGTATCATCCTGTTAATAAATGGCGTGGTTCGAAGCAACACGATTTGTGCACGTGACCGGCCAGAGACGCTAAACAAATACGCGGGAGAGCTGGCAGTTGTGGGGTGGGAGGGTCGACTGTAGAATAGGGATGTCAATGAAGAAAAAGCGTTATTTTGGTTTTAATTACACTGCATGTGGAAAAAGAGAGAAAATTTTATTTAAAAAAAAATCACTGTAATCCCTACGTACTTCCGTTTGTGTGATTTTGCGTGCGTAAAGGAAAAAATTAAAGGAGGAAGATGGAAAGAAGGAAGCAATAAAAAAATAATATAAAAATGATGAATGAAATGAAAAGAAGTCAGAAAAGAATAAATCCAAGAAACTAAACATGATAGCGTGTATTCAACAATAAGAAATGATAAAGATAGAGTCTAAAGAACACGATATAGAATGTCTTTTTTTAATCATTTCATTCCAAGCATGGCGGAAATGCCACTAGCACGCAAGAGGTTACAGAGTAAAAGTAAGAGAAAAGGCTGGGTATTGGGAGGATTGAGGAAAGGATAAAAATGAACAGGATTTAAGAAGATAGAAGATGACAATTAACGTTGCATTTAAATTTCTGAAGAATGTACAGGGAAGTAAGTAAACGGAAGGGTGTTCCACAGGTGGGCAGTGCAAGAAAAGAAACATGGAGGAGAAGTGGCGGTTACATTCATCTATGTCAACAGTAAAAGGGTGGTACTTAGATGCCGATCTAGTAGCACGCTTAAATTAATGTAGTCGGGGCATAAAGGAAAACAAAGTTCATCAGAGCAGTTGACATGAAAATATTTTAAGGAAAAAGACAAAGGGAAGCTACGTCACGTCAGTAAGAAAGTGACTGAAGTCGAGATGCCCAGTCTGGATCGATTACATTGTAGATCCTTCTTTGGATTTTGTCAAGAACCTCGAAATGAATAGCAGGAGCACCAGACCATATATATATATATATTTCTTCCTTTCCCTTAGCGAGATAGCCTCTTAATTTTGTCCAAGTGCAGAATACAGCGGCTTCTCTTTTTTTGAGGGGTGGACGGATCCTACTAACATCAGTCATGTTTATTTTGCTTTGTTTTGGGGTTCATTCTCATGGTCAATCATCAGATTTTTATGTAGCAAATATTTATTATCATCAAATTTTTATCTCACGGGGTACGTTTTGTAGGGTTCTCCCCAAGAGGACGTGGCATTATGGTGTATGGAGGATTGATTGGCGACAGATGAGTTTTTATGGTGAATGCGCAATTGTAATGAGCGAATGGGTCGTGAATCGAATTAGCTAGGTATAGGATAGTCAGTGAAGACCAGCCTCAACCCATTCCCCCTTTTCAGCCTTGTGTCATAATTGTAATTATATACAATAAATATAAACCAGACATGGCGACAGTATTCAATACACGGCCGAATGGTAGTAAATTTGTAAATCTACAAGATGGACGAGAAAAAAAAACTTTCTGGCACGACAGAATGACCCAACTTTCCTTGCAGTAGATGCAGCTATTGATTCAATGTAGTTGTTATATTCCAAGTCATTTGAAAAGCGAGGTCAAGAAAGCGCATATTGGTGTACTTATGTGTACAGCACTGGATAAGTGTGCTCGCAAGAGTAACTTTTAGACTAGGAAAGAGCAGCCTTTTACGAGCAGTGGGCCGCATGATCTATGGCTCATTACAAAGCGGACCTCACTACCAAAAAGGTTCAATGTAGTTTTTTATAGGAGGTACCTCAGCTGTTCTCACTACAGAAAACCATATGCGTAAGCAAATGCCTTACAAATGAAGGAGAAGTTATTGTTTTATTTTAGGAAAGATTTTTCTACAATTAAGAAATTGAAGTTTTGATTTAATATTATCATTAATAACAATGTGATTAACACATGTCGCGGCGTAGGATTTATTTATTTGAAAGTAAAAAATAATGTTTTTCTCCAGAGAAAAACATTATTAAAAATGTTTCCTGTTTCAAAAGCAAAATATGTTTATACATGTGATCTTCCTGAGTGAAACTCGCTAATGGTTTAATGTAATGAAAACGTTATTTTCACCGAAAGTTTACAAAATTCAAGAAACATTGTACTTCATCATTGTCTGTGATTATGGTGACTTTATGAGTCGTTGACAGATTTCTTGAGAACTTAACCTTTGGCATTTTTAAGTAAAGGACATTTAACTGTAAAAATTACTTGACAAATACAATGTGAATGTCTTTTATATATATATATATATTTTAACTATCCAGTAATCTTAAAAATTTAGGAAAGTATTCTAAGTAATCTAATATTTTATTCAATTTTATTTACTTTGGCTTTATAGTCTTATTTACAAACATCGGTACGTATATATATATATATATATATATATATATATATATATATATATATATATATATATATGCAAAAAATTTAAGATTCTTTGAAAAATACTGGGGGACACTGAATTGTAATAAGCTTATCCATTTATGATTAGTAAATACAGTTTTTACTTTATAACAATATCACATAACCGCTACAAATTAATAGAGAATTTAAAATGGGTTAAAATTTTATAAATTAACGAAAATCTTTAAAAGAGGGAAACAATTCTTGTAAAAATTCATTATTCATCAAAATTCTTTTTCTTAAAATAATAGTTTGCATAATATATCTTATTCACAAAAGCAATTAATTTTTTTTTAATAAACTCCTAGTTTCATTGCATTGTTTTATTTTACGATTTTGAGCAGATTTACTGTAACTGGCAAACCTCTTTGAGAAAACAAATGATGATTTAAATTCTTTAAGAATTTGAGAAACTTGTGCTTATAACTGATATAAACATTAAGTTGTACAAAAATGAATTTCTCGAAATTTCCTAAGATTGATTAAATGGAGGATAACAGAGGTAAAAAAATAATTTTTACCAAGATTTTTTAAAAAGGAAAGATTTCTAAATTAATTTCATTCATTTGTGAATAAGTCCTGAAATTTTAGTTAACATCTGACAATTAACTGATTTTTGCAAGAATTTGGAAATCAATGTATTTTCACCGCATACAGACGCTAAGATTTCCCATCCAAATTTATGGTCACCAGTTGACGCACCCCCCCAAAAAAAACACAAATTTTAATCAAAATTTCGAACGTTCTAAAAAGTATCAAAAATATAATTTAATAATCAAAAAATCTTTTGGCCTTTCCTTTTAATCATAACAAAACATTTTTGACGATAAACAGTTTTTATTAAATTTGGGATATTTCTCATCTTCTCAGGCTATTTTCTTTACCTTTGTAGGTACCTAATTATAAATTGGAGGTTCAGGAGTTCAAATATATATATATATAGAGAGAGAGTGTGTGTGTTCGTGAAAATGTGGATATATATGTATATGTATTCAAATGTAGCGGTCGCCTGATTAAATGGGAGAAGGAAGGATGTATATTTCGGTATCAACGCAGGATTGTGTGGATGTTTTATTCACCAGTGTCAGAATGACATAGGTATTGCATGAGTCAAAGTGAGCCTGTCTGGGTCACGCATAAATGTCGTATTTCGGCTTTTGGTATGTTAAAATGACTGCAGCACCGGAGAATTGATAAAATTAATTGACTGATTCTGATTTAGTTTGACTTTCCATTTCATTATATATATATTTAGAAATCTGCTTCGAAACTGCCGCTTGGTTTCTGATTGGTTTAGGATGGGTTATTTGGCTGTGAACAGGTCTTGTTTCTGATTCATTCGCTAGACTATGATGTTTGTATCCTGGTCGGGACGGTTTTTGATTAGTTTGTCGAAATATGACTTAATGGCTTAGCGATTTTGAATATAGATGTATTTTTAGAGATCATTAAATTTTGGTTTCATTATTATTATTTATTTTAACATATTTTTTTTTAATTTTTCGTTCACTACACGCACACAGAAGTAAAGGTTGTATAACATAACATTTGTTCATGCGAAGTAAATTTTTCTTCCAACGATAAAGGTAGTCCGTTTAAAAAATGGTGACATTTGAACTGCAATTATTTTCGGATAAAGTCAATTTGTTAAATCACCTTATAGCTTATATCTTATTTTCATTGAATTCGTATGATTTTACGTATTTTATACGATTATAAACAAGTATCGTTTGTTACGATTGTTGTTCCTGATGATGGTCGTCTTTGAGTATAGAATCCAGAGGTTAGCAGTGAATATTTCGAAGACAGTAGGAAAGCGTTGTTCAGGTTAGCAGTGGATATTTTGGTAAAAGTAGCAGAGCGTAGTTCAGTAGTTCTTCATTCTGTTCCTCTTCGCCTGACAAGCTGGCACTGGACATTCGGATAGAGTAAACAAAATGGCCGCCTTTATACACGACAGATTGAATATTCTACGTCTTCTGATTGGTTAACCGTCTATTGGTGGACTATAAAGTGATTGACTTGCTCACTAGTACATATACACAAAAAACTGCAACAACGATTAATCGTATAATCATCATATCTCAGTTAACGATCATACGATTCGTCTTATACTTTAATCCCGATTTTTCTGTCTTTGAAAGGAAGACAAATACATGATTCGCTATACCATATAAATTTCAAATCTATCTATCTATCTATCTATCTATCTATCTATCTATCTATCTATCTATCTATCTATCTATCACTCGACGTAAAAATAGAATGTCATTAACTGGAGTTATCTTAAACGAATAACACGTTATATTACCTATAGAAACTCTCTCTTATTAAGCCTGTTGCGGCAGCAACAATACCGGTATGTAAGGGCCTTGTTCGAGTGTTTCGTCTCGGGTACGATAACTGACGCTAAAAGATAAAGAACGAAAATTAGCATTCGACAAAGGAGACGAGGCACTGTTAAAGTGAAAAAGAGGACATGCTTTCACCTCGGGTGATATACAAAAGTAATTCTTTTGTTCTTGGGATTCTAAAGCAATAGATAGACATTGCTATTGTATTGTAGTTGTAGAGAAAGATCACGTGCAAAAAATATACACGTGCATGTGCTTCATTGTAAATAGGAGTAGATGTCAACACGTAGCGGCCTCACTTTCTGCAGTTAACATCGAATTCCTGGCACATCTGTTTCTGTCTTCAGTCGTCAGTATCGAGCTTCAGTTTGTAGGTGTCTTCGCTGAGTGCCTAGATAAAACGGGCGAGAAACAGGCAAATAGCTGTGATAGAACGAATGTGCCTTCTGCTGCGGTGTCGAACTGATGGCGGTTTATATAGTGTTGAAGTAGTTCGGAAGTTTATGCCTAAAATTAAAGAAGTTTGTATCATTTGAACTCTGGCTGTCAAGTTGAGCACTTCCATTATTGTTGAAGAGTTGGGAGTTCCGACAGACCAAGACAAGTGTATATATTTGAAAGTAATTGAAATTTCTGGGACATATAACGAGGAAAGAAAGATTGGATAATTTGATACTAACAGGATATATTGAAGACAGGAAGTGCAGCGAGTAACCTACCTAAACAGCTTTTATCCATGGATGATAGAACAGAGAATTGGAGAGATAATAAGAGTAAGAATATTGCGTAGAACTACAAAAAATAGGGAATTGTGGAGCACAATAATCGCCCAAGTCCTGAAAGGTCATAAAAAAAATTGAGAGAAAAAGTGGAAGAGTAAAAGCAAATAAGTGAAGAAAGACTTAAATGTAAAATTTAGCAATCATATACATATTTTTTAGATTTTGAGATATTTACTATTGCGTCTTTTATAGTTGTGAACATAATTATGAATGTGTAAAGCTACGTACGAATTCAATTTGTGCACGCATGTCGGCATGTTAATGAATTTCATATATATATATATATATATATATATATATATATATATAGGAGTAGATAGGGCTGCCTATTTCCCGGGTTCACACTCCTTCCCGATCTTATGAACATGAGTCGATGTATGTTTATTCCTTGTTTCCTCTTTAGGATTGGGTTTACGGTTCCGTCTAAAGTCTACTTCAGCTCTATACTTCTAAACTCTCCGACTGAACTCTGAAATTTTATTTACTATTTTTTTTATCCTCAACAGGAGTAGATAGGTTCGCCTAATCGACCGATTCACACTCTTTGAACAGGAGTCCCTTTTGGTTGCTTCTAAAATCTCTTCATTCTCTTTCACTCTCAGTAACCACTTGAGTCATAGTAACATTGTTACCTTGCTTGGGGTGCATTTATTAAAAATGTGCGTGTAAATACTTATCTATAGTTGTATACGGAAATATTTAATGTATGTACAGTTCTGTAAATGATCTCATCTATAAATAAACATCACTATCTATAAAAGGCAGGATGTGTGTGTGTGTGTGTGTGTGTGTGTGTGTAACGAATGCACGGCTGCAAATTTCGACGGATTTGCACCAAAAATTGCATGCACATGCTCCAAGTTAGCGGGAAGGCCAAGACCGACTTTGCATTTCCAAAATCCCATCGATAGTGGAAATAATCGATTTTTTCATGCTTCTGTGGCAATTTTCATGTAGTTTGCGGCCATTTTCTACTGGCCAGAGTGAGAGCCTATAGCTGGCTGCCACGGATAGGCAGGAAGATTCTAATGGCCAGCGTGAGAGCCAACAGCTGACTGACACGAATGTTAACTAGCATGCACAAAAAATCGATAGCTGCATTCGTCACAAGTAGGAAAAATTTAAATCAGCATCACACTTTACTCCAATTGGCTCATTCGCTTGCTTAAACTCAACGTTGATTCTGATTCCGCAGAACTGGGTTGGGTGTGAAAAAGTATTTGTTGTTAACATTCTTTTTCATTCGGTTTTCCAGTTACGAGTCCTTTTTTAAAGCTGATCGTTTTGTGTTCATTTTGTTTAGTTCTTTTTTCGTCACAGTTTTAATGTTTAGTATAGAGCTTAGAAAAAAATCGCAGTTTGAGATAGGCAAGAAGTAAGGCATGTAGCAACATCAGCAGGGAAAAGGGCACTCCTTTAAAGGCAAGGAACGGCAAAAATATTTTAAGTCAACTGATAGTGATTGCTGTATGAGTCGTACGATTTTTTAATCAAGCACGGGCAACGCCGGGCCATGCTGCAAGTACTTATCTATAGTTGTATACGCAAATATTTAAAGCACGTACAGTTCTGTAAATGATCTCATCTATAAATAAACATTACTGATAATAATGTACATGAACCATACATATCTCTGTCTCTAATTATTTTTAGTAAATCACGAGGTTCTTACTTAATAGTTTCAGCATTAAATGTCTAATGTTATATTTATGAAATTGTAGGCACTTGTCCGAGAGGTCAAAACGTTCGCTTTCCGACCAAGGAACTAGGGTTCGATTTGTTAGGAAGGTGACTTCTTGATAGCGTACGGGACACCTTTGAAAAGCACCTGAAAACGATACCATCTTGTAAGTGCAATTGGTCGATGATTGTCTACCAAGGGTTCAGGCTGTTGATCACGCCGGATAACGCGCTCTTTTCCAGAAACTATAAATAAGATCTGCTGAGCAGAGTTGCAGTACAAACTACAGGTGGGTTCTGTGAGTATTCAACAAGCACAAATGTGCCTGAGCAGGCGTTTGAAACAGGGATTAGCTAGCCAACCTAGTAGACAGGCACCCTCGGATACGGTTATAGACAAAAATATAAACTTGTAAAAGACAATTATTTCCTGTATGCTGTTGAAGTGTATCAGAAGTCGAAACATAGAGAAATGAAACTGCTGAAATGATCATGAACTGATGATAAAGGCTCTCTATACTGGGTACACTTCGCCAGAGCTGGCACCGTTTTCAAAGGCCAACAAATTCAAAGGGAGATATAAAGAAAGGGCCATTCAAAACAGCCTGAACTGAGATTTAGATACAGACAATATTCACTTTAGCATGATTTAGAGACGGTTGATATTTTAGTAGATGAATTTAGTGTCGGCTCACTCTTGTCTTGTTTTGTTTAGAGTGAATGAAATGTCTATAGAGAAGTTAAAATTAGAAGTTTTTTTTTTTTTTAATCAATCATTTTGATCATTTAATCATTTAACCTCAAACAAGGTGATAATGCCACTAAGACGCCAGGATCTGCTGGGTGTGAACGAGCTTAGCGAGGAGAAGTGAGGAAAAGGGCAATAACGGAACAAGATTTAGGAAGACAGAAGATGGGGATTGATGTTGCATTGATGTTTGAAGATTGTAGTTAAGCAAGAAATCGGAAGGGAGATTCAAGGGCGGGAAAATAAATATTAGAATAGAATTGACAATTGAATCTACCTAGTTCAACAGTAAAACGGTGAGACCTACTTGACAATCTAGTAGCACGTTTAAATTCATGCAGTCGAGGCACTAATACTCATCAAAAAAATTGTCATGAAAATATTTGTAGAAAAGACAGAGGGAAGCCACGTTATGTCGGTGAGAAAGTGACTGAAGTCGAGATCCAAGATCAGGATCGATAATTGTTGTGGTAGGATCCACCTAATTTGCATAGTGGAGTACCGACCATATAAATATGGTTGGTACCGGGAAGACGGGGGAAGGAATCAAGAGATTCAATCCAGAGACTCTGCCCGACTGCGACTAAGCCAACGCATTCTCCAGGAACGGTCTTCCCAAGAATATACAAAAGACTATATGTAAATATTGTGTACACTTTCTTGTTTCAATACATTTTGTTCTAAGTACATTTTGTGTTGTATTATTATTCCATGCATTAGTCAAGTTTCAACAATAATATAACCAGACCCTTCTTTGAATTTTGTCAAGCACCAGACCAGATATAGTAGCAGTTTTCAATGCACGGACGAATGTTAGATAAATGTTCAAGATGAATTTTAGAAGAAGAATTGGCTGGCACGACACAATGGACCAACTTTCCCAGCAGTAGACCCTAGCAATGGATTCAATATAATTACTCCACTTCATGCCAGTGATTCTAAGTGTTTCTCCCCAGGAGTTTAGCATCAGTCATACTGATGGCAGGTAGAAATGGTTCTCTGTAATTAAATGAAAGCAATTTTGTTTTGGATGCTTTACATTTTGCAAGCAGTTCCTTGCCCTAGTTAAGTAGATCCTTTTCGAGAGAAGTTACCAGTTCTACTTTGTCGAATCTGTTCGACTTGTTATTAAGACAGGGAGTAAATAGGTGTTTCATCTGCATAGATACCTGGTTAGGGATTGATGACATCGGAAAGGTCGTTGATGGAAATCAGAAACAGTGTAGGTCAAGAAGCATGTCCATTCAACACGAACCTCATTACACTATTTGTTAGGCCAAATATTCGTCCATATACACCGTAGCTCTAGAGTTTGTGGAGAAAGGCAGCACGCCAGACCATGTCGAACGCCTGTGAAATACATAAGGTCAGAGTCCGAGCTTCGCCGTTCCTATGTAAATAAACTTAACAGACAAATTCATTGATGACTCTTAGCACATCGGTGATAGACTTGGAGCAAATAGTGACTTTGCCTCTTTGATTACACGCTTACATGCATTACAAGCGGTGACAATGGGACATTAGTTACAATCGTACATGTCGCTCTGGTATCTGTGGGCTATAGTGGCTGAACAGATTGTAGTTTCACTTGGTATTTTCATGCTGGCACGAAAACTTTCATGTTGGTTTTCACCAAGCAAGAGACCACAGTTGCACATTTCTAAAAAGATTCATTAAAAATATCAATCCAATATCAACATCTTGCCTTCAATATGTCAGGTGAGTATCAAATTTTCCCAACTCACATTTCTATCGCCTCAAGTTTATAATTCATCTGTGCGGAGATGATCCATAAAGAAAGATCAATATTGCATAAGGGTTCAGTACTCTTTTCTTTGCGAAATTTCTTACTAACGAAATTTTATTTAATACTTTGCTTAGCTTTCGTAAGGTATCTTTTGATATCCTAATGCGCCTTCGGATTTCGGTGTCACACTTTCTATCCTCTGTTAAAACACTTAAAATTAAATTTAAATTGTACTCACTTCATTTTGGTATCTCTTTGTAATTTGTATGTTAGGTTGTTTCTTTTGTTGATGATCATGCATTCTGGCTTTTTGCAATTGATGTTTTTTTTCTTCTCGCTTTAATTCACTACCTTCTGTAGGAGTTTGTGCTGTTTACTTTCTGTGTCTGCTACCAACACTGTGTCATCTTCATATCACATATTGTTAAGATTTGAGGCCGCCAGTAATGAATTCTGGTAGGGCTTCTAATTCTCTCAGAATTGCCTCACTGCATAGGTTTTAATAAGTCTGAGGAGACACATCCTTGTCTTAAACCCTTTTCTATTTTTGTATATTTACCAAATTTATTTCTATCTGTTTACAAGTTGTTTGCAGAAAGTATAGGCTTTGGATTAGTCTTATATCCTTCCTAAATATGTTATGGTTACTTAGTAGTTACAACAGTTCTTTGTGATGTACTTTATTAAACGCTTTTGTATAATCTATAAAACATCAGTATATATTATTCTGCATTTGTATGGCTCTTTTTAGTATCATTCTGAGCATAAATATTACATTCCTTGTTCCAGTATCTTTAACAAAAGGAATGTTTTGTCTTATTTCCAGTCTAATTATACTACGTGCTCTCTTTAATCAGAATTAAGTTTTATTATTTGGTTCGTTAGGCCATTTGTTCGATGGAGTTCACATAAAAATGTAATCTCAAAGAATTTCTTTGCATGTCTAATCTTTATCGATTAATCTTAGAGAAATAAACAAATTTATGGATTGTAGATCTTGCTCTAGAATTATAACTTATTATTCATAGAGCCGGAAAATATTTTTTTAATTAATTGTTGGGATTAATTCTTAGATGCTTATGCAAAAGTTTGGATATTCGATGACAACAGTTGTTGATTAATAAAAGATTTCTCAACGGATAAAATTAAGATTAACTGTATTTAGAATCGTGATACATTATAACCGGACATGACGTTTGACCACGTGTTTGTTATCTGAAAATGTATTGATTTACGTAGAGTTACTTAATTATTCTTAATTGAGTTTAATATTGTTTAACAGGAGAACATATTGTCAATGTATTATGGTCGTAGGTTTTCTATTGGGTCAATTAACATCACAAAACTCTTGCTCACTCTCTTTCTCTTTGTCTATCATCATTTTTACAGCGTTGCTTCTAAATCAATGTTTTTTTTTCTTTTTGTATATTTTGAATTATCATTACTGAAAGTACTCTTTAGGAGTAATTATTTATTTTTATATTGAAAGTTTTCTTTCGTTTGCCTGTAAGATTAGATCAGTTTTTCATTCTGTCGATCTGTTTTACGTATTTTCAATTAACATCGGAATTGATTATGGAATGAAACAATATTTAGAAAAGTAATTTGTCTCTGCTGTAATGAGTGTTTAAATACGTAATATAACCTAGCTCTGAATTAACTTTAGATAGAGAAATACAGCTGACGTCTTTCTCGCAGTATTTAAATACCAGACGTAATTTTGATTGATTGGTTCGATTTCTACGGCTTATCAAATTTCAGGTTATCTAAAACCAGAAAATATTTTTAGATTGTAATAATTTTTGGTGGGGTGGGGGAGATAATAATGATTTAATGTCACGTCTTACTAATTACCCTATAGCTGGGGGAAGAAGAGGTGGATTCATACATTTCCCAAGAGTATTTGCGCATAATTGAACATAACGAACCGACCTGAAATTGGAACTCGTCTTTCCAATTAACAATTCCGAATCATTATCCATCACACCACCCGCGCATCCAAGTTTACAGCACATGGTATTTCCAATGGTCAACTACTTAGATACTGACCAGGCTCGATGTTGCTTAACTTCGCTGTGAAGGCTGGAGATATTTTGATATAGTTTAGTCATCTATCCGTACGTCCTATGGGAGAGGACTTCTAGCGTAGAGTTTTGGTAAATGACCCCCACCCCACCCACGCACACACACAGACTACTTTTTGCCTGTTTGGTCTTCGGTAAATACTACTTGAATTTGATCTGATAAAGTTGGCTTTTTTCAGCAACTATCTAATTCAACATATGCCAAAGGCTGTTCAGATCAAGGAGCCCATCGAAAATACTCATCATTATGCTTAGTATGTGCATCGACATCTATCATAAATCTAATTATTTATGACACTGGATTTTACTTGAAACTTAGTGAAGTATTATTTTAACTTCTTTACACGTTGGTTGGGGGTGAGCGTAGTATAGGGTGTCTAAAAAAAAGATGGAGAATATATTAGCTAACTAGTTTCTCCCTGTGTCTCGATGAAAACGACTGTTTTTTTAAGCACTCGTTAAGAAACTGTTATATACCGTATCTATGAAAACTAATAGGTATCTCCCACTCCTCATAAATACGTTGGACGCTATTGTAAGTGGAGTGGAGTATTATGCTGTCTAAGTAGTCCACCACTAGCAGTGGTTTACCTACTTCACGCCGCTGGCGAATATTGTATTTTGTTGATGTTATAAAGATTATCGTTTCATTTCCAACCTCCGTTTTGGTTATTCCTCATTCAGTAATCTTTCTAACGTTACAACAAAACCAAAGAACAGAGTTGGGACTAATGAATACCAATCACTATAAATATCGTTGTCACTAGTGGCATCTATTTTCGATTATTGTACTATTGGCACAATAAAAGCTGAAAAAAAAAAAAAAACGAAACAAAAATCACTGATATCTTAAATTCTGTTATGTTAATATTAATTTTATGGTTGATGAGCAGGTGAAAAAAATCTATGGCCGCATCAGTAATCGCTGTAGAATACTTTTTAAGTATTCTACAATTATTTGAACTAGTATCCTCATCTTTGTTCTTTTGATCAAAATGTGGCAAATGTGAACCTTCGTGTCTATCCCTAAAAAAGAAACAAAAAAAAAACCCAAACAAACAAACAAAAAAAAAAATACACGGTGTGTCAAAAGGAGAGTTTTTTCCCATGACACCGTTTTTGTTTTGACTACCTTCACTCCGTCGTTAATATTTATTGTAATAAAACCTAAACATATGAAAGTGAATTTATACATTTTTGTTCTTGAGAATTTACAACAAAAATATTAAACATTATTTATTTTGGTTGCTAGGGTATAACATATATGAGGAAAATAAGACGAGAAATATTGTTGGAATAAATCTAAGTATTGCTGCCATATATGGTCTGGAGCCGCTTCTGTTTGCCTCGGGGTTCTTTATAGGCTCCAGAGGCGGATATGCATCTCGTCTACAGTCACTTTCTCACAGACGCGCCGTCGCCTCTCTCTGTCTGTTCTACAAATACTTTCATGGCAATTGCTCCGAGGAGCTGCATTCGCTGGTTCCCAGACTTCATGAGTTCAAGCGCCCGACGAGGCTGGCATCCCGCTCTCACCCCTTCACTGTCGAAACTCCTAAATGTAGCCGTCGCTTCTACTCCAATAGCTTCGTGTCTCGCACCTCTCGCCTGTGGAACTCCCTTCCCTATTCCAGTTTCCCTGAGAGCTATAATCTCCAGCTATTCAAGTGTAATGTCAATCGACATCTCCATTTGCCTTGATCCACTACCCTCATCCTTTCTTCTATCACTCCTATCTGATCTTGCTCTAAATTTTCTGTAACCCCATGCGTCCTGGTGGCTTCTCGCCTTGCTTGGGGTGAAACGCTTAAAAAAAAAAGATTTCTTTTTTTTTTTTTTGCAGCATTTTTTTTCTTTTATGTTGGTTTTATGTTTTATTTTTTCTTGATTCTCCCCAAACACATTTTGCCATATTATAATATTTTTCAATATGTTAAATTAATGTGATTGAAATTCTTTGTTAGAGCATAAAATGAAAACGAACAGATTTCAAATTTTTAAATTGGTATGGTATACTAATATTTACTATCTATCTATATGTCTGAAATGAGGTATTATTTACATCATTCGGCCGAAACTTCGTGAATATGACAATGAAGATGAGGATAAAAGTCCGAATAATGTAAATAATATAAATAATATTCACTAAGCATAGATTATTATAGTAAAAGTATAGTATCTTACTTATTATAAAACGCAGATTGTGTGTGTGTGTGTGTGTGTGTGTGTGTGTGTGTGTGTGTGTGTGTACGTTTATATATTGGATCGGATTTCCTACATTTTTCAAGCGATTTCAATAAAACTTCACAGGACTGCGTACAGTTATCTTGCGGTGGTTCTGACAGAGCCAAAAATTGGAAAAACACAATTGTTTTTGCACAAAATCAATTTGAAAACACGATTCTGTCAACAGAATGAAAGGGTGGCAACTCATATCGAGTTATACTTATTATAAAAACCCAGGTTGTGTGTGTGTGTGTGTGTGTGTGTGTGTGTGTGTGTGTGTGTGTGTGTGTGTTCCTTTATATATGGGATCGGATTTCCTACATTTTCAACCGATTTCAACAAAACTTCACTTTTTTTTTGGCAGGTAGTGTTTCTTATTGTCTTGCACACTTTTTTCTTTATTTTTAAATTCAGAATGCTTTAAAAATTCCATTTACAAGACAATTGTTTATAATAAAATTCTATTCAATTGGTAGACTCATAACGATTGAAAACAATGTTTTTGTTTGAATTTGGGTTTGACCAATTTGTAAAAAAAAAAATACTAATTAAGACATGCGTGCCCGTCAATCTTAAACAATAATCTTTGTCAATTTTATTTTTCAGTCTTTATGATGATCGATACTTGATCTATCTCTTACTGTTACATCCCCGGGCAACGCCGGGCTCTACTGCTAGTATTAGATAAACTGAATATCAAACGGTATGTGAGACTGGGGTGTTAACCATAGCCCCATTGATGTGATATATTAATAAAGAAGGCATAAACTGTCCCGGTGACTAGGCAAATTTTGTTCTTAGCCCATATGTATGCGTATAGGCACCCCATAAAGGCACCCCACATGTAAAAAGATCTTGTGTCAAGTCCTACCTTAGTGGGGAGGTCAGCTAAGTATCATGACTAATCACAATGAAGATGAACGGTTTACCCAGATGTTAAAAGTATCTATCTTTGCTGTAAAAATGACACACTGAGTTACGTAATTTTTATACTAGATTTCAACATTTCAATTGCTAATTCGCTGGATGGATGAGTTCTAAAATATTTGACTAATTTCGGTAACCCCTGAAATGTGAATAATTTTAATTTGAAAATAATTCCTTCAATGAGAGTTTATGATAATTAATCATTCAAATAAACTCTATAAGACGTGCTAAGTAATGTCCCTTTGATAACTGTTTGAAGACGAAAGTTGAAAATATCGGAAAAGTAGTTGAACTGCTTGTTTAATCAATATTGTATGAGATTTTGAAAATGGCAACATATAAAAATGTTTATAAAAATAATTTTTAAAATTTACATATGGTTCGGTTACACCAAGATAAATTATATGTAACTATGTATTGTATTTATGTAGGGCATATGTATGGAAACTATGCGATTATCAAACATAGATCGTTATCCAGATTGTTTAATATTTATCTCTCGGTAGTCTGGGATGATGACTTTAAGCGTGAATGCTCTTGGAAAAAAACATGAATATATATATTTTTTATAGGTTAAAATAGCAGGGTAAATCTTTAGCCTTGGCTGGTAGCCAGTCTAGAAAAACGATTAGTCCGAATTCAAAATCGTGAAACTGCAACGGGAAACCACTCCACTAACTTTTCCAACAATTTATAGTCATTCATAGATAATAAGAAAAAAGGAATCTGTGTCCTAAAGGACATAGCATAACATTTCTGGTTGTGTATTTTGGCAGCAACCCCTCTTTAATACGTGTTTCATTGAAGAAGACTGACAAGGTATTTTAGTTTAGTTATTTTTAAATTTTTGTCTTGTATACGTACAAGTGTTTTCTTTTGTGGACTTAATGAAAGAAAAATTTAAAATTGTCCAAAGGTTTGTTGGTTCCAAGAGCTTTCTGCTAAACTGTTAGCCATTTTTAAAGATTATTTCTTGTTATGCTACTATCATGAATGACGTGTATATGCTATTGTTGACGACATAAAAGTTACTGAAAATAGACATCTTCTTGTTTCCGAATACGGTCAGTACATTGTGGTTGTGTTCATAATTAAGGTTATCAAAGGATGATTTCTTGTTTTTTTTTAATAATATTGTATGCATATAATACGCAAGAATTCTAGAAGAACTAAGAATGCTACTTTGTAACCTTTTGTTCGACAGAATAAAGCTAAGTCTATATGTACACATAGAGATATTTTATAGCTATTTTTCATGGTAATTATTCTGATGAGCTTTCCTTTTTGATACCTAGACTTCATGAATTTAAGTGCAGTACTAGAATGGCAAGGTGTCATTATTTTACAATTGAAATGGCTAGACGTTACAATAAGTTCTATGCTATCACTTACTTCTCTATTCTGGCTTCTTGCTTTCCAGTCAACTTTGATCGTCAAAAATACAAATGCAATGTTAATCGTTATATTCCTGTTCTTTTATTGTTATCTTTCCTTAATAATGTTTTCTTTTTCTCATATTATCTCACACTCAGTAACCCCGGTGCGTCTTAGTGGCGTTATTGCCTTGCTTGGGGTGAAATGATTGACAAAAAAATACGTTTTCCGCTGGAAAGAAGTAGAGAGATTATATTGAATCAATTGCTTGCTCCGCTCCTACGAGATTTGGTTCACTGTGTCATGTTAGACAATTTTTCTCGCCATAATCTATCTTACATATTTATAAGTCTACAATTCGACCATGCTTTGAATATTGCAGCCACATCTGATCCTCTATATATTTAGATATTCTTGATAAAATGTAAAAAAAGAATCTGCAATGCTATTTGTCCTGACCTGGCA
This sequence comes from Acanthosepion pharaonis, assembly GCA_903632075.3. Classification (NCBI taxonomy): domain Eukaryota; kingdom Metazoa; phylum Mollusca; class Cephalopoda; order Sepiida; family Sepiidae; genus Acanthosepion; species Acanthosepion pharaonis. Next base: position 1,303,035 of record CAHIKZ030004998.1, on the reverse strand, counting down.
TCTCGGTTTCAGTCACTTTCCCACAGCTGTAAAGTAGTTTCCTGTACCTTTTCTAGAAATACTTCCATGATAATTCTTTTGATAAACTTTCGTCTATGGTACCTAGTCCTAATGAATTTAAGCGCAGTACTAGATTGGTGGCTAGGTCTCATCATTTGAAAAGGCTAAATGTAACCTTAATTTGTATGCTAATAGTTTCTTCTATCGCACTTCTCGCCCGTGGAACTCTCTTCCGACTTCTTGTTTTCTAGTCAAATTTCATCTTCAAAGATTTACATGCAATATTAATCATTATTGTCTGTCTTCTTAATTCGTGTCCATTTGTTGTTCTTGCCCTTTAATAAATGTTTTTTTCTTCTAATATTCTGTAACACTCAGTATCCTCTTGCGTTTAGTAGCTTTATTGCCTTGCTTGTGGTTAAAGGATTAAAAAACTAATTGAAAAATACAGAATGTCCTGAAGATGTATACACGCCATAATAAGTATTGTAATGAGAAAGTGTTAACCGAACATTTTATAAAATTGAATAAGTATTAAAATAAAGTTTAGAAACAAACGGAACCCATTAGATGTATGTTCTATTCGAAGAGTTTCTTTTTTCGCATGTCTTCATATTTTTATGGCAGTTGTTCTAATAGCTCTCTGACCTTGGTATATCAACTGCATAAATTTAAACGTACTACTAGATTGGCAACTAGGTCTCATCGTTTTACTCTTGAAATAGCTAGACACAACCATAAGTCCTATTCCAATAGTTTCTTTTCTCGCGCTTCTCGCCTGTGGAACTCTCTTACGGTTTCCTTTTTACCTGCCACCTGTAATTTTTTACAAGTTCAAATGCAACGCCAATTGTCATCTCCTGTCTTCCTTAATCATATCCTTTTATTGCCCTTTCTCCCCACTAAAGTCTTCTCATTCTCTTTAAGCCCCAGTAACTACTTCCGTCTTAGTTATATCGCCTTGCTTGGAGTGAAATGCTTAAAAAAAATGTATTTTACCTGCAGAGCAGGATATTAATGAAAATTATATAAACATTATTGACAATATATACGATAACAGCAGTTTAATTGCTTATGTGAGATGCTTAATAACAAAGATGATAAAGACAAAAAATGCAATTAATTTTTTGTTACTCTTTAACACTTTAATTGTTAAAAAAAAGGGGGCTTGCTGTCATATCACGTTGAAACATCGGTTCTCGTACAATCACCGAAGTTAAGTAACGTCAAGTCTGGTCAATACCTAGATGGGTGACCACTTTGGAAAGCCAAGGGCTTGAATGTGCGGGTGTTGTAATAGATAACAACTCGGAATTGTAAATCGGAGAACCGAGTTCAAATTCCAGTCGGGTTCGTCATATTCACTTACGCGAAAATGCCCTTGGGAAAATTATGAATTCACCTCCTCGCCCTCCTCCTTCCCATCAGCTGTGGGTTAATTTGTAGAATTGGTATCAGTAAATCTCCCCCAAATTAGTACAATTTAAATAACCAGCAAAAGCCTTAAAAAACCGTAAGCAAATCAATACATAAGTAACTTTTTAAGTATATCAAGCATGTGGTAATATTCATCGAGTACATTGTATAGACCGGTCGGTAGGTGTCCACCAATTTCAGGAAACTATGGGTTTTACTAGGGTGTTTAGTTAATCCCTGTTGCAGACGCTTGTTCAGAAACTTTTGGGAATCTGCGACATAGCTTATACAACAACTACGTTGTAATTAAGTTTCGTTCAGCATTGTTGCAGTATAAATCATGGAATGGTTGTGTGGGTGTGTAGGTTGCATAACTCAGTATATGAAACAGATTTCGTAATCCATTAGGTATGTTCGATATCTGTTTCATACACTGAGGGTTATAATATTCGTTTCATATCGAGATTTATAATTGCAGGCATTACGAGGTTTTGCATCACTTTTAGTAGAATGGGATGATGATGAGGCTCTTTGAGTAAACTGTACTGGTTTTGTGGTTCTTTTGGTATATTTTAAAGCTTTGTTGTACTGATCAACTCTGTGGTTATGTACCTATTGCCTTTATGCAGGTATGTTCGTTGGAGTCAGTTTTAATTCTCGTAGAAATCTTCGATATCCAAATGATGTAAATATTTATTTTTCTTTAATTTTTCCTGTTAAAACAAAAAGATTATATATATATATATATATACAAACTTTATTTTTTAATATAAAAATATTTCTATCAAATAATAATAATAATAAAAAAGAAATCATTTCATGATCTTTATTTGAATTTATTTTCTAATAATTAATCTGCAAACACCGAGATATGTAGGCTGGCTATTCACTTTGAATTCCAGTTTTGATTCTGTTCGTATTTGACAAAACAACATTTCTTTTTTTTAATAACAAAAAAAGTACATAGGGAAACAAAAAACAAAAAATAACAAATGTCAAGACGAACAGATATGAAATATTTCAACTGAAATAAGTAAGTTTTGCGTTCCCAGAGATTTGAACAGACAGGAAACATTTTTGGTGGAGAAGGCTGAACACAAAGAGGAAAAAAAAAGAGATGGACAAATAAATAAACAAGGAAGAAAAACTATTTTTAAAAATATTTAAAAAAAAACAAAACCAAAAAAAACGCTAAAATAAAATCAGACTAAAGAAAGTAAAAGCAAAAAGACAAAAAAAAAAAAAAAAATTGAAAAACAGCCACATTCTCCATGACATTGGCGTCATACAAATGGATATTTTAGAAGGTATTTTCCTTGAAAATACATTCATTTTTTAATCAGCATTTTAAAGTCGTGTCTTTCACATCACGTCATAAATACCAGTTATATTATTATCGGTTAAGTTATCTTACATTCGGTCATTACTTAAATGAGTTACAATTTAAGAATACTCAGCGATGTCTGCTAGAAGAAAAAAAAAAGAGTAAAAAGAAAAATAAATTGACTGCCTTGGAAAGACAGCTGCTTTTATTTGTTATCCTTGGCAAAAAAAGAAATCTAAGCGCTCGTATTTCGTAGCAGCAGAAAGCAAAGCGTTGTAAAATTAGGCTAGCAAGTAGAAGAACTAAATAAATGAAGAAGCAAAAAGTTATTTAAAAAATAATTCAAAATATATCACCAGAATAAGAGAATAATTCAACCATCTTGATTTTATTATTAAAGATTATTCTGAGGAATTTATTACCTGCATATATATATATATTTGTCCGGTTTGTTTTGCAAGTTTCATTTTTGCTTTGTGAACGAAAGCAAATTTTGTTCACTTCTATCAAACACTTCTTTTTTGTATTTATAAATTCATTTGAATGCAAGTAGATGGTTTCTAAGCAGTTTTTAACATGTAACATGGATGATGACCTTCATTTGTTCTTTGAAGCATAACAAAAGAATTAACAATGCGCACCGACCATGATATTTGAAGAACTGCCAAGGAGACGCCTTTATAAGATATATCAAAATATACTTAGTCCAGACTGCAACTGTACTGATAATATTTCATCGAACAACGATTTTGATTTTATTTTGGTTGAAATATATATTCACTTATAATGAAAATGTCGGCTGAAGCAGAAACCATCGCGATTTCAAGATATTCAATTTATATGAAACAAAGTGATACGTGGGCACGAAATTCGGAAATGTCAAATTCATTTTTTTTCTTCCACAGATCAGAGTTGAATAACTGGATTGCCGAAATGTTTTTGTTAGTTATACATAAGAGAGGTGAAACACATTTGAGCGTGCTCTTTCTCTCTTTAAAATCTGGATTATCACCTCTGTGTATGCACAGTTGAAAAGTTTCTTACCTGAATTGTTTTCTTCAAATGGAGACATTCGAATGCTTCAAAATTTTAGGGGAAGTAGGCATTAAATGTCGAGCCTCCTTTTCCTGCCCCCTGCCCGCCTCACCAGACTGTGATTTTAAATTTGACGGGGCTTAAATGGATAAGTAAAGCCACCTTTTCTTTGGTATCAGCTTTTAATTAGTAACTTTTAATTTTTGATCAGAACTATTTTTTATGACTAAAACACATCCAATTGGACAGTGACAGAAAAAGATGAAATAAAAAGATGTTCGTAAAGAAAATCGATGAGAAAGGTAGAAAAGACTGATAGGGAAGAGAATAAGAAACGTGCATGACAAATTACATGCGTGCGCACGTGTGTGTGTGTGTGTGTGTGTGTGTGTGTGTGTGTGTGTGTGTGTGTGTGTGTGTGTGTGTGTGTATAGGTACTTCCACTAATTCGGCATACGTAAGGTTTTTTTAAAACGAAAAATCTTTTTTGAAGCTTTCATTTTAGTTTTAATTAAAAGATAAACGATTAAAATTTATTATTTCCAGTAAGCAAAATACTCTGTGGTGTATTTAAAGCAGAAATTATAATAATTGGAATCGATTTTTTCAGTAAAATCGAAAAAATCGGCCATTTTGGCACATTTCTAAACAAAAGTTAATTCTCGGTTTTAAAAATCTTCAAAATAACATACATGTTTCAGAAACGTTATTTGAGGAAAATTAGGAAATGTAAAGTTAAATTAATCTGACTTGAAGCAAATCTTAATTACTTATAGCATAAAATGTTGTATACACGCCTTTCATAATAACGGTGTCTTGATTTTATGACGTGTTGATCGATTTATTGACGGCCTAACGTGTTAACAGTTAAATATAGTGCAGCAGAATTGCTAGCAGAAGATAAATTTTATATGAGGATTTTTTTCGTAAGGGGAGACAACCCTTAAAACGCGTGACCTTTTAATGATGTATGAACGAGCATACTTAGAAAAAAATAAGACGTTTATACACAAACAAATCGAAATTTCTTAAAAAAATATTCTGGGGTATCAGATTATAATAAGTTTCACAATATATGATTAGTAAATATAGTTTTACTTAATAACAATATTTTCTAACACCATTTAAACTGAAGTTTTAGAGATTTAAAACTTTATAAATTATTCAATTTAAAATTGTAAAAATGTGAAAACAAATCGTGTAAAAATTCATTTTTTTATCGAAAATGTTTATTTTCTTCAGACAATATTTGTCTTTAATATATTATCCATAAAAACCATTAAAAGCTTCTTTAATTAAATAATGTCTTAGTTTTATTTCGGTTTTTTTTATTTTTCAATTCATACTAATTTTCGGTTAGACGGGGGTTCAATTTTGAAAAAAAAAATCGGTGATTTAAATTCTTCAAAGAATTCTGCTTTTACAAAATATTTTCAGATATAAAATATTTTAAAAAATAATTTCATTCATTTGTGAATAAGTCCTAAAAATTTCATTAAAATCCGGCAATTATTTGACTTTGGCAAGAATGTTAGTAAAACCGCTGATGCAAGAAAAACAAGTTTTTTTTCGAATAATCTAAAAAGAAGTAAAATTATATTTAAAAAATACTTTAATCCTTCCTTTTAATAATAACAAAGATTTTGACGATAAAACTATGTTTTCATTAAGCTTGGAGAATGTTTTCATTCTGGTATGCTGATTTTTTCGTGGACGTACCTATATATATATATATATATATATATATATATATATATATA
>CAHIKZ030004998.1:1200000-1295000 GCA_903632075.3 Acanthosepion pharaonis | reverse complement strand
AGAGATTAAGAAATGGATCAGCAAAAAGGAATTGTGTAATCAAGTAACAAGGGAGAACAGAGAAACCTAACTAAGAATTTACTGGGTTCTATCAAACAGAATTTTAAATTGTTACACTTCGTTTACTTTCCTCAAAACAGAACAGAATTATTATAATAGACACGACACCCGGAGTAGCATTATAGAAAATGAATTTAATTATGGAAGATTTAATTATTAAAATATTTCAACAATTAAAAAATAAAAAGAAATAAAATGAACCAAAATAGAGGAAGTACGAGAATAAATAGAAGGCGGGAAAAGAGTAATAAATATATTATGGAGATTTGAAAAATAATGCAGCTGAATGTATTCATTTTTTCTATTACAGTATTCATTTTACATATTCGAACCAATTATAAAGTCAGCAAATGAAAATAAATAAATAACGTTTAAATTATTTCGAAAATGTAAAGAAATTTAACCCCACTAAAAAAATTTAAATGATTTCAAATTTGTATAGTATTTGCATAATAGATGATATATAAAAATAATGATGACGAATAGGAAATATATACGTCTAGAATTAAACCTAATTAAAATGAAATATAAAATAAAAATATGAGAACGATGAAAAATAAAGAAAAAAGGAAAGCAATGAAAATAAAATATTTACAAAGAAAAAAAGCAAACGAACACCCCCCCCAACCCCCCAAAAAACAAAACAGTTAATACATGAATAAAAGACATGAAGAAAGTTGCGAACCAAACTCGGTCGGATAAAATGAAATAAATACAACTGACATCTTATTCACACTTCCCTATAGGTAGACTTTGAAACATAGGTAAAAATCCAAGTATATAGTGTTTCAAGTTTTGGTTGTTTCCTATATTCGTCTACACCACCAGTCTTTATCTTTCTCCGTTTAAATACATGAGAGTTTTATATAGCGACAAAGTTCACGTTGCCTTCAGATTCGAATCACTTTTACATAGCGACACTGTGTTCAGAGGAACGTCCAGGCTTTGCTGCTGTAGGTTGTTGCACGACTGAGACTGGGCTAAGGGCGCCCCGACGGAAGCAGACTCTCCAGTTGATGCACCCAACCGTTTCTGGTTAGCCGAATGCAAATCGAGATTGTCCGATGCAATTGACCGAATGACCCGGAAGAGCTCCTGTTCCTGTAGCAGGTTCTTCCGGTATTCGCTGCGATACTTGTAGAGAGCGCACAGTTTGGTGAGAAACAGACAGATCAGGTTAACCGTAGCATTGATAATTAGAGCCGACGACATGACCAACACCTTATGATAGGCACGCGACGTAATAAAATAAGTTGGCAAGAAGCTTAACCAAATGAGCAGGGTTGTATCCACGCAGAAGGCGATGTAGCGCGACTCGTTGAAGTTGTCTGGTAGTTTGCGGCTTCGAAACGCGTAGTAAGCGCAAATCATGACCAGGATGAGATTAAAAGAGAGTGGCAAGATGAGGCCCTCTGGCGACATGTGGCAGTACATCTCGACGAATTTCTCTGTTAGTACAGGCATACCAAGTTGAACTGCAGGCGGGGAAGTGATAGTTACAATCAGTAGGAGCACGACCTGTAACGATAATCAAATATAATTAACTATTTGCTGACAGACAGACTCAATATTCCTTTAAAGTGTTAGTGATAGGCATGAAGTAAAATATTAGTTTTAAAAGCCGCTTAAATAAGAACTAGAATGTTTAATTTATACATACAAGTTACAATAATTATATAATAATAATAATAATAATAATCAACAACAAATAATTAATCAATAATAAATAATACGTAAAAAGTTTACAAACAGCAGTATAAAAAGAGCTGCAAATAACCGCATTCGAATCCGTAATTATTCCTACCTAATAGACTCCAGGCTAATTTGAAACATAACCGTTTTCGCACGCCCACTATCAGGATAATACAACATACCATCTAACCATAATGCACCATTCAATAGCATATATAAATAGTTTATCCAAAACACAACACACATAGACTGAAAACTGCGCTCAAGCATGAGAGTGTCGCTGTTTGATGTTGACCTTTTTTATATTTACATACACCCTATCTCCATTCCACGAAGTCGTTCCTTGCAGATTAACCACAGATTCTCGATTGGATTTAAATCAAGAGAGTATCCGGGCCAGTCTATAGTACTTTGATTTTCTCACTAGTAAGGCTTGCCAGTGTGTTCGTGCAGCGTTACAATTTCCGTACGCTTCCTTGGAGTAACGTCAATCACAGACAATGTCCACAGGACAACTAATCGACAGTCGAGCGTGATAAAAAATCTGATGCAATAACGGATGACGCAATTTTTTCAAGGCCAAACAAATTTCATCATACATCCCGAAAATAAATTCATATTACAGCACACCACTGTAAATGACCTAATCTGAGAAAAAATAGAAATCAATTACAACCTGTCATTCCAGTGGGTCTAAAACTGAGCGTATGGTGAAATAAAGGAAACTAAAGCGGTTGTTCCAATTAATTTGCACAAGGGTATATATTGTCTAGACAATTTCATTTACTTTATTTTTCTTGTTTATGCTTCTATCACTTTTGTTCTTAATTATGAAACATTAATTGTTATTAATTATTAATTTACTACTCAATACCTACAGATATGAGAAAACAGATGAACACAAAATAATTACGGAAACACAGAAATTTAATACGGCAATTAGAAAACTAGTTAGTAATGAAAACAAATCATGTTGTAAACTAATAGAATATCAACCTAGAATACACAAGCTTTATGGTATATCTAAACCCCACAAAACAGCCATTCCAATGTTCCCTATTATATCAGGTACAAGTAGCACTCCCCACAAGCTGGCGAAAGTCAGAGAAAAATATTTTAACACACATCCTCGGAAAAATCAGCCCAACATATGGTAAAGTTCAGGCAACCGGTTCGAAAAGCCTGAGTTAAAAAGACATTTAATTGGCTTAAGAAAAAACATTTTTCTTGTGCGTGAAGTAAATATACATTTGATATAGCTATTATATATATATATATATATATATATATATATATATATATATATATATATATATATATATATATATTATATACATTATATATTATATATAATATATATATTATATATATAATATATATATAAGTAAATATATATTTGATATAGCTATTATATATATATATAAGTATATATTAGATATTATATATATAAGTATATATTATATATATATATATAAGAAGAAGAAGAAGTAAATATATATTTGTATACCTATTATATATATATATATATATATATATATATATATATATATATATTATATACTATATATATATGTATTATATATATATATATATATATATATAAGTAAATATATATTTGATGTGGTTATTATAAATATATATATAAGTATATATATATATATATATGTAATATATATTATATATATTATATATATATAAGTAAATATATATTTGATATAGCTATTATATATATATATATATATATATTATATATATTATATATATATGTATTATATATATATATTATATATAAGTAAATATATATTTGATATAGCTATTATATATATATATATATAAGTTTATATTATATATATATTATACATTATATACAATATGTATTATATATATTATATACATATATAAGTAAATATATATTTGATATGGCTATTATATATATATATAAGTATATATTATATATATATATATATATATATATATATATATATATATATATATATATATATATATATATATATATATGTATATATATATATATATATATATATATATAAAAATATATATATATAAGTAAATATATATTTGATATAGCTTACAAGGATCTTGTACCACATATACCGAAAGGAAGCCAAATAATAATAATAATAATAACAGCAAACAACTTAATGCAGTAATGTTAATAGTTATTGTTTACTCTGAGTGCATTTGTCACACAAGTTACGGGTTTAAAACGGTCCGAAATTTAAAACTACGTGAAATGCAGATCACAAATTGGAGCAATTTACACTATTTACATTGTTCGGTCTGTTGTCCTCATCTTTGCTGCCATATTGACGACCTCTCGACCGCTGTACGTTCCGGCCTTCTTCCGATGATTGGAATTTCGAACTGAACCCTTTTATTTCGTCCACCAGGGTAGATTGATCTAGTTCTACGTCCCATGCCTCTTCATGATATCTCAGCATGAAAGCGTTGGTTGAATCCATTGACTTTACCCAGATATTTGCGAGTTCAATACCTGGCTGTAGCAGAGGGGAACAAAACTTGGAGAGTTGTGTTAAAAGGGAGATAACTGGTACTGAGATATCCGGAAACTGACTAAATAAAAGGCTCGGTTCGAAATTCCAATCACCCGAAGAAGGCAGGAGCGTACAACGATCGAAACGTCGTGAATATAGCAATAAAGATGAGACAATAATGTAAATAGTGTAAATAATTACAATATATTATCTCAGAAATATAGACAGATACAAATTGGAGATATCAAAATCAAACAAGTACAAAACTTTAAATATCTGGTAAGTGTTTTACCAGAAGGCGGAGAGTTCGATACTGAAATTTGAAGGTGCATTGTGATAGCTAAAGATGCATTTCTAAAGCTAAGCTAAGTATTAATAAACAGAAAAAAATCGTTAGAAACAAAGGAAAGAGTACCCAACGAACTGTTAAGTAATATCTGTCCTAATATAATGTGAATGAATGCTGATCAGTCTCTTCAAAGATGAAAAGACTTGAGGCAACAGAGATGTGGTTCTATAGAAGGATGCTAAGGATACTATGGACCGAACATGTAAGCAATGACGAAGTTGTAACGACAATGGTAGCAAGAAGAACGCTTATACTTAACAAGAGACAGTCGAAATTTCTAGAACATATAATAAGGAAAGAGGGCTTTGAAAATTTAATCCTCACAACTATTACACTAATCGCGTGGAGTAATAGTTAATAAGCCTGTTTGACCATTTCGAGAACTATATCCTTACAGGGCGCCCCACACATTTAGCTTTGTGTCAAAGTAAGACACGCTTAGTAATTATATGGGCGCCTTAATTTGGGATAATGTTTAATGAATTAAGCGGTTTGGGCATTAATACTGATTAGAGAATCCAGTCTTCTTTAGCTGCTCCATAGTTCTGGCCTTCTGAAGCTAAGATTAGTAAATGACGTATACCTACCACATTATCTAGCGGAGTTTAGGCAGCAAATTGACATATCAGAAAATAGCACTTAGATGTTGTACATTGCACAATACAAAGATGCAAACATTAAACTCTATTAAAAGACTGGGGATGGGTTGTAGATTATCTTACACAAATAGACTTCGTTCAGAGTCTAATGGATAATGGAATTGCTAGAGTTGGGTGATAGGAGGAGATTTTCCAGAAAAAAAGAATAGGTCAAAGACCTTCTTATCATAACAATTTTATTCTTTTATTTAAAAACAGGAAGATGTTGCTTAAGTAGATAATTTTCTGGAAAAAACTGTATAACATTTTGTTACACTTAAAGAGTAAATTATATATATATATATATATATATATATATATATATATAATTATTATTTATAAAAATTATCACATAAATATGTTATAAAATCACTACAAAAATTGTCATTTTGTTTCAACACCCTAATTATATCTGCTCTACTTTGTATTGAGCACTGTTTTAAGAATAGTAATTTTTTGTTATTGGAATTCATTCCGTATATACCAATTATATACTTGGGTATATATATATATATATATATATATATATATATATATATATAATAATTAAACATATAATATATATTTTTTTATATAAAGAAATAATGCTGATTGATTCGATGTATGATTATTTCTTTATAATATATATATATATATATATATATATATATATATATATATATATATATATATATATGTATGTATGTATGTAATAATTTTACCCCAAGCAAAAGATAAGACGCAAGGGGTTACTGAGCGAAGAAAATTGGAAAAACACTGGGGAAGAGAAAAGACTAAAAGAACAGGATTCAAGGAACCAGAAGAATATACATACATACATGCATATATATATATATATATATATATATATATATATATATATATATATATATATATATATATATATATAGTTGTGTGTGTGTGTGTGTGTGTGTGTGTGTGTATCAAGATTGCTTTGTGGGCTGCTTCCTCACATCAAAACAAGGGAAAAATTTCATATAAACATATATCCGCCAATTCTTCGTATTTGAGTTATTAAGATTAAAGAAAGTTTACGGTAGGTGGCGCCGTGTTGCATGAAAACAAGGTCACATTTGTCATTAGTGTACATTTGTGGCTCGTCTGTCTGCAACGTTTAATATGTGTAAGAGTGAATTAACAATTCACAATGTTAGGATATTCATATTCTAAATGTTGCCTCATCCATAAACAAGTGAAGTGACAATGAACGGATCGGCAGATTGAGCAATAAACCATCGACAAAAGTTCCCCCGAGGTGAATGATTAGAGGGCGAAAAACCCTGCACGCATTGCAAATGATACGGATACAGGAGCTGTTTTCGAAGTACCACGATGCGGTATTATGAGAGGTATGACATGCTAGGTTCACTTAACGTGTACTTATACCTGGATTGTCTCTAACAGCGTGTAGAATGAGTTTTTCGTGGTCAGGCGTACGAGCGGATCTCGGTCAACCTCGATCTACAGTTTGTGGCTCCACGAATCCTGTCTCAGCAACGCAACAATAAACAGCACAAAGGTTGGATGACTCCGCTGCCTTCGGTCTGATACAGCCGTATAGCCTCGGGTCCATCACCATTCGGTCGGCCGTATCCTGCCTGCTCACGATATGAATATCCTGGCATTGTTCAACAGAACACTTCTCAGTAAACTAACTACTACATACGTTAAACAATGAAGAGAGACTAGCCACAAATATACACGAATAACAAATGTAACCTAGTATACATACCAATACAGCGCCGTCCACTGTAAAGTGTTTGAAGCTTAATAACTCAAAAATGAAGGATTTCCAGACATATGTTTATGTGGACTTTGTCCTAGTTTTGGTGTGAGGAACCAGCCCCAAAATTTTCTAAAACTATTTTTACACACACACACACACACACACACACACACACACACACACACAGAAACACACACACATACATAATATATATATATATATATATATATATATATATATATATATATATATATATATGGTTGGATAGATGTGATTTTGATAATTTGGGTTTCACGCTTTAGCGATCCTCAGACGATCGCTAAAAGCGTGAAACCCAGGGTCACATCTATCCAACCAAATATGTTAGCTCTATCTCTGATATTGAGCGCTTTCTAATAAGTACCATGTATATAATATATAAATAATTATACATATATATATTTATTTATATTTATATACACTTTTCACATATATATATATATATATATATATATATATATATTGTTTATACTTTAATTTTATACATACAAATATTTAACTAAATGCTCTGTTTATAATAAACAGTATTAATATATCCGAGAAATTTCAAAGAAAATATGTGTCCTCCGACAGAATTCGATCCTGTATGCTACACGGAACCGTCATATTGCTTGATGTGCAATACTATTTAGCTTCAGAGGAAGCAGTAATTCGACCTTGCTAACAAGCGCCGACAGGAATCTGCCCTCACCACTGTTAAGCGTCGGAAGATGGCTTTGGTTTGGCCAAGACCACACGGCATAACAGCCTCTGCAATACCATCATGCAAGGCACCGTTGAAGACGGACGCAAGCGGTGACGGCAATGCAAAAGCTGGCAAGACATCATCAAAGAGTGGACGGACATGAAAATGTCGGAACTCCTGAGAGCTACCGCGAACAGATCAGCCTGAGGGAGTTTGTTTGTTTCTGATGCCCCTTGGTTCCTCTGACGATTGAAGCAGTCACGTGACGGATGATGATGATGATGATGATAAATTTTATCTTCTGCATATTTACAGATTTTAAATTTCCTTTGTGCGTGAGAAAGATAATAATGGTAACTTGTGTGATAGATTTGAGGGATGATCATGCAGCAGATTTAAAGCTTTTTCTTTTAACCATTGGTGTCTACTTTCAGGAATTTTCTAGGTCACTTATTTTTGGTGCCTATGATAGTGAAAGATTACTGTACTAGACGCCAGGACGAACGTAACCTTTAAACGAAACAGGCCGCAGCAAAGGATAAAAATGGACAATGGATCTAACGAATGACACTGAAACATTTTCGGAGAAATAAAATTGGATGGCTATAAGAAAAAGAGTAAGAAAATCAACTCCCAAAGAGTAAAATGAACTTTGTTTTGTTTTTAAAATAATAATCTTCCTATTCGCCTAACTTGTAGAAGTTATAGCATACAGACACCACACTGCAGCTCGATCTAAAACCAGGCCCTTTATTTAGTCATTAAAATATTCATAGTGTTGTTCCTTTTACCACTGTTTACTTTCTTCTTTTCTTTGCATGCTTATTTTTCTTCCATTCTTCTATGCTGGTTCCATTTAAAAATATATTTATTTAGCATTTACATCAGTCAATTAATCAAACATTCTCAATGTACGGATAGCCATGAAGTAAAACACGCCCTTTCTTTTATCCTCGAAAAGATTAACGTACTCTATAAAAAAGTATCTTTGTCTATGTGCCGTCTCTAATAAGGACGTTGGCGATCATGGCTCCCCACAATACCCTGTAGAGGGTGCAAAGCAGTCCCTCAAACAAATAATAAAAAGAAAATACACTACAAATAAAAGTAAAATAAACTTTTGTTTATTTTTGTAAAGAATTATTTTTTTCCTTGTACAAAAATGAAATTGTCCGTAAAGCTGCGGAAGGAAAAGAAAAGAAAGGAACTGGGAATGTGAGAGGGAAAAGGTAGGACTATGTGTAGCGAGCGAGATGAGAGAAAGAGAGGGTGAAAGAATGTTCACTGATACGTGATACTGCCTGTTGTGTGAACCGAATCCTCTTGTGTGTGTGCTCGAAACTGTCCGTGTCCTTTGATGTCAGCTTGTCGCTGTTCTCTCTCCCTTCTGATGAGAGTTTCTACCTTCCTTATATAAGAATGATGAGGCTCCGGGAGATTAAGAAATGGGTTTCTTATGTCGAGTCCTGATTGGTCAATAAATCCTATTTTTGACCACGTGGTGTGCTTTTCACTACGTCCGAACTTTTGGGTGCGCTGTCCTTGTTTTTGACCCACAGGGCATGGTAAGGAATGAATTCCCCAATTGTATTTTTTTAATACACGTGGTGTGAATTAATTTTTTTTGTGTGTATGTGTGTGTGGAAAAATAAGAAACAGCACAACCCTGTCCCTTGTAGCTCTTAATAATTTTTGTCTTTTTGCCATCTCTCCCAAACCCTGCTCCGGTATCCATTCACTCAAGCTCGCCAGGGTAGGTTATGCGTTGTTTTCTTCTACCCCCTTACCCTCAATCTGCCCTGTGAGTATCAAATTTTATAAGCCTTCTTTCTTCATTATGTGCCCTAGAAATGTTAACTGCTTTTCCATGGTATTACGTATAAGTGTCTTTTTTGTTGCCGTGTCTCTAGAACTTTGTCATTGCTCACATGTTCGGTCCATGGTATTCTCAGCATTTTTTTTCTGTAGAATCACGTTTTTGTCGTTTCAAGTCTCTTCTTCATCTGTTGGAAGACTGTCTAACATTCACTGTCATATATTTTGCTCAGAAGGAAACATTCGCCATCCCAATGCGCCTTCGGATTTCCGTGTCGCACATTCCGTCCTCAGTCAAT
The DNA here is from genome assembly GCA_903632075.3 of Acanthosepion pharaonis. Lineage (NCBI taxonomy): Eukaryota > Metazoa > Mollusca > Cephalopoda > Sepiida > Sepiidae > Acanthosepion > Acanthosepion pharaonis. The sequence continues at coordinate 1,285,181 of CAHIKZ030004998.1, read as the reverse complement.
ATATTTTCCAGAAGAAAAAAAAATTACTTTCGATGCTGTCCAGTATTTTGTTACGGTGGAGTAATGGATAGCGGCTCGGATTGAGGAATCGAAGAGCCGAGTTCGAATTTCAGTCAAATCCATTACATTCACTTACGTCCTAATACTCTTGCGAAAGGTATGAATCATCTCCTTCCCCCGCCACCTATGGGTAAACAGCAGGATAGATCGGGTTCTATAGCCTTGGATGGAAACTGGTCTATCGCAGAAACAAATGGCAACCTAATGCGGGAAAATATCTGCCTCGTCAGTTATGATCGCCTAAGCGTGTATCACGGATGGCACATAACTGAATGACTGATTTTGTAAATAATGATAGAATTTAAAGATTTTGATTTCTTTTAGAACTACAACTAAAGACGCTCTCCCAGACTGAAGTATTTTTAATTGGTTAAGTGGCTATAAAGCCGGTGTTAATTAATTTCACTTCGAGGCGATGAACTACTGCCCAAATGGTACCATTTTTCACAAACTGTTGCTTTGCTGTATAGAACCTAAATTGTAATAAAAGTGAACAAAAATCTGTGCCTATGTGATACTATGGCAATGCTAATGGTAATATTAGCTCTTTCCCTACAAGGAAACATTTAAATTTCAGCAGCCAGTACTATATAAATTATATAAAATAATATTATGAAATCTTTCTCTTAAAACAAGTTTTTAGGAAAACAGGTTTCTCAGGTCCAGTAGCTGTTATCGCTCTTTCCTGTATTGATGTGGGTTTCATTCCTAACTTTTTATTTGAAGTGGTGTGGAATGTTAACATCTTGATTATGTCAGTATCGTTTTTTTTTTTTTTTGAGTTACATGTGCTATCCACTTTAGTTGTTGCTGTTGTTGGTAGTCCGCAAGTGATGTGGCAGTACTATGTTTGTGATTCTGTAGCGCCAGTCAGTCCACAATGTTCAAAGAAGGATGATCTTTGCCAAAACCCTTGACCCCTACGCGTTCAAATGGATACTTATTTAAACGGAGAAGAGGCGGTTTTGTCTCGATCTAAAGTGTTTCTATTAGATGGACCAGCAGATAATTCCTTCCGAAGTTCGGATATCTAAGAAGCATCCGATTTGAACGTAGGTTAAAGCATAAGAAAAGGGGTGGATGAGGGATTTTTGAAGATCAAGTGGCAGAAAACGGAAATATACTATATCCGTTTGCTGGTTTATATTAACAGTAATACTTGGGATCGAGGGTGAGTGCTGGTCTACTTTTGGCGGGAGACGGATATGTTTGTGTCGCGGTTCCGTATTGTCATCCACCACGTAAGGATGAGTAGATGGACGAGGAATTGGTAAGGAGAAGAGCTGACTTAGCAGTAGGTTTTCTGCAGTATCATCTACCTACCCACCTGGACTAGCAAGCGAAATCCTGAAAAAAATATCTACATGTAATATGGAAAACAGAGTTCGTGTTCTTATTTTTAGACGTGACTTTTTTTTATTCATCTTGTTACGTTGTGAGCATGCATCGCGCCTTTTCCCAGCTTTAGGGGAACACCGACACGATCAAGCATTGAAATTTAAGGAGGGTGAACACTGGTCGGTAGCTATATATGTTCACACCTATATGATGTTGCATCAGATCTAGGATGACCGAAGTTGAAATAGTATTATTTTTTGTTGGATGAAATTACGTAATGTCAACCATCGTTGAGTAATTTATTGCCAATTTTTCTAGGTGACGCCCAGTGACAATTAAGCTCAATAATAATAAGAGGCCAACTAGACTAGCCTCGCTAACCACTACCTCACACTGAGACACCGTGGTATTTCTATTTGTGCGATTGAAGAACTTAAGCAATAGGACTCTTTAAGAACGGATAGCGTCTGAATAATATAATATCATATTTTTGTTGTAACAGACTTAGAATATCGATGCCAGTATGACTTTGGTCACGGGGACTGGACATTTTTTTTGTATTTTCAGAGAGCAACAAAGAAAAACGACCTCGTGTCACATGTTGCCATCGTGGAGAGGCGAAGAAATATATAATTTCAACCCAAGAAAGGTAATATAGCAACTAAGACGCAAGGAGTGGGGTACTGACGGTCAGAGAATATGAGAAAAATATTAAGGAGAGAGCACAATAAAATGAAAGCAATTAAGAAGACAAATGATAATGATTAATATCGTATTTAAAGTTTTGAAGATTAAAATGTTCTGGAAAGCAAGAAGCCGAAGAGAGTTCGACAAGCAAGAAGTGCGATAAAAGTAACTATTAGCATAGAATTATATTTGCCTCAAGCTGTAAAATGATGAGACCTTGCCGCCAATCTCGTACTGCGCTTAAATTCATAAAGTCTAGATGCTATAGGGGAAGGTTCATCAGAACAATTACCATGAAAATATTTATAGAAAAGGCACAGTGAAGCTACGTTTCGACGGTGGGAAAGTGATCGAAGGCGAGATGCCAGGTCAGGACCAATAATATTACATATTCTTTTATGGATTTTATCAAGAATCTCTAAATACGTAGCAGAAGCATTATACCAGATATGGTAACAATATTTAAAGCAAGGACGAATGTAAACTTATGTAAGATAAATTCTGCCCGGAAAAAATTGTCTATCACGATATAGTAAACCTACTTTCCTAGCAGCAGACATAGCAACTGATTCAATACAATCCTTCCACTTAATGTCAGTGGAAAACGTTAGCCTGAGAAGGTGCAATGAGTTACTCTCCTGGGGGTTAGCATCAGTTATGTTGATGGAAGGCAGAAAGGGTTCTCTCAGACGATTAAAAGAAAGCAGTTTTGTTTTGGTTTTTTAACATTAACAAGCCATTTCATGCCCCAGCTAACAACAGATTGCAGGTCATTTTTTTTAGATCATCTGCTAATTTGACTTTATCGAACCGATCAGAGTTACCATTATTAAGACAGGAGTAAATAAGTGCGTCATCAGCATAAATACCGCGTTGAGAACTGATGGTTATTAGTTTTACTGGAATATTAATAAACTGAAAGAATGTTACAAGGAGAACTTTTCAAAGATTCTATTAACCTTGATTTATGCCATGAGCGATTACTTCTAATCTATATCTACAATTCTCAAAATGTGTGTGTGTATGTATGTGTGATCGGATGTTTATGCATTTCCACAGTTTTTAACCGATTTCCATGATTATTTTTTGTTTGATAGATGATTCTTCAGTGCCGATTTTGAGTTCAAATTGTTGGCGACAATGGCTCTCCACTATATAACCATTATAACTCTCAGAAACGTTTTACTATTTACTATCTGTTCTTAGATATATATCTTTCATAAAAAAATCTTTAATAAAAATACATTAAATTATTACAATTATTTATTACTATACAGTTCCCTTTTCAGGGCCACGACCCATTCTAATTGTTAATCCCTCATTTGGGGATGTGCTTCAGTTGCACCCAATTGTTGTTACCAATATTGATTTTCGGGTGGGCTGACTTTAAACTTAAACTGCTCCGACTGAAATGCAAAAAAGTAGTGAAAGACCCTGTCAATGACGGGTTATACTGCTAGTCTTTTATTAAAGTAATTTTCTACATTAAGACCTTTGGGCATAACTAATGTTTCCCAGGTTAAAAAATGAAGAAGGTATAAAGATGAAGAAGAATTGGAAAACATTATAAGCTGACATTATTTAATGCATAACTAAAAAGAAATATAATTTGAAGCAATTATATAAGCATGCAAATGAAATGTATATAGTAAAATCGTAAATGAACACAGCCACTATTATTTAACTACTGACTTTTCTGTAAACAATTATATTGACCAGAAAGAAAATTCTATCTGTGAGCCTAACTTAGTGCTGGACCAATAGTCTAGAATGTAAGTTTTCTTGTTTCAATTTTGATAATGGAAAAACAAACAAACAAAATCGAGCACTTAGTGTTCGAATGCTTTTAAAACGTGTTGCTATAATTATCTATACGTTAAATGTACTGTGGCGTGATCTTACATAACAGGAACAACCTCCTGGCTGATAACCAGTATAGATTTCACCTTGCTAGATCCACAGCTGATGTCTTCACTGTCATTACTCACAGCGAGCCACGAAATAATAAATCCATCACGAGAACCATTTCCCCAGATATATCCAAGGTATTTGACAAGGTGTGGCATCAGGGAAGGGGTGGCTGCTGCATAAACACTCCAGCTATGGAATCACTGTAAGGGCTCTCTCAATTGTCAAGCCCTTCCTGTAACAGGTCACTGGAGGTCATTGTTAATGGCCAGTCGCTGGAAGCCCATAAGGTCAATGCCGACATTCCACAGGGTTCTCTCCTTGATATTACTCGCTTTCTAACGCATATTAATGATTTGCCTAATAGCATACTACGACTATTAGTGAGTATCTATGCGGATGATACATTTTCTAGGTGCACATCTAAAGACCAGAACCTAGTAGCTCATCTCACCTCTTACCTAGCCCGCGTGGGGGGGGCTCAATGGGAGTAAAGCCTGACTTCTAAAATTCAACAGGGCCAAAACCAAACTAAAAAAACGTTCCACCGCCGCCGAACAGATCCCAATCTTTCACCTATCATGATGGATGCGTATTCTCTCAAGGAGAGAGCTTCTTGCCTTGAACTTCTATGGGGACACTAAGCTCTTCCCAGACCCCAAGTGGAATATATATCTGATCTATTGGTAAGGGTGTCGAAAAAATAGTTGGTTCATTGTACCTTTCCAGTAAGATCAGATCAAAAATGGAGTATTGCTGCTATATCTGTGTTGGAACAGCCCAGTTCTCATTTGCCTGTTGTGATAGCGTTTAAAATCCTCTACGCGGCTTTGTTAGTGATGAATTATTTTTCCAAGCTACGACCCCTTCCCCAGAGAGGTTCTGTATCTGTTTCCATGGTCTGTGTTCTGTAAGAAGGAAGTTCTATTCGGACATCCTAATTATGTAAAATAATGCATCATATGCAATATAGGTGAACGATTCAACTAGAAAAATTGAAAATAAATACAATGTATCTAAATATAAATTAGAGACATGTCATAATAGATTATTCCATCTTAAATAAATCAACAATGTTTTGCGGCAATTTTTAACATCAACTTGAGATTTTTCTTGTAAAAATTTGAATAATTTAACACATTTAACATTATAGATAAAATATATCGAATTTTATATAGTCTTTTTTTTCGAGACTTAGCATGACTTAGCAAATTCACGAATTTGGATAAAAAAACACACACACACACATCCTAGAATGACGTCAAAATCCGCGAAAATTTTTCATCCCCTAATAGTCAGTTGTGCTTGGTTTAATTTGTAACATATATAAATGTAAGTAGAAAAAATCGAATATGGATAAGATAGCGAGGGTCACAGAACACTTCCAGGAGCCCACAATCAAGTTTGCACCTCCTCCCCCTGGTCGGAGGGATTGATGGGTAGTACATGACCGTCCTGGACGAAAAACCTATTGGATGTAAAGATGAGAAATCACACTGGTTTTAAGTCGAAATAGCTTTGTTGCTGTTATTGTTGTTGTTGTTGTTAATGATGATGACCAACGAGCTGAATTAGTTGTGTTTACCTTCGAACAAATACTCTTTGGAAAGGTGTAAATCTTATACTCCAAACTATGGGTTAAAGAGTAACGCAAACTTAGTTCTTTAACCTTGGTTGACAACCAGACTTTTATTGGAAAACTGAATTCAAAACTGGTTGGGTGTGAGACTAGCCGCTCCAGCCCGTGAAAAGCCTAATTACTATGGAAATCACAACGGGAGTATAAGCATAATTAGACTCTGGCTTTATATTCCACCGGAGTCTACTGGCACTAAGGATGATCAAGATGAAGCTTAAAATTCTGGATCTAGATAGTAAGATTCAGAATTTTAGGTGTTAGTACGCTGTCCATGTTGATATCCGAAGCAAAAACATTGGCAGTGAATAGAATGTCGTAAGCTATAATTAGTTTGAAGTATTCACTACTATTTCTCTAGTAGTTTAATCTTCAAGTTCAGGATTAGTTTAGCCTACAGCTGTATCAGCTGCTATTTATATGATGGAGATTTGCCTATGAATACAACAGAGGATAAGATTATCGAGAGATCAAAGTTTAAGCGCTCTGGATGCCATTACTCGTATCATAAACATAAACATAGCAACATGAGTTTGATTTTCCAATGACGAAATTTTCCAATGACCTAAGGAAAAATTTATAGAAATAAAATATAACGACGCTTAGGAAAAATTTATACAGATTTCAGCTGTATACGGTTAAGTAAAACTATAAAGATTTGATTTAGTAAACGGACACAGAATTAGTGTTCAGTTTAGCATTTTACTTTGGCTGTAAATCGAATCAGTAGCAAAAATATTAAAACGGTTCTGGTAATGTCCGAAAGTATAGTCTCATTAGTAGTCATAGAAAAATTGGTAGTCATATATTTCGCCGTCCTTGAGTTATTTGATTAATTATAATAAGATTATATACATTATAATCATTATTATTTATATAATAAAATAGTGCTCGATGTATAACAGAGCCATAATTTTTATTAATAATAATAAATATACTTTTTATCCTTACCGCTGGCGCAACATTAAGGTGTTGCTACCGGTGAGAAATATATATATATAATATATATATATATATATATATATATATATATATATATATATATACTTTTTTAAACCATTTAACACCAAGCAAGGTAATAATGCTACTAAGATGCAAGGCACTACTGGGAGTGAGAGAGAATAAAAAAAACTTTAGAATGAACGGGAAATACAATTCTAAACATGGAACAAGGCATAAATCTTTACTAAACTTCAAAAGTCCGGTGAGTATATATATATATATATATATATATATATATATACTGGCAGTAGACCCTGGCGTTGCCCGGGGATGTAACAGTAAGAGATAGATCAAGTAGACCATCATAAAGACTGAAAAATAAAATTGACAAAGATTATTGTTTAAGGTTGACGGACACGCATGTCTTAATTAGTTTTTTTTTTTTTACGAATTGGTCAAACCCAAACTCAAACAAAAACATTGTTTTTAATCGTTATGAGTCTACCGATTGAATAGAATTTTATTATAAACAATTGTCTTGTAAATGGAAAGCATTCTGAATGTAAAAATAAAGAAAAAATTGTGCAAGACAATAAGAAACACTACCAAAAAAAGTGAAGTTTTGTTGAAATCGGTTAAAAAATGTAGAAAATCCGATCCCATATATAAACGAACACACACACACACACACACACACACACACACACACACACACACACACACACACACACACACACACACACACAAACAAACTGTGTTTAATAATAAGCATAACTCGATATGAGTTGTCCCCCTTTCATTCTCATGACAGCGATGCCTCTTAATCGTGTTTCCAAATTGATTTCGTGCAAAAACAATTGTGTTTTTCCAAGTTTTGGCGCTGTCAGAACCACCGCAAGGTAATTTTACGTAGTCCTGTGAAGTTTTGTTGAAATCGGTTGAAAAATGTAGGAAATCCGATCCATTATATAAACGAACAGACACACACAACCTGGGTTTTATAATAAATATGATATATATATATATATATATATATATATATATATATATAATATGTGTGTGTGAAGTTAAATATTCATTTATGTTGCCCTTACTCCAAGTTTCATGAACGATTCATCCAGCTATATTTAATTGTATTCATAATTATTAATACTCTATCTCTTGATAATGAACACTATATTTTTATTATATGAAGTTAAATGAAAAGCAAGAAGCAGGAAGAAAGTTCCACAAGCGAGAAGTGAAAGAGAAGCAACAGTTTACGTAAAATTTACGGTTACATCAATGCAATTTCAATTGTAAAATGATGAAGCCTTACTTTAAAAAGTTATCTTTCAAAATACTCTCGTCGACCGTTTATTTTTCGTCATGCACGTCTGATTTCAATCTATCTACAGTATGTGTGGAGCGGATTTTAGGGACATTCACTATAACGAGTAATAAGTAAGAGATATCTATCAATTCGTATTTGTGCACTGTTGTTCGTGATAAAAAGCACATTTGTGTTGATATTTTAAAGATATTTTACTCATATTTTCATACTATCGACTTGCTCGGGAGTTATTTTCGTTCTTATGGTTCACTGTTTTATAGCCAAGTTTAAATTAGGCGGTGCCTGACAGTAAAACGGATCTTCTCTCATAGGAAAACAACTGGATCCAAAAATAATCTTTTTGTTTGTCTGTAAAACTAGACACGGCTGTAGACAAAAAAATATTTTATTTTTGCCGTTGATATTTGAAGTTGTTCAGGATTCGCCTTAATCTTGTCTCATCAGGCAATTTAAAGAGGTTTTTTTTTTTTTTTACATTCTAAGCAAGTTTGAAAAATGTATGAAAATTATTGGTTTGGCATTGCCATTATGAAAATGTAACATTTTGGAAGATAAGTCGGAATAGGTAGATAATCTCGCTATAAAAAGAAGAAACAAATAAAAGATTCATTGGTACATGATCAGCCATGCATAATTTTCTAACTTCTGCACGGATTAGGTCTTCAAGCATTAACTTTAGGGTGCAACTGGTTTCATCTTTCTATTTCTCACTAGAAGAATTTCAGATAGAAGAGCTTATTGTTATGTTCCGGTTCCTTGTATCACGGTGATAGTCCAAGGTAGCACCAATAAAGAAAAACTCGAACACAGGTATGGAATAACACAAATATATTACAAACAGGAATATATACAGAGAAGTAGAAGTATTAGTATGAACAATCAGGTTTAGTAGAGAACAATGTAGTCTCGACCAGCATCACTATTCCAATGTCTTGCAGTAACTGTCTGAACGCGTCTCTGTTTCGGACTGCCTCTGACTCGACTCTTGACTCGACTTGAACTACTGACGATATTCAGTCACCCCCCCCACACACACACACGAGGGCGTCATGTGGCACAAGGCCGGTTTAACGTGGGATCTCCGAGCCCGTGGGCTCGGCCAAAAATATGCCCATTGAACCCGTATAAACGGGCTCAGGCAGGGAGTTCAACCGATCTGTCGTTCAAGACTTGGGCGACTGTCGATATTCACTCTCCCCTCACCCCCACTGAGGCAACATGTGATACAAGGTCGGTTATTTAATGTGGGTTCTCCGAGCCCGTGGGCTCGGCCCCAAAAATATACCCATTGAACCCGTATAAACGGGCTCAGGGCCGGTTTACCTCCCCGAACGAGACTCCGCCCCTCGATGTAGCCTCATTCGGGTTCCTCCCTGCCCGAAGGCAGAGAGTTCAACCGATCTGTCTTTCAAGAGTTGAGCGACTGACGATATTCAGTCTCCCCCCAACTGGGGCAACATGTGACACAAGGTCGGTTTTTATTGTGGGTCCTCCGAGGCCGTGGGCTCGGTCCAAAAATATACCCATTGAACCCGTATAAACGGGCTCAGGGCCGGTTTACCTCCCTGAACGAGACTCCGACCTTCGGTGTAGCCTCGTTCGGGTTCCTCCCTGCCCGAAGGCAGAGAGTTCAACCGAACAGTTGCTCAGAAAGTAAGTGACTGACGATATTCAGTCACCCCCCCAGGAGGGTGTCATGTGGCACAAGGCCTTTTTAACGTGGGCATTTCCGAGCCATTAGGCTCGGCCAAAAAATAGCCCATTTGAACCCGTATAAACGGGTTCAGGGCCGGTTTTACCTCCGCCCTTCGACGTAGCCTCCTTCGGGTTCCTCCCGCCCGTAGGAAGAGTGTACAACCAAACAGTCGCTGAGAAAGTGAGCGACTGACAATATTCAGTCTCCCCCCCACTGGGGCAACATGTGATACAAGGTCGGTTATTTAATATGCCCATTTGAACCCGCCTAAACGGGTTCAGGGGCGGTTTTACCTCCCCGAAGGAGACTCCGCCCTTCGGCGTAGCCTCCTTCGGGTTCCTCTCCGTCCGTAGACAGAGAGTTGAACCGAACAGTCGTTCAGAAAGTGAGCGGCTGACAATATCCAGTCCCCCCCACCCACTGGGGCAACATGTGACACAAGGTCGGTTGTTTATTGTGGGTTTCCCGAGCCCGTGGGCTCAGCCCAAAAATATGCCCATTTGAACCCGCCTGAACGGGTTCAGGGCCGGTTTTACCTCCCCGAAGGAGACTCCGCCCTTCGGCGAAGCCTCCTTCGGGCTCCTCTCCGTCCGTAGACAGAGAGTTGAACCGAACAGTCGCTCAAGAGTTGAGCGGCTGACTCCTTGCCTACTCCTGAGGCGCAGTATTTATTAAGGAAGGAATAGTCTATTATTATTATTATGGGTAAGATCCCATAACAAGTAGTAAATAACTGATCGCTCAAGAATGATATAGTATCTTGATACATAAATGACTTTGTAGCGAGGGGTCATCTATAGTGAAGGGATATTGGACTTACATACACCATTAATATGCTTAGTGGGTTAAATTGTCAATCGTTTACATTCGGCCAGTTTAACACCGCAAGATACTCTCGAGCCGATGAAATGCTGGTGATAAACAACTAGACTCCACTGTGGAATATTGAGGTGGGGTAAAAACTTGACCTTGTAAAAATGTCCAAGGCGTACATAGAGAAAAAGGAAACGAAAAGAAGTAGAAAGCAGATAAATTTTAGATAAAACTTTTTTATATTCCAGAAATTTTTATATATTTCTCTGATCAGCACATATGTTTCTAAAATCCATCTATCTGTTTAATCTGCATATATGGCTTTCGCTTCTCTAGGTCAACTGCTAATGTATTAACGATTATTGCTGAAAGTGCCCATGAAACTTGAGATACGATTGGCGAAGTTCGGGCTGCTGCTTTGGACATTTCGAAAGCATTTGTCATGGTTGGGCATACTCATTATTCATTACTCTTACGACTCCTACTTATTATAGGTGGCAGAGTCTATTAACTATAGAATAGGTGTGTTCCACTATAACATATATATATATATATATATATATATATATATATATATATATATATGACTACTACTACTACTACTACTACTACTACTAATAATAATAATAATATATATATATATATATATATATATTTTATTATATCCTTACTCTGTCCTGGACATTGTGTTCTACCTGGATTCTATCCTCTTGGATTTTTTTACACACACACACACACACACACACACACACACACACATATATATATATATATATATATATATATATGTGTGTGTGTGTGTGTTTGTGTGTATTTTAGATATATGTACATATATGTATGTGCATATTAACCACTAACATTATCAATATCTATCTATCTCTATCTCTCTCTCTCTCTCTCTCTCTCTCTATATATATATATATATATATATATATATATATATATATATATATATATATAAATCTATCTCATTCTGTTTGTATTTATAACGATTGTGATTCTTTTGATTACCCTACTGTATAATGTTCATATGCATTTTTCTTATTCTGATTATATATAGTTAATACTAGATATAATCCGAATAAGAAAAATGCATATGAACATTATACACTAGTGTAACCTCAAACCATTGTTGATGCAGCAGCACGACAGAATATTGAATCTGGCATTGCCAGACAAACCGATTTTGATAGTACTATTAGAAATTTTGTAAACAAAAAAAGCCAGAAAAACACATTTTAATTAGTATTCTAATTAAATCTTAAATTTGTTTGTTTTTTTTTAAGAAAAGTATTTTCGTTTGAAAGAAATTATTATGAACGTTTCAAAAGCATTTCACAATGATAAAGCCTTAAATATGATTGGTGAATGTAACTGCAAATACTTATTTATGTTGCTGCGTTAATTGAATATGTTACATTATGTTATATCTGATCTTGAAAATAAAGCATACATGAGAGTTTACATGTAGATTTACTGAACATCAAATCCTAAAGAAAAAAATCTGTGCCTGCTCCGGTATTTATTTGTTTGCTTTTCAGCATATCAACTCCTTATGGGCCATTTAATGGCAAAATTTAATTTTCTTGGGAGTATTAGTAATTTATTTTATAAAAATGTATTACTGGTAATATTATTTTCCGTACCGATATGTATTGCTGGCAACTTTTTAAAATTTTTTTAATTTATTTTACGAAAATGTATTGCTGGTAATTTCTTAACTATGAGAATGTATATTCACGACGGAAATATTTATACATTCATCGTGTTTTGACCCCAGTTTAGTGCTTAACTATTTGTCCCTGGCTAGGGCCCTAATAGGTGCTATCACCCCGGGTCAGGGGCAACCTGGGAATAACAGTAATTAAGAAGTGGTCCCACGCTCCTCAAGACCTGAAGTCTCCTGATCTGAGGCCTTGCTGCCAGATGAAGATTATCGTCGGACCTAGGACTCATTTTTGAAACTATATATAATGTTTTCTTATTCTAAAAAATAACACTTGCTTGTTATTTCTATTTACACGTACATAGTTATCATATATATATATATATATATATATATATATATACAGCATGGCGTCAGCAATGTGTTTGACAACCCACGGTGCAGGCTGCCCTATACAACTGTCAGCCCAAATGTAGGCCTTATCTATATATCTATCTATCTATCTTGGTTTATCCATCTCTCTCTTTCTCTCTCTCTCGGTCTTCATATCTATCTATCTATCTATCTATCTATCTATCTATCTATCTATCTATGTCTGTTCACTATCTATCTATCTATCTATCTATCTATCTATCTATCTATCTATCTATCTATCTATCTATGTCTGTTCACTATGTATCTATCATAGTTAAAAAAAAAAAAACTTCTTTCGTCTTTACATTTCTTTATTCTAATCCACATTTTATTGATATCTTCCCATTTCCTATTGAATTTTCGTATTTCCAGTTCATTGCTATTTTCTTCATTCTTTCTTTTTTTCCATTCTAGAAAACTCCGGGTTAACTCTGCGAATAGCATCTTTATTTCATTTACAATTCTTTGAAAGGCCATCGACTGAAATAGATTTAATTCCCTTTTGTGTTGATATTCCCTCCATTTTGTGTCTAAAAGCAGCCACATAAAACGTTTAAAATGCTACTCCTGTCATAAGATTTTAGGCTATGGATCTACTCGCATTCTATAAACCTATTGATATTGCTGTTTCTGTTGTAGACAAACATTTATTACAGGATTTGTTAGTATAGAAACTTTAATGAAAGTTATTTGTTCTTCGATCTCAGCTCTTTCGTGATTATATTTTGTAGTGAGGTCATCCTCCTAACGTAAGAATAATAATATAGCAATGCATTTCTCTTTGAATAAAGCGTCGCCATTAGTTCATAACGAACTTTTTTTATATATTCTTTTTCAATAATAAGATGAAATAAGTTAATCATTTTTCTCTATTGACAACATTTTTGCATTTCGGAAATTTGCGGTTACTCAACTTTCTGAAATATATTTGAGTAAGTTTTCAAACAAAGATATTTCTGGAACAAATTCAACATTGGTAGAATGTTAATACAGTATAACCCGGATATAAGAGAGTTGTCGGAACCGGAGAAAAAGTCTCTTATATCCGGGTTTCTCTTATATCCGGGGTTGGTCTATTTTATATACATTAACACAGGCTGTAATTTGGGACAAGATAAAATATCTCTTATATCCGGGTTTCTCTTATATCCAGGGTTGGTCTATTGCCCACAATAAAACGGTAGTCAAAAGGACAGTTTTTCACTTGACACCGCTATTATTTTAACCACCGTCACTCCCTCGGCAATATTATAAAACGATAATTGGAATTTTAATAAAACCCAAACATGAAAGGAAATTTAAATATTTTTTTTTGTTCTTTGAGAATTTACAACAAAAATATTAAACACTATTTATTCATTAGATTGTTTATTTACAAGAATAATTTTATTTTTACAACATTCTAAAAATGCAAACCCTAAAAATTTGAAAATTCACTCCATATCATTTATTAAATTTTTAATGAAATAAATATGAAAATATTATTATTTATAAATTTATAAAAATATCTGCGAACAAAACAATTTAAATAAGCAGATAGCGACGGGTAAGTATGAAGTTTGAAAAACAGCATTTCCCGGGTATTTCTTTAATTTGCTCTAGTCACATCGTAATTAGTTCACATATTTTTATAATCTTATAAATATTTACGAGGGAGTGAAAGATGTACAAAATAATAGCGGTGTCAAGGGAAAAACTGTCCTTTTGGCCTACCGTTTTTTGAGGGTCGGAAAGTTAAAGATTGCCAATAACTGTAGTTATACTCAACTACCCAGGATTTAAATCTTGTACTATTTGAGAATTATAGTCTTAAGCCACAATTACAAGAATTATTATTTGCACTGATATTAATATACAGTGTAACCCGGATATAAGAGAGTTGTCGGGACCGGAGAAGAAGTCTCTTATATCGGGGTTTCTTTTATATCCGGGTTTGGTCAATTTTATATACATTAACACAGGCTGTAATTTGGGACCAGATAAAATCTCTCTTATATCCGGGTTTCTCTTATATCCGGGTCTCTTATATCCGGGTCTCTTATATCCGGGTTTCACTGTATATTTAAGCTTTTCCAATCCTTTATATAAGAATACAAGGAAGTTCTAGCAGAGGACAGCAAGCTCTATATCAAGCAGGTTTCTGACGATATAAACTGTAATACCTCTGACCTGACGAATATGATTAACAATAGAATCGGATTTTTTAATCAGTTCACCGGAAGCAGGGCGATTAAGCCACTGAGACGCAAGGGAACACTGGGAGTGAAAGAAAAGAAAAAGACTTTAGAAGGAACCAGAAACCTAATAAGAATATAAATTTCAGAATTTAGGCGGAAATGTTAGAAGAATAGAGTTGAAGCAGATTTTAAAGGAAATTGGAGACCCAATTCCAAACAGAAAACAAGGAATAATAAACCTATGCTCCTCTTCTAAAGACCGGGAAGGAGCGTGATCCGGACGATATGTGACACGTCTACTGATATTAAAATAAATAAATATGTGAAAAATGTGAGAAAAACCATAACAATTAGAAAATATGAATTTCGAAACCGCCATGTGAATACCGAATTACAGTAAATGACTTAACGAAATATGGCGTCATTCTTTGTGGTATGCGTAAACTAGTATTAATTTCTTCCTACCGGACAGAAAGTGGTGGTTCAGTTTTCTATTGTTACTAAGCAATAAATTGATCCTCCCCAGAATGACTACATATTGATATAATAAATATATTTAAATGAGTCACATGTGAAAACATAATAATAGTAAGGACTCAAAATGGCGGCAGAATCATAAGAATCCGGGTAAGAATTGCAAACCAATAATCTATTCTTATAAATAAAATTTAAGAAAAAAGATAGATTAAGATGTGGGAAAGTATTAAAACTATTATTTTTGCTGGTTTTATTGTTATTTTTTGGTCAATTACACTAAACCTGAGAAGTTGAATACGGATGCTTATCTATTGAACATGAGAAGGGAGATATATTTGATGCAAATCGCTTGACAAGATAACATAGCGATGTCTTTTTAATGAAGATAAATCTTTGCTTTAATAACATTTCCATTGAAAAATCTCATATAAAACATGCACAAAGAAAATAAAATGAACTATTCTTATATCCTCAAGCAATAATAATTTTATGAAAGAGAAAAAATATCTTCCAAATATTTTGATACTTTCTTTCTTAAAAATAATCAAATCTCAAGGAAATGACGGCTTTCTTTCTAAAACAGGGTTTAGAGAATGAGTAGTAAGCGATATTATTGGTGAGAAAACTCAGTAAACGATGATGATAGAAAGAGAGAGAGAGATAGAGTAAAACAGAAGAAATAAAAAGAAAGCGCGTGGAAGTTAAAGAATAAAAAAATAGCTACACAAAGAATTCTTTTTTACGGCTTACCAACCCTTTGTGGGTTATTTAAATCCGATACATATTTTGAATTGTAAAATTTTTTTTTTGCGAATAAAAATTGTATTAACACTATTTTTTGAGAATAACAATAATTTTTCCAGATACAAGTCCTACTATTTAACCCATAGCTGGAGGGAGGAGATGCATTTATACCTTCCCCGAGGTTATTTACGTGTAAGTGAATGTAACGGACCTGACTGGAATTCGAACCTGGAAAGTTGAGTTTGAATTCCAGTAAATCATCCTCACATCCTTTATATAATGAAGAAAGAAAGCAGGGAGAATTTAAGACTCAAAGGACATACTGAAAGCAATTGGTGTAGGTGGAGAAACAACCAGTAGCCCACTTTACAAGTTAGAGTGAATGAATGAGTGAAAGACAAAGTAGGACAGTAAAGAGGCATGGCTTAATTATTTGAGTAACAAAAACAGGAAGTTGTGAAGAGTCGTGATTGTTCATTCCAGGAAGTAACGCAAGACATAGAAAAATTAGTAAGAAATAGTATCAATGTAGTAGTGTTGAAACTCTTCAATGATAGAGTTTTGACTTCGAGAATTGCATACGTTAAGTACATAGATATTCTATCAGTATATTTTGTGCCAGGCTGAAACCAAAACAGATAAATGGATTTTTATATTGAGCTACTGTTATACTTTTCAAATTGACGAAAGAAGTATATGAGAACGAGATAACTGAAGCAACGAGCTGCTTCGTAGAGCACTTGATATTTTTAACCATTTCACCACATGCAAGACAGTAAAGCCACAAGGGGTTACTGAGTGTGAAAGAATACGAAAAAGAAAGAAACATTATTAAGGAGGGCGAACAATAGAAGAGTAATCAAGCAGTCAGTAGATGAAAATTGATATTGCATTTACATTTTTGAAGATCAAAGTTGGCTGAAATGCATGGAACCGGAAGAGAGTTCCTAAAGCGAAGATGTGCGAGAAAATAATAATAAAAAAAACTGTTAGTATAGAACATCTAGCCAAATCAACTGTGGATTGATGAGATCTTGCCGCCAATCTAGTACCGAAATCTAGGTACCAGAGAACAGAGTTTATCCGAACAATTACCATGAAAGTATTTATAGAAAAGGCACAGGGAAGAATCTCTGAATATACAGCAGGAGAACCGGACCATATAGGGCAGCAATATTCAAAGGATAGACGAGTGGTAGACATATAAATATGTATGACATTTTCTGGGGAGTTAAAATGTCTAGAACGATACAGTGTGCCAACTTTAGCAGCAGACGTAGAAATGGATTCACTATAATTTTCCCAATTCATATCAGCCTAGAACGTAAGCCTGGGAAGGCGCAAGGGGAAGCAGGAAGGGGTCTTTCAGGCGATTGATAGGGAGAAGTTTAGTTTTGGAGTCGTTAAAACAAACAATCCCTCAATTGTCCCAGTTAACAAGCTGCAGGTTATTTTTGAGACCAGCTGACAATTTGACCTTATCGAACTGAACAGACTTACTATTGAGACAGAAGTAAATGGTTTTAAAACTGAATTTGCGTCTTACCACTCGAACCAAAACAACGGGAGCTGATAACAAATTAGGTGCCTACACACAGTTAGCATAAAGAATATTCATGAGCGTTCTTAAATTTTAAAAGTTTGAAAACTTAACGATAACATGTTGCAAAATAAAATTCTTTACATTTGCCTTGATAAAGTCTATCAGAGAACGAAACGCGTTGGTAAAGAAAAGTTTTGCTTTTTGTCTTTATTTATATAGTCTTTTTCCATATATATATATATATATATTTATTTTTATCTGAATTTTTACACACACACACACACACATGCACTCAGATACATACAGCAGTTGGTGCATAAAAACAGAAACACACATATATTAACTCAGGCACAGACGCAAAACGTATTCATACATGCAAACAAGATACTAAGAATAAAAAATCACAAGAAATATGGACGTACACATACACATAGAGAGCAATATGCATATAAACATATATATGCACACATTTACAAAACCAGGCGTACAAATATACACAAAATGCACACAAAGTTATGTACACAAAGTCGCACAAACATTTACATGTAAAAATTCACACAAATGTGTGTGTGTGTGTGTGTGTGTGGAAAGAGAGAGAAAGGTAAAAAGACAGAGCAAGTGAGTTTTTTTTCAGAAAAAGAGAATGAAATGTAAACCCTTGAAATATTGCTGACTGAAGTCTACTCTCACCGCTACTGTGATGTTATTTCCTCCTGGTCATCTATAAATAGTCAGATGCTGAGTGACGTCAAGAGTGTTCGATTTAATGAGTCAAGACAAAAACGTTGTGAGTGACGCATAGTGGAAAACGGACATTTTCGTTACAGTATCGATCGGATACAAATACGTTCACGCGAAAAAAAATGGTGCCCATTACAACATTTTTTGCTGCTTAAAAATAGAAATTGATGCACATTCCACAAGTCAAGAGATGTCACTTATCATTTAAGCATTGCATACCACATCCAAAACGAATCTACCAATAGAAGACAAAGATCTTGCTTTCCCTCCCGAGGTCAATGTACTTATGATGAGGGTGGCTATGCTGATGATATAGATATTCATATTTGGGTGAAGAATGATCTTGAACAGAAGATCAACATCCTTCAAGTGTTTGAAGAAACGGACCCAATTTGGAATGGTTTATCTTGGGTCCCATTTCTTCGAACACTTGAAGGATGTTGATCTTCTGTACAAGATCATTTTGATCTGGAATTAGAATGAAAACATTTATGACACCTATTCTGAATCCATCATAAAAATTCAGAATGTGGTATTTGTAAATGCCAAACACTTCAAATACCTCGATGTATGGATCAGTTATAACAAGTTTAATATAGGAGAAAAGGAAATTGAACATGAAATAGACTGCGTTAGAGGTAGTTTTTCTCAACACCATAAGTTGTTACAAAACCAAAATATTAACCTGAAAACACGAGTAATGGTATTTAATAGCATCGTCAGATCAAAACTTTCAAATGGGTGTCAAGGATGGCACCAAACCCGCTCAGAAATATCTAAACTGTCATCTGTATACAACCTCTTTCTAAAACCAATCGTTTAAATGGCTTTGAGTGAGTGAATTCTGAGGTTCTTGGCAAAGATTATACTTCTTTTGATATCGTGGCCTGGCGCTACAGAATCACAAATAAAGAACTTTACCAAATAACAAAAAACACATCACACGAAGACTACCAACAGCAGCAAGAACTAAAGAGGATAGCACATGTAACTCGAAGAGAAAATAATGACATAATCCAGATGTTAACATTTCACCTCACTTCAAATAAAAGGTTAGGAAGGACCCCGATCAGTATTAGAAAGAGCGATAACTGCTACTGAACTTGAAAACTATTTTCAGGAAAACTTGACCGAGATTTCAGGACCGAGATTAAAGCATGGGTCCCATGCGTACATGATGTTAGAGATAAAAGTTGCTGAAATCTCGTTCGGTATTTCCATTTCTCGGAACGCCTCAATTTCCAGAGATTAACCCTATCCTATGCCCAGTCACAAAGCCACTTTAAAACTTCAAATGCACATTTCCATTGACAGTTTGAAACTTTGTCACTGTGAGAACCATTTTAATTTTTCTTTTAAAGTCAAAGATTAAAAATATGCTAAAAGAAGTATAGCTGAAAAGTGATCGACTCGATCCAGTTTCAAAATCTGACCAACTATCACATTTTCAAAAAATATCTTTTGGTCGGTCTGACAATATGCGTTTACCTAATAACATTTGGTACACGCACCAGATCCCTAACATTCCAAAATAAAGGATTTGTCAATTTTATACAAACACAGCAGTATCCTTTATTCGAAAGGCTCCGAAATCCGAAAGACTCCAATATCCGAAAGGCTCCAAAATCCGAAATTTTTTCAGGTGCTGACATGATTTGCCATAAAAGGGAAATTTCAGAAAGCACTGAGAAGCTTCCTAGGTCATATGCAACTGTTGTAATTGACCTAATCTACCATAGTTGGGAGCTCCAGTCCAGCTACGTAGCCTACTTTGGTGCAAGTTTTAGAATAGCGATCGTCACAGCAACTTCTTGCGTGGATTATTTACCAGGTGTTTCGTGCCCAGTAAAGATATTATTCAAAATATCAAAAAGTCCTGCATTTATATATTTTTTGTAAGTCATGACCATATTTTTGTACATGTACAAAAAGTACAAAGCATTATTTTTACATGAAATCTTAATTTCACCACTTATAAAATACATGTGAGAATTACATGACTAGCGTCATTTCATGTATCTGTATGTACACAAAATTTATTAAATTTTATATAAAACTACCTTTAGGTTATATATATAAGCTGTATTAGGAAATGTAAGTGGTTATGCTTGGGTTCCATTCCAAAGCTGTCCCATTTTATAGATGATTTATACAAATTAAATAGCCTGTATTCCAAAATCCGAAAAAATCTGAAAACTGAAGTACTTCCGATCCCAAGAATTTCGGGTAAAAGATACCCAACCTGTGCCAGGTGTTTCGTGCTCAGTTATTTAAAATGTTAAAGTCCAGTATTTATATATTTTTTCTAAGTCGTGATCATATTATTTACACGCACAGAAAGTACAAAACATTATTTTTACGTGAAATCTTAATTTTACCACTTAAAAAATCCTTGGGAGAATTACATGACTAGCGTCATTACCCGTATCTGTATGTACACATAATTTATTAAATTCTTTATTAAACTACTTTCAGGGTATATTGTTATTTATATAAAACTACCTTCAGGTTATTTGTATAAGCTGTATTATGAAATGTAAGGGGATATCGTGTTTATGCTTGGGTTCTATTCCCATTCTGCCCAAATTTATAGATGCTATATACAAATTAAATAGCCTGTATGCCAAAATCAGAAAAAATCTGAAAACTGAAGCTCTTCCGCTCCCAAGAATTTTGGATAACGGATTCTCAACCTGCACATAGTTTAATTGCCTAATGAATATTTACAAACAATATGACTTGCAATCATCTGTTTTCACATGCTATATCGTCCTCTTTTTTTCGCTTATATTTAGTCAACATCTTTTGATATAACGCAAAAAAGCATGATGGAGTATTGGATTACGACTCGGATTGAGGAATCGAATGACAGTAAAGACGGGCTCCATCAGGCTATCTTGTTCAGGAAAACAGCGGTTTCAGTACATGTTGTGCGCTTACGACCCTAAGGTGTTACAGGAATCGTGATCATGAAAAGCGGCATTATGCGGAATAATGGTTGCTTGTTCGAAGCATCACAAATATAAGAACCAGTCAAATAACTTTCAATCAGAAATGACCAAGAAAAAAAGTTTTTATATTAAAATGTTTTCTTTCGTACATAAAAGACTGATATTCATAATTCATGTTAACATGGCGATATTAGTAATTGCCATGACAAAATCATGTACAACAAAGAAAAAGCAATACATTCGACTAACCGTTTGAAATTCATATTTACTGATATAGTTTTTAATAAAATGATTTCTTATTTTAATACATCAGAAACAAGAATTTTATTAGAAACAAAGAGAAAATACTGAACTGTTATGTAATATCGTTGTTCCTCCTCCTATATGGTACTGAATGCTGGACAATCTCGGTATAGATGAGGAAGAAACTTGAAGTGATAGAAATGTGGTTCTACAGAAAGATGCTGAGAATAACATGGACTGAACATTTCAGCAACGACTAAATTTTAGAGAAGATAGAAACAAAAAGGACATTTATACTTAACCTCAGAAAGCGACAGTTGAGATTTCTAGGGCACATCATAAGACGATTTGACACTTATATGACATATTGGAGGCAAGAGGAACAGATTAATTGATTGATTCGTTTTCTTTGTCTTATCAGTTCTTTGAAAGTTATTTAAAGGCAGAAAATATTCTTACAATCTAAAAATATTTTGTTGTGGGGGAGATAATAATAGTTTAGTGATACAAGTCTTACTAATTAACCCATAGCTGGGGGAGAAGAGGTGGATTCATATCTTTCGAAAGGGTATATATGCGTAAGTGAATATAAGGAGCCTACTGAGAGTTGCAATTCGGCTCTCCGATTAAAAATTCCGTGCCAATATCTTCACACCACCGGCCCATTCAAGCTTAAAGCACCTGGTATTCCCAAAGGAACAGGGATAGAGGAAAACAACCCTTAACATGCTTGAGTAAATGGATGGCAGAACAAGGTTTAGGGGGCAAAATTTACTAAGAGCTACAAAGAAGAGGAAATTGTGGAGAGCCATGATCGCCAACGCCCTGGAGGAAAGCGGTACATAATAATTAATTTAATACATGTTTAGCGACAATAATAATGAATGAAAATGTGGAAGTCATCAAAAATAACTTGAGTAATCTTTTTTTGAAGGAAGCACTGTGGAATAATGGATTGCGATGAGGTACGGTGGAGTAATGGATTGCGATGAGGTACGGTGGAGTAATGGATTGCGATGAGGTACGGTGGAGTAATGGATTGCGAGGAGGTACGGTGGAGTAATGGATTGCGAGGAGGTACGGTGGAGTAATGGATTGCGAGGAGGTACGGTGGAGTAATGGATTGCGATGAGGTACGGTGGAGTAATGGATTGCGATGAGGTACGGTGGAGTAATGGATTGCGAGGAGGTACGGTGGAGTAATGGATTGCGAGGAGGTACGGTGGAGTAATGGATTGCGAGGAGGTTGGAGTAATGGATTGCGATGAGGTACGGTGGAGTAATGGATTGCGAGGAGGTACGGTGGAGGATTGCGAGGTACGGTGGAGTAATGGATTGCGAGGAGGTACGGTGGAGTAATGGATTGCGATGGATTGCGAGGAGGTACGGTGGAGTAATGGATTGGAGGTACGGTGGAGTAATGGATTGCGATGGATTGCGAGGAGGTACGGTGGAGTAATGGATTGCGAGGAGGTACGGTGGAGTAATGGATTGCGAGGAGGTACGGTGTAGTAATGGATTGCGATGAGGTACGGTGGAGTAATGGATTGCGATGAGGTACGGTGGAGTAATGGATTGCGAGGAGGTACGGTGGAGTAATGGATTGCGAGGAGGTACGGTGGAGTAATGGATTGCGATGAGGTACGGTGGGTAATGGATTGTGGAGGTGGAGTAATGGATTGCGATGAGGTGGAGTAATGGATTGCGGTGGTGGAGTAATGGATTGCGAGGAGGTACGGTGGAGTAATGGATTGCGAGGAGGTACGGTGGAGTAATGGATTGGAGGTTGGATTGCGAGGAGGTACGGTGGGTAATGGATTGCGAGGAGGCATGGAGTAATGGATTGCGAGGAGGTACGGTGGAGTAATGGATTGCGAGGAGGTACGGTGGAGTAATGGATTGCGATGAGGTACGGTGGAGTAATGGATTGCGAGGAGGTACGGTGGAGTAATGGATTGCGAGGAGGTACGGTGGAGTAATGGTTGCGATGAGGTACGGTGGAGTAATGGATTGCGAGGAGGTACGGTGGAGTAATGGATTGCGAGGAGGTACGGTGGAGTAATGGATTGGAGGAGGTACGGTGGAGTAATGGATTGCGAGGAGGGAGTAATGGTGGAGTAATGGATTGCGAGGAGGTACGGTGGAGTAATGGATTGCGAGGAGGTACGGTGGAGTAATGGATTGCGAGGAGGTAAGTAATGGATTGCGAGGAGGTACGGTGGAGTAATGGATTGCGAGGGTACGGTGGAGTAATGGATTGCGAGGAGGAGGTGGACGGATTGGAGGATTGCGATGAGGTAATAATGGATTGCGAGGAGGTACGGTGGAGTAATGGATTGCGAGGAGGTACGGTGGAGTAATGGATTGCGAGGGAGGTGGTGGAGTAATGGATTGCGAGGAGGTACGGTGGAGTAATGGATTGCGAGGAGGTACGGTGGAGTAATGGATTGCGAGGAGGTACGGTGGAGTAATGGATTGCGATGAGGTGGAGTAATGGAGCGAGGAGGTAATGGATTGGATTGCGGAGGTACGGTGGAGTAATGGATTGCGATGATGAGGTACGGTGGAGTAATGGATTGCGATGAGGTACGGTGGAGTAATGGATTGCGAGGAGGTACGGTGGAGTAATGGATTGCGAGGAGGTACGGTGGAGTAATGGATTGCGAGGAGGTACGGTGGAGTAATGGATTGCGAGGAGGTGGTGGAGTAATGGATTGAGGAGGTACGGTGGAGTAATGGATTGCGAGGAGGTACGGTGGAGTAATGGATTGCGAGGAGGTACGGTGGAGTAATGGATTGCGAGGAGGTACGGTGGATAATGGATTGCGGATTGCGAGGGTACGGTGGAGGGATTGCGAGGAGGTACGGTGGAGTAATGGATTGCGAGGAGGTAGGTGGAGTAATGGATTGCGAGGAGGTACGGTGGAGTAATGGATTGCGATGGAATGGATTGCGAGGAGGTACGGTGGAGTAATGGATTGCGAGGAGGTACGGTGGAGTAATGGATTGCGAGGAGGTACGGTGGTGGATTGGATGAGGTACGGTGGAGTAATGGATTGCGAGGAGGTACGGTGGAGTAATGGATTGCGAGGAGGTACGGTGGAGTAATGGATTGCGAGGAGGCACGGTGGATTAATGGATTGGAGGGAGGTACGGTGGAGTAATGGATTGCGAGGAGGTACGGTGGAGTAATGGATTGGAGGTACGGTGGAGTAATGGATTGCGAGGAGGTACGGTGGAGTAATGGATTGCGAGGAGGTACGGTGGAGTAATGGATTGCGAGGAGGTACGGTGGAGTAATGGATTGGTGAGGAGGTACGGTGGAGTAATGGATTGCGAGGAGGTACGGTGGAGTAATGGATTGCGATGAGGTACGGTGGAGTAATGGTGGAGTAATGGATTGCGATGAGGTACGGTGGAGGGATTGCGATGAGGTACGGTGGAGTAATGGATTGCGATGATTGGAGTAATGGATTGCGAGGAGGTACGGTGGAGTAATGGATTGCGAGGAGGTACGGTGGAGTAATGGATTGCGAGGAGGAGGTGGAGTAATGGATTGCGAGGAGGCACGGTGGAGTAATGGATTGCGAGGAGGTACGGTGGAGTAATGGATTGGAGGAGGTACGGTGGAGTAATGGATTGCGATGAGGTACGGATTGCGAGGAGGTAATGGATAATGGATTGCGATGAGGTACGGTGGAGTAATGGATTGCGAGGAGGTACGGTGGAGTAATGGATTGCGAGGAGGTACGGTGGAGTAATGGATTGCGAGGAGGTACGGTGGAGTAATGGATTGCGAGGAGGTACGGTGGAGTAATGGATTGCGAGGAGGTACGGTGGAGTAATGGATTGCGATGAGGTACGGTGGAGTAATGGATTGGAGGAGGTACGGTGGAGTAATGGATTGCGAGGAGGTACGGTGGAGTAATGGATTGGATGAGGTACGGTGGAGTAATGGATTGCGATGAGGAGGTGGAGTAATGGATTGCGATGGACGGTGGAATGGGATTGCGAGGAGGTACGGTGGAGTAATGGATTGGAGAGGTACGGTGGAGTAATGGATTGCGAGGAGGTACGGTGGAGTAATGGATTGCGAGGAGGTACGGTGGAGTAATGGATTGCGAGGAGGTACGGTGGAGTAATGGATTGCGAGAGGTACGGTGGAGTAATGGATTGCGAGGAGGTACGGTGGAGTAATGGATTGCGAGGAGGTACGGTGGAGTAATGGATTGCGATGGGAGTAATGGATTGCGAGGAGGTACGGTGGAGTAATGGATTGCGAGGAGGTACGGTGGAGTAATGGATTGCGAGGAGGTACGGTGGAGTAATGGATTGCGAGGAGGTACGGTGGAGTAATGGATTGCGAGGAGGTACGGTGGAGTAATGGATTGCGAGGAGGTACGGTGGAGTAATGGATTGCGAGGAGGTACGGTGGAGTAATGGATTGCGAGGAGGTAGGTGGAGTAATGGATTGCGAGGAGGTACGGTGGATTGCGAGGAGGTACGGTGGAGTAATGGATTGCGAGGAGGTACGGTGGAGTAATGGATTGCGAGGAGGTACGGTGGAGTAATGGATTGCGAGGAGGTACGGTGGAGTAATGGATTGCGAGGAGGTACGGTGGAGTAATGGATAGCGGCTTGGATTGGGGGATCGAGTTCGAATTCCACTTGAATCCATTACATTAACTTATATGCTAATACCCATGGGAAAGGTATGAATCCTCTTCTTCTTCCTCCAGCTATGGGTAAATAACAGGACAGACCGGATTCTATAGCCTTGGATGGCAACTGATCTACTGCAGAAAGAAATGGCCACCTACTACGGAAAAAATCAGCTTCATCACTCATGTATCGAAAGATACATGATCGCCTAAGCATGTATCACGCATGGCACATAACTGACTGAATCTTTCTGAGAGCAGTTGCTGTAAGGCGTGGTTAGATTAAAACGTAATTATGTACTAAGATATGTAATCACGCATGCGTCACACTCTCGCCCGTCTTTCCATTTGTTTGTTTGATTCTAGAGTTTCAAACCATTTGCTCGATATAATAAATCTCTATCGATAGAATTAAATACAGTATATACTCGCGTATCATGCGATTTTTGAAGACCTAATTTTGAAGCTGACAACAGTTAATGGATATATAGTTTGGTCACCAGCGTAGACAGGGCCAACATTTCATACGCTAATTTTTATATCTCGTGTATGATACAAACCCCTTAAAATTAGCTTCAAAAATTAAGTTTTCAAAAGCTGCATAATATGGTATCTATATTTCCACATAAATTACTAGTAAGACTCTGTCGGAAATGCAGAAAGAGGTAATACATATATTTATCTAAACTGAACGGGGAAAATTATATAAGCATACAAATATCTTCACTGTTTTGGTATAAAGTAATTGTGTTTGGTCAATTTCTGAAGATGGGAAAAATTGTTTATTTACAATAATAATTTTATATTTACAACATTCGAAAAATGAATACCATTATATTAAAACTAATGCAATGCAATATTTATCATTTACTAATTTATAAAGAAATAAATACGAAAACGATTTTTTATACCTAAACTTATAGACATTTACTAAATTATAAAAATGTGTGAACCAACTATAACGAAATCCTCATTATTTACCATTTTATAAAGTTCGAATCGATTGGCAATTGGCCGATGTTTTGCCAACCAATAAATAGTATAATAATTAGTGTGAATAAAGTCTAATAAAGAAATAGTGTTTCATATTTTGTCAATTCCTAAGAAGAAAGAAAATGTACAAATTCACTTTTATATGTTTATGTTTAATTAAAATTCTAATCGTCACTTTTTAAAACAGCAAATATTGCAGAAGAGTGAAGGTAGTTAAAATAATAGATGTGTAATGAGAAAAACCGCCCTTTTGACACTGTTTTTTGCCAGCACGAAGGTTTAAGATTGCCCATTTTTATGCATTTACAAAAAAATGCTAAATAGTTCTCGTTTCGATCAAGAAGCTTTTCCAAAAGAATTCTGTTATGTCATTATTCAGTCAGATTTTCAGATATGTATTGAACTGAGAGATCTTCAGCAGTCGCTTGTATTTTATTGAAAATGACCATGGCGTTCTCTACTAAAGTAGAGTACTGAAAATCTAAACGAAAACTAATAAATCTTCCCTCGCAGTGGAACGTCGATATTTGAGATAAGCCTTCAGTTCTTAGCGTGAGTTGCACTATGACTTGGCCTTTAGTAAAGAAGACCATGAAAAGAATCCATTAGGTAGATATCAGTTACACTGAAGATGATCTCATTACTTTTGCTTAAAATTCAGCACTATTAAGCATTCATTATATTGCATAGGAGATGATTGAATCACTCTATGATTATATTGTTGATCGACATGCCATATGTAGACAGAAGATCGTTGTTTCTTAAATGGTAGTTTAGCAACTGCTCTTTCATTTCGAAAATGTTTAATCTTCAGCCTCTTACAAGGTTTAGCATATGAAGACAGAAATATAAAGTTGCTATTGACAACACGAATCAACTCAGCCATCTTATGTAATCAATGTTTTCTGGTTTCACTTTCTAGAAGCGTCACTAGATGTCATTGTAATCAAATTCATAAGTCGCTGTTTTGAATGGGAAATATGATAGTCGCTAAATGAATTGATAACCTGGTTGGGATTCTTGTCTTTGCTGTACTGGTTAGAAGTTGTCGATTGTTGTTTAAGTGAATACTACCGAAGGTGAATTAATGTTTGTAGATAATAATAGTTATAAGTGTAGTAGTATTATTCATTTCTGCGACTTTGAAAAATGGAATGATGGCGAATGTTAGCAATAAGTATAATCGAGATAAGAGTTCATATATATTGAGGATATTAACCCGAATAGTTAATTGAATAATAATTATCTTAATTTCAGCTTGATTGATCTGCGTTCAAATAATTTCTCTTTAAGGTTAAAGTAAAAAAAAACAAACAAAAACAGCAGCTGATATTACTTACTGGTTACAATGGTTAATATTTATACGTTCTCAAACGTTACAAAAATATTTTTTCGTTCCAATTTTTATAATGTAGCTATAAAATCGCTAAATATTACCATATCAATTCAATTCAAGAAAAATGATATTTAAACTTTAATTTTTCAAAATTCAAAAAGTGTAAAGAACTAAAATAGGGGAAAAATCGTCCCCCCCACCAAAATGTTTGTCTATCGTAGCTGTACTTATCAAGAGTGTTCAAATAACTTGGACCGATTTTAATGTGAATAAAGATTAAGCGTCTAATGATTTTTTCCTTTTTCTTTCAGATTTGGCGAACATTTGGGCGATATTATTTTTGACACATAATTGCCATGACTTAAATAATA
The DNA here is from genome assembly GCA_903632075.3 of Acanthosepion pharaonis. Classification (NCBI taxonomy): domain Eukaryota; kingdom Metazoa; phylum Mollusca; class Cephalopoda; order Sepiida; family Sepiidae; genus Acanthosepion; species Acanthosepion pharaonis. The sequence continues at coordinate 1,256,451 of CAHIKZ030004998.1, read as the reverse complement.
CGATCCAATAGAGAAATAAATAAATGTTCACCAATAACACTGATTTATTTACTGCTGACTTTGATCCGTCTTAATGAAACACTCTTTTATATAAGCCGTTTTAATGAAACACTCTTTATTTATTAAAAGTGGGGCACACAAACGGTGAAAAGACTAAATCAACTTGTATATACGAAACCAGTCTTCCCAAAATTCAATTCGGTGATCTTATACGTGGAAAATATAAGATATTCAAATAATTTTATCATCAACTCTAGCGGAATGTTTCCTTTGTTTGTAAAAAAAAAACAAAAAAAAAACAACAAAATGTATTTTCTCTGATGCTCTTTCTGACCGAAAAGAGAAAAACAACGATCCATAACTGAATTGTCCGTTTTCTTTATATTGTTTTCTCAGATTCTCCACTTTGGAATTTTGTCTTCTTTCATTTGTTCTTTTGCACAAATGTGTTTATTCTTGATAATTTACGTCCTTATCGGGGGAAAAAAAAGAAAAAAGAAAAGTAAAAAAAGACAGTTGTCAAACGCGCCCCAAAAGAATTACTTTAACTGTATTCTTTAGTCAGGAATTGTTTGTGGCAATTACTTGTCAGCATTTGTTGACAATGAAGGATTACCAACGCTTCTTTCTTGAAATTTGAAACACCAAATTCATTGAAGGAAGCACATTGTTTTTCTGGTTTTGTACTTTTATGCGTTTTTAGCGGAGTTTTTTTGAGTAATTTCTATTTCCTTCTCTGACCATCTTTCAATTAATTCTATTATAATAATTCTTGCAAGTACAAAGATGCAATGAAAAGTTTGTTTTTTTTTAAATTTAGCCAATTAAAAAGGGAAGCGTATTAATTTTTATTTATTTTCACGGAGCCCTAATTGACAAAATATATAATGATGTTTTTTGCTGTTACAAATGTAATTGACCAAATACTGTCTCAATTTTGAGCACAAACATGGTGAGAATTGTTTTTGTGAAAAAATTATGATTTAACAAGATTAACTTTGCGTTCTACTGCCCAGAACATAACAGATTTTATAAGTGCCAGATTAATAATTACTAAAAGAAAAAAAAATGCATTTTTGTGTATTAACTGTTTGAACTGATTTGATATTCATATCGATTTGGGATGAATGACAAAATTCTCTCGATTTCTATAATAAAATAATCCTTCTAATTGCCTTCTTTATATGGTTGAAAATAAAATCAGTTTTATTCTTTTCGACTATTTTAAGTGAAAGCAATCAAATGAACAAGCGCCACTTATTCTGAACCTTTCAGATTTTGGTAGCGAACTGATCCCGAAATATTTAAAATCTTGTCTGTTGACAGGGTGAAAAGATTTCCAATTTTATGAACGAAGCAATATATATATAGAGAGAACTATCTTGTATTCTCAGTTGAATAAATCTTGCTTCAAACCTACTCCTGCATCCATTTGTCATTACAATACACACACACACACACACACGTGTGTGTGTGTGCGTTTGTGTGTCTGTATTACAGTGGTGTTCACTCGGGACAACGTCCGGAAGGCACTCGAGGTAGAGGGTTACATGTAAGAGGCACAGCTTATTCGGATATGTGTGTAAGATAACAATTATCCCTAGACTTGAACAGGTTAAGATTGTAGTAATCGTGGGAGCCGGTTCCACGACGCAGCAGCTCGTGGGAAGAAGCTGCTTGAGTGGAACTTGCATCTCACCAGGGCGATATGAAGGGAATGAGGTTGATCCGCTACAATGTGCATGGCATGCGAGGTCTTTGTCGTGAAGGTGAGGACTGGTGGAACAAAGGTGTTCATTTGAATACTCACCAGAAGAAATAACGATAGGGCAGCAAGAGGCTTGCGACGTCTCGCCTGTGAGATAGGTTTTGCAGAATGGAACATAATTCGTCGCCTACAAGGATGCGGAGACGCTTTACACACACAGACACACACACACACAATATATATATATATACATATATATATATGTGTGTGTGTGTGTGTGTGTGTGTGTGAAAAATATATAGAAAATAGGAAAGAACTCGTTAATATTATATTGAAGTTTTCGGCTCTTGTTTTGAAACATGAGAACTCTTATGTAGCGTGTTGGAATCATATTTTTAAATAAATAATTATATATATATATATATATATATATAATATCTTCATTCAAGCATGTTTCATTAAATAATATAGGCATATTATATCTATTTTTTTATAATCCTTTCTAGTTCTCTAATTATCTTCTCGATGTTATGTTGAAATTCATCAAGAAAGGCGGCAAATTTTTTGTTAACCTAAGTATTTTTTATCTCCTCTGAGATCTTCCTCAGGGTTCAATTGCGAAGACAACCTTAATGTAACTGTAATGATTTTGAAGACACGCGCGAGCGAGCTCGGCTATAATTATTTAAAAATTAAGCGTTGTGTTTACGATGTTCTTGTAGAAGCATTCATAATCCAAGGGCGATAACCAGAGATGGTAAAATTGCAACTTGGTAAATTTCAAAATGGTGTTAAATGTTAGTCAGCTGCTAATAAACTTAGAATAAATACCCACAGAAGACTGACTAATATTTTCGGCTGACATGACATGTGTCGTATTAGACAATTTTTCTCTCCATAATCTATCTCATATATCTATAAGTCTACCGTTCGTCCATGCTATGAATACTGATGTCACATATGGTCCGGTACTCCTGATATATATTTAGAGATTCTTGATAAACCCCAAAGAAGAATCAGCAATATTATTGATCCTAACCTGGCGTCTCGCCTTCAGTAACTTTCCCACCGCCGTAATGTAGCTTCCCTGTGTCTTTCTATAAATACTTTCGTGGTAATTGTTCTGATGAACTCTTCGCTATGGTACCAAGACTTTATGAATTTAAGCGCAGTACTAGATTGTCGGCTAGATTTACATTCAAATTGGCTAGATGCAACCGTAAATTCTATGTTAACAGTTTTTTTCCTATAGTTCTCCTCTGTGGAACTTGTGGGATCACTCACGTCAAAACAGCTGAAATTAGCTTCGCGTTCACAGAGATAAAAACATACTCGACAGGAAATAAAACGTACAGAAATAATAGGAAAGCATCGCAAATTGTATGTTAATTTCATACAATTTATTTATATTTTATGTGTACTGGTATGTGTATTTTTGGCTATAAATGTTCCATGGTACATGTAACGAGAGGAAGAATTTACTTCGTATTATTATACGCAATGTTAAAGAGATAAAATGGATACATGTTGCTTGTCCAAGGGTTCGTTGAGAGGATATTGAATTTAACGCCTTTTGGTGGGATATCCGTATTTCCAACAGGAACAGTTTTATTTGCATACTGGGAGTATCTTTATTATTTTCATTTTTTATTAATTTATTTTATACAAAGTTTAAATGTTACTGCTTTAATTTATTTTATTCATAATTTTCATTATTATTACTATTTTGTATTTTATTTTTATTTAATTATTTATAATAATAATAACAATGTCCCTACAAACTTTCTTCCGTTCTCATGATTTTCAGCCAACTTTGATCTTGAAAAATTTAAATGCAATGTTAATCGTTATCTACTGTCTTCTTGATTACTCTTCTATTGTTCTCTCTGCTTAATAATGTTTCACTGTTTTCTTATTCTTTCCTACTCCCTTGTGTTTTAGTGGCTTTACTCTCTTGTAGTCGAATAAAAAATATGGTCAAATAGAATAACTATGTAGTGGTTAATGTATTATATTATGAAAGGTCATTTTAAAGAGATTAATATAATAACGGAGATAACGATGAAAATTTGGAAAGCAAATAATGAAAAATATTTCTTAAAAAAAAAATTTGAAGGGAAAGCAAAAGAAATGAAACAGATGAAAAGATTAAAAAAATATATAAAATCGAATAAACTAAGAAAAAGTACAAATATTGAAAGCTAAAATACGAAAAAAAAAATACAAGGAAACGAAAAGAAGAAAGAACGAAAAAAGAAAACAACAGGAAAATAAGAAAAAGCTAGCATTTTTGATTGACGCCTTTTTAATTAGCAATCATCTTAACTGATAGATTAAACTTCAAGCGCTTTTCAATAAATCTATTTTTGTTCTATGATTCAACTCGATGAGGGCACACCTTCATTCTGTCAGAAATTCAAATATATCTTTGATTTACACCGGGTAACTTTTGTATGAGAAAAGACCAAAGCCATCAATCGACATTTTAACATCCGCTCACATTTTCCTTGCTCAACCATTGGTCACATAATCCAGATAATTTTCAAATCCAATTCAATTTTAAAAGAAACGCGCCTAAAACATTTATTATAAGAGCTTCTGTCGTTCAAACGAGCCAGTAAATTTGACTTTCTTTTTTTTCTTTTGCCTCTACAGGAAATAATGATTGAAGACATGAAGTGAAAATGATAGTTCGATTAGGTTTCATTTTGACACAAGGCCCGATAATAGATTAAAGAGAAGAGAAACGATTTTGGCAAGTTGATGGGGATAGTTCGGGTCGAGTCATTGAATGGACTTGGGAAATTTGAAGGCGGGGAAGGAATAAGATAAAAGGGGATATCTAGAAAGATAAGGGGGTTGATTTTGTTTTGAAAGGACACACCCAGTGAAAAAATGAAATCGGAAACGAACGGTAAACGGGAAGAAAGAAAACGAGAAGGAATAATGTTATAATAAAAGAACATATAAATTAATGAATAAGAACGAAAAAAAAAAGACGACGAAAAATAAATCAATAAAAATAAGTAAAAGGACATTGAATTTAGAAATAACATCAGTTGAAGTAACACAATATATATCTATCTGATTCTGTTCATATCTATCAAATTATGTTAATATCTATCTATCTATCTATCTATCTATCTATCTATCTATCGCAATCTGTTTCTGTCATCACTCTCTCTTTATCTATTTAAGTCTGTTTCTATCTATCTATCTATCTATCTATCTATCTATCTATCTATCTATTACTGTTGATATTTATCCAATTAACTTGATCTATCAATATTTATCCGTTTCTATCTATCTATCTATCTATCTATCTATCTATCTATCTATCTATCTATCTATTGCTGTTGATATTTATCCAATTAACTTGATCTATCAATCTTTATCCGTTTATATCTATCTATCTATCTATCTATCTATCTATCTATTTAATTCTTTTGATATACATCCATTTCTCTTGATATCTATCTATGAATCAGCTGAATTCTGTTGATATCTATCTATCAAAATTTTACATATATATATATATATATATATATATATATATATATATATATATATATATAGATAGATAGATAGATAGATAGATAGATAGATGAAAATTCTTTTCATGTATATTCAATTCTGTTGATATATATTTTCTGCCTGTCTATTTAATTTTGTTGATATCTATCCACTTCTGTTGATACCTATCTATATAATTCTGATGATATATATCCATTGATATCTAACTCTGTTGATATATATATACAATCCTGTTGATATCTATCTATCTATCTATCTATCTATCTATCTATCTATCTATCTATCTGTATATATCTATCTATATCTGTTGATATATGTCTGTCTATCAATCTATCTCTCTATCACAGTTGAGAGTTATGAAATTTTCTCGATTTCTATCTACTTTTGTCCTATAATCACATCACACCTACCAGAGATCGGTGGCTTTTGAAAATGGAGAAGCTTCTTAAAGCTAACCACAACCTTTCACTAAATGACCATTTGATTCGAGTATAGTAGGAATTGAAGACGAAATCAAAATGCTGGACAATCGCATATTTTTTAGTATGGAGCAACCGGACTTATACTAAGTTAAAACTTAATTATAAAAAAATGTTTTCTCCTTCCCCTTTTTCGGTAAATATTCTAGTCGAAATGTCGGCGACTAAACCAACTATCCTACTCCAAGTTACGAGTGAAGCGGTTCATTAGCAAGGCAGTGGAACGAAAAACAAGACCTAAGAAAGAATGGAGGAACTCTCTGAGTCAATGGCCAGCTAACTAGAGGTGGTGTCTCCATAAACCACCGTAGAGAAGGTAAGGAGAAACCACTCCACTGTCTATCCTAAGACAAATCATGACTAACAACTCAGATTATACGAAACCTAACGGCGTGAAGGGGTTAATTTTATTGGAATTAGCTTCTTGCCCGGTAAGGACCGACATGCGCAACAGGTGTCACCTAACCGTCATCCAGCGACAGCTAGCATAAACGGTGTAAAAGGGATAAAATTCCTCGGAACCGATTCCTCTCCCGGAAAGGAACGATATGATCGACAGGTGTCACCGGACCGCTATCCTGCGACTGCTCGCATCAAACACAAATTAACTTTCGGGACATGGAACGTCCGAACAGCGAATAACTGCGGCCAGTTTGATAATGTTAAACAAGAGATGAACAGACTTAACATCAACATTCTAGGTGTATGTGAAACCAGGTCGCCAAATAACGGTGATTTCGTCAGCGACAGAGGATTATTTATGCAGGTGGCGAGAAGAACGACAAAGGAGTAGAACTAATACTAGATAGTACATTTCAGAAATGCGTTCTAGGATACCACCAACTTTGTGAGAGAATTCTGCTAGTGCAGCTGAAAAGGAAGCCGTTCAACGTGTCTATTATAGTAGTTTGTGCACCGACGGCACAAAGCAAAGAGGACATCGAATATTTCTACTCCATGTTGGACAGTGCCAAGGCTTTATGCAAATCACAGGAAATCATCATTATCATGGGAGACCTAAACGACAAAGTAGGCAGGGAAAGGGCAGGAGATATAGCAGGAAGATTCGGAAGAGGAACCCGCAACGAACGCGGAGAAAAATGGATCCAATGGTGCACAGCCAATGACGAAGTAATAGCCAACACATAGTTCCAAGATCTTCCGAGACGACTATGGACATGGAGGAGTCCAGGAGGAGAAACTAAAAACCAAAGTGGTTATATAACCATCAACAAAAGATTCAGGAATGTAATGATTCACTGCAAAAACCTACCCAAGTGCCGACTGCGGAAGCTATCATCGCCCTCTTATATGTAAACTAAGAGTGAGACTGCAGAAACTGAAGAAGCCTAACGCAGTACCCAAACTGCAAATCGACAAACTCCTGAGCGATCCTAACCTAAAAGAAAAATATATGGACAACGTGAAGAGAAGATACGAGGCACGCAATGGAAACTCAAAATGGGAGGCACTAAGAGACGCTATAGTGACATCAGCAAACGATATCATCCCAAAGGAGACAGGACGGAAAAGGAAAAAACGATTGGATGACTGATGTAATTCTCGATATGATGGAAAGGAGACAGAAAACCCTGTCAAGATACGGGACGGAGTACAGAAAATTACACAATGAAATAAGGACTAGATGCAGGCAAGCTAAAGAAGAATGGCTAAACGAAAAATGTACAAAAATAGAAAGATTGAGTACTACCAACAAAAGAGACATGCACAAACAAATAAGACAACAGAACAGAAGACGTGCTCGTCAACAGGCTGCCTAAAATCAAAAGATGGAACATTCATATTAGAGAAGGAAAAATTCTTCAACGCTGGAGCGAGTATATTGGAGAACTCTTCCACGACGGAAGGGAACAACACGCAATAGACAGAACTACCGACGGACATGGAATTCTGGAAACCGAAGTAAAGGCCGCACTGGCCAAATTGAACAGAAACAAGGCAGATGGGCCAGACGGAACTGTTGCGGAAATGCTGACAGTCTTAGATGACTTTGGCATAGACAAGATCACCGAAATCACAAATGAAATCTACAACAGCGGGGATATATGGAAAGACCTCAGCAGATCTATCTTCACCAGGCGCAAAAGAATGCGAACTCCACCGAACAATAAGCCTGATGAGCCACACGACAAAACACATCATCCGCATTCTGTTGAATAGAGCGCGCAGCAGAACCAGGCCAGAGATAGGACAAGAACAGTGAGGGTTCGTTAAAGACACCGGAATAAGGAACGCGATATTCATGCTCAGAATGTTATCAGAAAGAGCAATACAGATGCAGAAGAACGTGTACCTATGTTTCATAGACTAAGCAAAGGACTTTGACAAAGTACGCCACAAGGATCTGATGGAACTGCTCAACAACCTTGATATATTCGGGAGGAATATCAGAATAATCAAGAACCTATACTGGCAGCAAACAGCATACATACGAATAGGGAACGGGTTCAGTGAATATACGAAAATAGAAAGGGGCGTAAGGCAAGGATGCGTCTTCTCACCCGACCTGTTCAACCTATACAGCGTGACAATTCTGAGAGAATTGGAAATCCTACCGGGATTTAGCATTATCGGCCAAAACGTTAACAACATAAAATACGCAGACGATACAGTTCTGATAACAGACACGGAAGAGAAATTTCAAAATCTCCTACAGATTATAGCGACGGAGAGTGAGAAGAAAGGACTAAGCATAAACTACAGGAAGACATAATGCATGGTCATCAGTAAAAGGATGAGCCCGAAATGCGATTTTCAGGTCGGGGACACTAAAACCAAGCAGACGCAGAAGTTTAGGTATCTGGGAAGTGTTTTGACAGAGGACGGTAAATGCGACACTGAGATCCATAGACGTATTCGGATGGCCAAGGACACATTCCAAAAGCTGAACAGAGTATTGCGAGACAGGAGGATTTCTTTGGTAACAAAGAAAAGAATACTGAGCTGCTAGGTGACATCTGTTCTTCTTTACGGCTGCGAATGTTGGACGATTTCCTCAAAGATGAAGAGACTCGAGGCAACGGAGATGTGGTTCTACAGAAGGTTGCTAAGGATTTCATGGACCGAGCATGTGAGCAACGATGAGGTCTTAGAGAGGTTACAAACAAGGAAAAGGCTTATACTTAACACCAGAAAGAGGCAGTTTCTGGGACGCATAATGAGGAAGGAGGGCCTGGAGAATCTGATACTCACGGGTCGAATAAAGGGAAAGAGAGACAAGGGAAAGCAGCGCGTGATATACCTGACGAACTTGAGCAGGTGGATTACAGAACGTGGTTTGGAGAGGAAGGAGTTTGCTGGGAGCTGCAAGGAATAGAATGTGGTGGAGAGCCTTAATCGCCTCCGTCCTGAAAGAACTTGTTACATAAAAAGAAAAGAAGCTAGGACAAGCGAGGGATATGATTTTATTTTCTTTCCACTTTAGTAAACAAAAGAAGGCTATTAAAAATATTAAATGAGCAAAACACTTTGCAGGATATCGGCTGTGCTTGTTAGAATTAATTTTTGGATTTCCAGGAGATATGAAACACCAGGGATATTGCTGATATATTCTTGAGATCCTTTCTTTATCAGATCCACAGCAGAAAAAGTTTTAGCTTTTAAGTGACAGATTTTTTTTTCTATTTTCATCTTCAGGTCTGTGTATTTACTTAGTTTTTCAAAAACTTTCTCAGGGATGTTTTTGTTTATTATTATTATTATTATTATTATTATTATTATTATTATTATTGTTGTTGTTGTTGTTGTTGTTGTTGGCTAATACTGAAACGTTGTTATTAACTGTTAGTAATCGTGAAATATAAAGCTTACCAAAATCCAATGAATAAAATTGTGTAATTAACACATGAAGAAAACTCTTTCTTTGGTTTACTTTAAGATCTTTTTAGAATGCGAACTCTTACACACAAAAAGAAAACAGCTTTCTCTCATTTTGGCTACCCATGCTTCAGCTGTCTCCTGAGATGAATGTAAATTTAAGTAGAATTTAGTTAGATAATGCATAACGAAGTAATTGTCTATTAAAAAAATAACACCTAAACGCTTCATATATTATTCGAAACTTAATTACTTTTTACCTGGTTCATGATAAAAGAACAACTTAAAGAAAAGATGGTGTAATTTTTCAATCATTTTTTGATAATATTTTATCATTTTGGACAGACAAAAGAAGACGAATAAGAATTTGAAAAAAAAATGAAAGGAAAATAACTGATACTTCTGAATGTTTTATTGCAGCAAGAAAAAATTTCCACTCACCATTTCTCATTTTTCTTTTTTTTTTTTCTTCTACTTGAAGGACTTTCAAATTATGTACAAGAAACGACACTTTATTCACTGTCTAGACGAGACATTATATATATATATATATGTAAGCAAATATATGGATATAAATCCGAAAGTATGAAAGAAAAATACAGAAAAAAACAAAATTCTGAATATGCATTATTAATGTTAAAATAAAGTCGACGTCGGACGTTTCGGTCTATTTAAGACCATCTTCATGGACATTTTCATTTAAACATAATTAACATTATAACTTATAACAATTTAACACAAAAGACGATGGACATAAGAACCCAACTAATTCAAACAGATAACTGAAATTTTATACAGATCAGCGTTCTGTTTAAATATGATCACGTAGTCGTCTCGTGGCGGCAAGGACTTTCAAGCTTGTTGAAGATATAAGAACCAATTGTTTCACTACGTATTCCAACATCAACGGAAGAGATTTCTTTAACTTTTATAAAAATTTTTCAATCGACTTTTGATATTTTAATTTTTGGAAGATGGTCTTTAAATCAAACTTCCGACGTCGACGTTTTAACAACATCGCATATTCAGAATTTTGTTTTTTCATATTTTTCTTTCATATATATATATATATATATATATATATATATATATATATATATATAATAAAAAAGCTTAAACACTAATATTCCATGGTCATAATTTATTCCATTGGAATCGTAAATACGATCCAATTCATCAGACCTATAAATTCAAAAAGAAAATTCGTGCACCTATGTATATATATTTATATATTTTTGCATATATATGTGTATATGTACCACTAATATTATATATATATATATATATATATATATATATATATATTCATACATACTTGCTCAAGAGTATTTGTGCGTAAGTAATAAAACGAACCCAACTGGAATTGAAACTCGGCTCTCCGATTAACAATTGCAATCAATTTCTATTACACCACCCACACATACATACAAGCTTACAACACTTAGTATTGTCAAGGGCTCACGCATCTAAGTACTGACTGGGATCGGCGTTGCTTAACTTCGGTGATCGTACGGGAACCGGTGTTTCATTGTCATGTTGGCTCTGTTGTTTTTGTTGTCATTGTTCCTCGATGACGTCATTTTCTATAACCGGGATTTATTTTGTAAAAAATACAAAATTGTGGCACAAAGGCCGAAAAGGGGAGGGGTAGGGCTGGTCTTCACTAACTATCTTATACCTAGCTAATTTGATTCACGACCCATTCAGACATTACAATTTACTCATTCACCATAAGAACTCGTCCGTCATCAATCAATCCTCCTTGCACCATAATACCACATCCACTCTAGGGAGACCTACAAACGCGCCCCATGTCATAATGATCCTAACACATATGTACAAAAATTCTAAGATGAAAAAAATGAGATGGGGGTGGGATGTGAACCCAATAACAAACTAAAATATTAACATAAATGAAAATAAAACGTTAACTGATGTTAGTAGGGCCCTTCCAACCCTCAAAATGCAGGGAGACCACTGTATTCTGCCCATTGGAACAAAAATCAAGCAGCTCTCTCGCTAAGGGAGTGGGAAAGGTGATAAAAAATCATACGGGCATGTGGAAGTATAAAGCTGACCCAGTCGAGATAGAAAGTGGGGATCAAAAAAACAAACTGGGGAGGTTGGGAATCTCAGGCTGGATCATAACTAAAGATGTGGCCGGGGCAGGCCCGAACAACACTTACTCGCATTAACTAGGTACACCAAGGCTTGTCTAACCTAACCAAGGGGGGCACCACAGGAAGCCACCCCGATGTAACGTAGGCTTGACCTAAAACAGAAAATCAAGGCTAGCCCCGTTCACACGAACCAAGCTCGCCTCAGTCACCCACCTTTCGCTGAAGACTGTCGAATGCAAGATTTTCTATCAGTTCTAATCTTCGTCTTGAGCTGATGCTCAAAGAATCGGATCAGATCCTGATGAGAAAGACGGTTTACCCCGCAAGACTTCCTCCTCTCGCGTCGTCCATATCACCATTCGGGCCGTGGCTAGCAGCATGAGAAACACCATCCGTTTCACCCCGGAATACAGGGGCGACACATTGTCACACGCGTATGCACGATCCATGGGCACAAGCTTTTCCGGCGAGACGAGCCGTCAGCTCGCCGACATGGTCCCATAAGGGGCGGACACGGGGGCAATGGAAGAAGGCGTGCGAAGCCGTTTCCTCTAGACCAAGGCCACACCGATCGCAGTCTGGCAAGTCCGCCAAGCCCCATATGAAGGCCATGTCGTTGAGAGGCAGCCGATTCCGAGCCAGTTGCCAGGTAAGCGAAAACTCAGGGTTACTGAGGTAATCCGCCGCTGGCGCCCAAGACCAGTGAGAGCGAAACTCATCATCCGACATGTCGAGATCCTCACGTAGTGGATCCTTCGCGACCCCTCCACTAGCAAACGATAGAAGTCCTTTCTAGGCCGAGAAAGGTCACTGGACCAAGGGACAGCCAACAAGGCCGACCGACACTCGCGAAAGAAACCGATTGAACCCGGGGTTTACGACGGCGATCCACCCGCGAGCTTGGGGGACTGATGGTAAGGCGAGGAAGGCGGCCCTCACAATCCCCTCAATAATCGGATCTCCACCTGTCAAAGCGCGGCGTAGGAAAGCCAACCTCGAGGCACGTTTGTGGCTCAGCAAGTGGCATTCCCAGCCCCCCATGACACGGACGTTGTGCACAGACTTCTCTGTCGACCCGATTCGCGCGTCTCCTCCATAGAATGGAGGTTAGCGCGCGCTCGAGCGGTGTCCTGTGGTCGTCACAGAGAGGAAGTACGGACAATCGATAAAGGACAAGAGGGAAAATGTATGTAGCACACACCTCCGCCCTGCCCTTCACGGACAACCTCCGTCGACGCCAAGTCTGACCGGCGGCGTAGACCTTGCTCGTACTTCAGACCAATTCTTCTCCAGCTGGAGGTCGGGTCCAAACCACACTCCGAGAATGCGGACAGGACCGTCCGTCCAACCGAAGGGCCCTGGAAGATCGACCCCCTTCCAGGCACTTGTCGCGGTTAATCTTGGCCCCTGTCACCTTTTCGTACCGATCAAGCGCCTTCTGTACTGCTCTGATGCCTCTGCGGGACGACACGAAAGCAGTTACGTCATCGGCGTACGCGGAAACCCTGGCTCGATCCCCGCCAGGAACGGCGATTCCGCATAGGGCCGGCCTGCACGCCCCGTCCCTCAGCCGGCGAAGGAGAGGCTCCAACGCCAAAGCGTAAAGTAGGGGCGACAGCGGACAACCCTGACGGACCGACCTAGACAGCGCAAAAGCGCCTGACAGCTTTCCGTTCACCTGTACCACAGCACTGGGGGAGCGATACAGGAGGCTAATCCAGCGGCAGAAGTCGGTGCGAATCCGGCGGCCTGCAGGACAGTAGCAAGGTAGCGATGGTCAACTCTATCAAATGCCTTGGACTGATCCAAATTGATCAGCGCGGCACACTCGTCGTCTTTTACACCCTCTATGATCGTGCGGATCAAATGCAGGTTGCTCTGAATTGTTCGACCCCTCACAGAACAGGTCTGCTCGGGACCCAACAGAGACTCGGCAACTGACTGCAAGCGCTCCTGCAGGATCTTGGCCATAATCTTTAACTCTGTGTTTAGCAGAGTTATGGGCCTGTAGTCGTCTAGCTTCCCCCAACACCCTTGCCCTTTTTCAACAGCGTGATCACACCCCTGGAGAACCGGTCGGGGAGAGACCCTGCCGGAACCAGTTGTTGAATACGACCGTCAAAATCGGGACAAAGATGTGCGACAGCCTCAAGTACACTTCATAGGGCAGACCATCCAGACCGGGCGACTTGCCTCTGCCGACCTTCTTCAAAGCCGCGTAGACCTCGCCCTCGGTAACCTCTCCCTCGCAGCTAGCCGCTTCAGTCGGCGAAAGCCGAGGAAAGTCAGCCAAATAGCTGCGAAACTCGTCCTCACGAAGACCAGGCTCCTGGTAAACGGCTCGAAATGCCGCCGAAACGCCTCGCACATGTCGTCAGTGGCCCGAAGGTGCGCCCTTCCGGGTTTTGACTTCACGAATATAACGATCGCCACCTCGACGGACCTCTTCCTGCGCAGCTCTGCGCCCATATTCACGGCTTCGGAAGACATCTTGCTTAACCTATGCCTAATTACCTGGCCCATGTAGCGCTCGCTATTCAAACGCTGCAGAGCCTCCTTAGCTACGGCTATCTCTAGGGGATCCCCCAGCCACCGCCCGGGCATGACTAGCTTTTATGTCCTCACCTTATCAGCTCTATCTAGGGCGAGCCGTTTGCTGAAATCAGTGGTGAAGGACCTAATTCTACATTTAAGTCTGTCCCACCACCTATTCCCGATAACCGCCCCTATCATTTTCTATAACCTTTTGTATTTTTGTGTTTTAATGACTTTTACCGCTTTGTTTGAGGCGAAATGATAAAAAAACACATTTTTGCGTCTATATTTCTCAGAGGTATTGTAACTATTTATCCTATTTACATTGTTCGAACTGTTATCCTCATCGATATTGAGTCACCCCCCCCCCCACGAGGGTGTCATGTGGCACAAGGCCTTTTTAACGTGGGCATTCCCGAGCCATTAGGCTCGGCCAAAAAATAGCCCATTTGAACCCGTATAAACGGGTTCCGGGCCGGTTTTACCTCCCCGAAGGAGACTTCGGGTAATACTACTACTCATCCATACTGTCACATTCACGACGTTTCGGTTGTTGTTGTACGCTCCGGCCTTCTTCAGTTGATATTTGTTGGAATTTCGAACCGTATACGTCAGTGGATAAAAGCATTGGGTAATTGATCTAAGAAAATGTGACTTGATCCAAAGAGTTGTGAGTTCAATCTCTGGCAGTAGCGGAGTGAACAAAAAATTTCTTATCAAGGCGAATTGACTAAAACTAGAGATATACAAAGACATTAGATCAATCTACCTACCGCCGTGGACTAAATAAAGGTTTCGGTTCGAAATTCCAATGAATATCACCCAAAGACGGCCGGAGCATGCAACAGCCAAAACGTCGTGAATGTGAGAGTAAAGATGAAGACAACACACTTTTTTCACATTAAAGAAGCAATTTGATGCCGTGCTACAAAAGTATATAGATAAAGATAGAACAAATATATATATATATATATATATATATACACGCACATTTCATTGAATACGACAGACAAGGTGCTTTGATTTAGTTTTTTATAGAATTTTTCATGTGATCTAATAATTTTTTTCTTTTCTGATGATAAATTATATAAAGACCGTCCGAATGTTCTTTTTATCAGAGCGGCTTCGCCTATACATTTAGCCATTTTCAAGGATGAATTATATTAACTGTTAACAAGAAATAGTTTGTTGTATGTATGTATTTATATAATGTTTTCACTTTCAAATCACGGTCAAGATATTGTGTCCATATTCATAGTTGATATTATTAACTGTTGTTTTTTTTTTATTAATAAGTCTTCAATTAGTTTTTGCCTTTTTTTGCATGTAGATGATGCTATTATATTTGTGTTTCAATAAGTATGTTACGAATAGTGTCCGGTAGGTTTCCATGAATATTTAAATGAGATCTAATTGAGCTGTAGTCAGAAAGGAATAGTGAGAGTCAAACATGTTGTAGTTTGGCCTATATAATTATTTACGAATTTTGATTTATCAGGAATACAATTCCTTAGTGCACATTTAATGGATTTTGTAATATGCATCTTACATATATATATATATATATATATATATATATATAAGATACATATTACTAAAGAAATAATGGATTTATTTTTATTATTTCAAACTTAATTTTTCGTGGATACCCATCTTTGAAATAAAATAGACACTGAATTTAAGCACTGTATATTACGTCTATCGGCCTACGCACACCAAAAATAATAAAGAAAATGTGTTCATTACCAAATAAAAACCACCCCACTTAAAAGCTTCGAACAGCAAGAACAAAAATAGATGGCTCTTAAAACAAGAGAATGTAATAATATAATGAAGATGTTGAGTTATCTCTCTATCTTCAACAGATTTTTGGGAAGGAAACTTTCGTCAATACTAGAAAGAGCGATAAAAATGAATTTGAGTTTAATTTTCTGGAAAACTGTTTTAAGAAAAATATTTTATAACTTTTAACCAACAGTAACAGTTTTCTAATTGTTGAATTAGCGCATACAAAATTACGAAATATTTAATTATATATTAAATCGAATACTACAGACTTAATGAAAAGAATGATTCAAAACAAGAGACATCATATATGATGTGGATGAATAGATTCTTTTTTCTTATACACGCCAGTGGTCAACAAAATTTTGTCGGGGATCCACTCATAGCAGCAAAAATTAGCTTCATGTTCACGAAGATAAAAGTATACTTGACAGAAAATAAAACATACAGAAATAAAAGGAATGCATGGTAAATTGTGTATTACTTTCATACAATATATTTATAATTTTGTATGTATCGGTGTGTGTATTTTTAAGCTACAAGTGATTTATGGTACATGTTATAAAAGGGAGAATTTTCTCCTGTGTTACAAGCCATATCACACAGAGAATTGCCCTTACCAAAGTTCGTGATGATGTACCATGCGTGATACACGCTTAAGCGATCATGTATTTTTCAATACATGAATGACAAGGCAGATTTATTCCCGCAGTAGGTTGCCATTTCTTTCTGAGTGTTATGGTCCAGGTTATGACCAAGGAAGAACAACACGAACACAAGAGTAGAAATAACGAAGGTATATTACACGAAATAATAATACAAGAGGTGGAAGGTGTTAGTATGACTGTCAGTCTGGTTTGGAGTGAACTACTATCGGCTCGACTCGATTCGACCCTCTCTCTTGAGAGGCGTAATATACATAGTGTTAGGAAGAGTTCATTCTGTAGTTATAGGTTAGGACCCATGACACTGAGGTCGTCCAGTTGCCATCCAAGGCTGCAGAACCAGGTCTGTCCTATTTATTCATAGCTGGGGTAGGGGGGGAGGAGAGGATTCATACCTTTCCCAAGGGTATTAGCACGTAAGTGAATGTAATGGATTCGACTGGAATTCGATTCCTCAATCCGAGCCGTTATCCATTACTCCACCGTAGAGATTGAATCTAACCTCTTCCGGCAGTTTTTGCTGCATGCTGGGAGTATTTTATTATTTTTATTTTTATTTAATTCATTTTATACAACGTTCTAATGTTATTGTTCTAGTTGATTTTATTTATAATTTTCATTATGATTATTTTCTATTTTATTTTTATTTATTCATAATAATAATAATAATAATAATAATAATAATATTCCTACATCTCATATCAACAGACATACATACAGAGTCAAATCACAAATATACACCGTAAAGACACCCTGTGGAAAGAAAGAAGTTTATTAATTACTTTCAGTTAAATTTCTACCATTGGTAATCAATTTTCTTTGCCGTGAGGAGGAGGACAATTATGGAAAACCAATTGGGCTGGAACAGTTAATATAATAATTACGAACAACATTTGCCTGAATTGCAAATGCGTTTCATGAACACTTGCCGGTTACAAATAGCTCAGGTTCTCTCAAGACTCCGTCTGGTCTGTAACTGATTAATAAATTACATGGACACACTTCATAGAACTATTGTATGTATTTGCTTAATGGTAAGTTTTTGTTTTAATTGTAGTTACTTTCATGTTTTTATCTTTTTTTTCCTCCTTTTTTTATACAGATAAATATAACTATAAATATTAGAATAAGGGGATGAAAAATGAGTAGACCATTTACTATGTCAGCAATATTTCCCAGCTTCGGCTGGAGTGGTTTGAAATTAATATTAGCTCAAGGCCCTGGGGTGGGGAAGGCATCACCCTAGGCCGTACCTCTTCTTCGGGTTTGGGAATGGGATGATTACCAGTTATATGAGGCGTCCCCAAAAGAGGAAATGTCGAAGGTGCTTTAGCAATTTTCCGGCGGTATTGCCGTCAAACCCAGTTTAAACCTCGGCCCTGTGTTACATTCAGTAGCGACGTGGGTGCACTGAAAGATCCTACTCTGTTACCAAAGTTAGGCCAAATCCAGACTTGTCGATTAAAAATGGTCTCTTTCTTTTAAGATTCAATGAATATTGTTTGCTTTTTTTTTGTTTTTTTTTTAATTATCAAGAATCAGTAAGGGCACTTCAACGTGGTGTAATGGTTGGCTAACTTGTCTCACTAGAGGATTTACGAGTGAATAGTGAGTCCGATCTTCACACGGTGCTCCTTAATCTCGGCCTTGTGCCACAACTAAGCTACATCACTAAATCACTATCAGCAGGATGAGGCTTGATGCACGCCTACCGAGAAAAATCTCACAGGAAATTCCATTTCATTTCCCTTCATTTTATACATTTAATTTGTATCCATGTACAGTCAGTACATCATAAACAAGATGAGAGAGGGGGGAGTCGGAGTGCGCATGCGCATGAGAGAGAGAGAGAGGAAGAGGAGGAGGAGGAGAAGAGAACATACCAGAGAGAATAAGAGAGAGAATTCTTCTTCTATGTGCCGCGTCATGGTGGATCATGGTTCTCCACAACCTCCTATCCCTTATGCCCCTTAGCAGTTTTTCTTCCTTTGCTAAGGCTCCTGCTCCGACTTCATTCCGACATCCATCACACAACCCCTTCAAGTAAATGGCGCGATACCTTCACTAATCTCTCTTACTTTCAATATGCCCCGTGAGGGTTAAATTTTCCAAGACTTCATTATCTATCCAAGGAATTTCAGCTGTTTTTTTTTTTTCTGATTCTGAGCATAAATTTTCTTTTTCCTGCCATTTTCTTTAAGATTTTCTCGTTGCTTACGCGCTCCGTTTATTGAATTCTCAGTATCCTTCTGTAGCACCACATTTTTGTTCCCTCCAATTTAATCCACATCCGTTGAGGGAGATCGTTTAGCATCCACTGCCATATAAGAGGATGGATATCACATTCCAATCCAGCACTCTACTTTTGTTTATAATATTTTTCTTTGTGTTTCTTAGGACTTTGCTTAGCTTTTGGAATGCTTCTTTCGCTCGTCCAATGCATACTCAGATCTCGGTTTCGTATTTTCCGTCATCTGTTTAAAACACTACCTCAACATTTAAACTTCCGTACTAGCTTGATGTTGGTATCTTCAATTTCTAACACGCATCTTGATTATTTTTTCCTATTGCTGATGCCTATGCGATACTATGGACACTCACCTAGAAAGGTAAGAAATAGTTTTTTTATCCCGATCTCAACCATTTTTGTTTGATGAACCAGCAGATAGTTCCTTTTGAATTTCGGTTTTATAATCGGCATCCACTTTAAACAAAGGGTAATGTGAAGTATAAAATATCTACATGCAATATGGAAAACAGGGTTCGAGTCCTCATTTCTCGACGTAGTGTTTATCTTTCATCGTATTACCTTTTGATCAGTGAGTTCTTCCACAGCTTTCGGTGCACACCGACAAAATTGAGGATTGAAATGCAATGTGGAGTGAACATTGGCTGGTCGGTGATTGGTTTGGTTTTGTTTGGTTTGTTTTACGGTATATCAACCTCAATGGGTTATTTAATGCCGACAAAATTTTTATTTCTGGTAATTATTTTTTTTTTTTTCAAACATGTCTTGCTAGTAAGATTTTTCCTTCAAAAACATCTATTTTTGATAATATTTTTTCAAAAAAGAATTTCTGGTATTTTTTTTTTTTTTGCCTAAAATATATTGCTGATAATAATGTATTGATGGTAGTAATTTTTTTTCTTTTACAAAGTATTTCTGGTATTAAGACCTATTTTTACACTTTCATAGTGTTTTGACCCCAATTTGGGGGTTAACTATTTGCCCATAGTTGGGACCCTAACAGGTGCTACCACCCCGAGTGAGAGTGGACCTGGGAACACCAGCAATTAAGAGGTGGTTCCACGCTCCTCAAAGCCTTCTGATCAGAGGCCTTGCTGTTGGATATAGTTTATCGTCTTACCCAGGACGCGGATGTAGTTTATCGTCATACCCAGGACGTTGGCTGGTCGATGAAAAACCGGGACGAGGATCACGTTTTATATTTGCAACCACACTTTCCGTCTTCTTTCAGTTGATTGTTAGCGTTTTTTATCACGTGTTTTTATTCCGTTAGGACAGCCTCTCTGTAAAGGTTGTGTAAATCTGGGAAGAAGACACTTCCTTGTGTTCTATTCCATTCTATTTTTGTGTAGCTACTTAGTTATTTTCTGTCCGTATGCAGGTGGTTTGCTCATACTTCTTGACTATTCTATAATCCTTCCATGAAACATCTAGTTTTTCTAGCAGTGCAGACAGATCCTTGCGTCATACGTTGTCAAATGCATGGAATGAATGCTTAACAGGCGTTAAAGAATTCGGAGCGATTATGAAAAGGTCAGGATCAGTGACTGAGAAAGAAAACGCAAATGGATGCAATGAAAATGGAGACCAATTTTGGATTCTTTATATATTCGATATCGATGAGTCTTGGTTGTGGTGGGGGAGAATTATTGATTAAATGATTAAAGAAAGAATTTTATGGATACATATTTAGTTACTGAAATTATGGCCCCAGCCCTGCAATTTATTGGCATCGTTCGATTATTTATTATATATTTGACCTAAAATTGCTTTGAAATTCATTGAATATATATAACTGATATTATTCGAGTGAGAAACGAAGAGGAGGAGTGGGAAATATTGAAGAAGGGGGAGTAGGAGAAGGTGGAAAATGAAAGGATTTCGGACAAAAGAAAAGCATCAATAGCAGGCGCATAGGCGGGAAAAAGAGCATAATTTTAATTCTGGTGCAAAGAAATTATCTTATTGGATTAGAACTTAATGCGAGTAAATGAAGTGAGTCAGCCTGATTTGGGCAAAGGAATAAAGTTAGTTTGTCCATACTGATATCCAGAATAATGGCACACCCTCTTTATCTATCTATCTATCTATCTATCTATCTATCTATCTATCTATCTATCTATCTATCGCAACCTCTTTACTATCTGTCTTTTATGGAGGATAGCATCAGCCAAGATGATGGAAGGCATCCAGGGGTCTCTCAGATGATTACTGGAGAGTACTTTAGTTTTGAAGGTGTTAAAATTAACAAGGCATCTTTTTTCTTCCAGTTAATTAAAGAACTTGAGGTCGTTTTGGATATCGGCTGCCACTTTGACTTTGACTGAATGATAAGCCTTAATATCGAGGCAGTTGTTGTGTCGTCAGTGCAGAAACCAAGTTGAGAACCTGATGTCATCTGGAAGGTCATTAATGAAAATTAAAAGCAGAGAAAGACTGAAGATAGTGCACTGGGGGACACCTGCATTAGTACGAAAGGATTTAGACAAGTGACCGTCCATGATAACTCTCATTTCGCGATTTGATAGGAAGGACTAAATCAGTTCAAAAAAGTATCCGGAGACACCGTAACTTTTCAGCATGTGGTGAATACTTGAATGACAGAGCCTGTCAAAGGCTTTCGAGATGCCCAGTGCAAGAATAGAGTTTGAGGAGAATTTACGGGCAAAGCATTCAGCTTTATCAGCAGGGGACGATCACACCTCATATTGATTGAAAAGTGGAGGAATACAGACCTTACACTTATTTAGTACCATATTACAGTGTCATCAGTAATCACGAAAGCCAAAATTATTAAAGGCCATGCAGTGATTTATTCTCTCGGCAAACAGGGACTTCGCTCCTTCGAGGACTCGCTTATATTTATTGCGAGCAGCAACGAATAGGGGCCTGTTGTGAAGAGATCCGTCACGCTGCTATAGCCGAAAATAGGGGTTCGTGCGTGCTACTATCTATCTATCTATCTATCTATCTATCTCAGTCTGTTTCTGTCTATCTATTTCAGTTTGTTTCTATCTATCTATCTATCTATCTATCTATCTATCTATCTATCTATCTATCTATCTATCTATCTATCTATCTGTCAATTCCAGTCTGTTTCTATCTCAGTCGGTTTCTATCTATCTATCTATCTATCTATCTATCTATCTATCTCTATCTCACCATGTTTATCATCTCTCTAGGACATTTTATTATCTATCTATCTATCTATCTATCTATCTATCTATCTATCTATCTGTTTGTCTGTCTAGCTAGTTAGCACTTTAACGTGTGATATTGGCTATTCTTTTATAGTTTAGTAAAATATATTTCTATTTACCAGACAAAAGAGAATCTTTGATTGTTAAAGATAATGTTAATAATTATCATTACTTTTTGCGGAACTGCACATATCATCCGCAAAAACCCCTTCCATCTAAACGAAACGTTTCAAATGTGCATAGATAACTCTCCTACAATACCGTTTTTATTCATAGATTCCGGAGGGACTTGGCAATTTGCCATTTGAAATTCCTCTCTGGCAAGACACTACTACTACTACTACTGCTACTACTGCTACTACTACTACTTCTACTACTACTAATAATAATAATAATTCCATGAACACCACCCAGATCCGGTTACGGATATAGGACCTGTTACAATTCTATGGGACTACACAATACGCACTGACAGAACAATCAAAGCCAACCGCCCAGACATTGTCATTAAAGACCACAAACAAAAAATTGCCTCCTTATTGATATGGCAGTCCCTGCTGACTGCAATGTATCTTTGGATATTCAAAAAGCTGTCAAAATACAAGGACCTTGAAATAGAAATCTCAAAAATGTGGCACATGGGAATATCAACAATCCCTGTTGTAGTTGGAGCCTTCGGATTGGTCGGCAAAGATTCCAGTAGACTAATTGAAGGGATTCCTGGAAGCCCATACCTTAAAGAAATACAAAAAATTGTTCTCACGAGTACAGTCCACATCTTACGAAGGGCTTTATCTATGTATTTTTTTTCCAGTGGAAAATGTCATGATGCCATTTCTAACCGGCGGGACCCGGAAATAAATGAGTACACATCAGAAATCAAAGGAAATAAAATAACAATAATATTAATAATAATAATATTTGCATAAACAAATATAGCTACAAAGAGAGAGATATACATGGCAAATTATTTCATATTTTACCAAAATATTTTGTAATAAATTAAATGTCAGATTTTAAATTTTAAGATGAAAATTATTTTGTAATCTTAAAAGAAAGCAAAACAATTTTCTCTTGGTTTTCCAATAAATTATACTCATTAAATTTTCAGTTTTGTTCATAATTCCATGAATTAACACCTATACAATATATAAAAAAATCTTCCCACCTGAAAGAATAGATAAGGATTAAGAAAACAGGAAAAAAAAAAAAGCAATAATAACAAAGCATCTTACTTGTATTAATATTAACGTGCCTGCAATGACAAGCTGTGAACAGGAACTCGTGCATGGCGGCAGATTGACGGATTTTCGTCCCGATTTGAATATCCGGTGAATCCGAATTGTTTTGACAAGAAGCGGAGCGTAGACTAGTGTAAAACTGAGATTAAAGCCAACATAATTAATGTAACAGACGACATCGCTGGGAGTAGCCATGAAGCTGAAAACGAGGAGGTAGGCTACAGAAATGCCAAGAAGCATTAATTGACTAAGTTCACGACTGGAAGCTCGTATTGGCCTGTCGTTTCGATACTGGAAGAAAATCATAACAATCGATATACAGACAAATGACCCGAACGATGCCACCGAGCAAGCAATAATGGCCGTTTTATCACCGAATTGCGAGAAATGCGGTGCTATTTTCTCACAGTTGTTCTGCCGTTCGTCTACTGGCCAATAAAATATGGGGCACATTTTGCAACTAGAAAAGTTTCCGGCGGTGATTTCATTTTCTTTGCACTTTCGACATTCCCAGCAGCAAGTTTCTTTTGTGTAGTAATAGATGGACCCAGCGGGGCACGGGGCACCGCATGTTGACACAGGGGGCGTTCGCGAGAAATTACGATGGCTTCCCGGTACCGGCCAGAGAAGTTTTTTATTTTCGATTTCCAAATGGTTGGTTCGCATGTCCCACGACCCCACCGAGACGTATTCTACTTGACCGTTCCGGCCGACCTGATATTGAATAATCTCGTACATTCCGACTACATCTCCGTTCTGGTCGAACGAAATCTCTCCGTACGAACCATTGAACGTCAGGTTCCTCATATGCTGACACAGGATAACGGGCTGGACACACTTACGTAGCTCTTCCCCGATCGCCCCGGGGCATCGCTCTTTAATAAGTAAATCTGCTCCCGTGGCCAGCGCGTTCACAGCGTCGATATAAAAGCCAGCCGGTATGTACATGTTAAAATCGTCATTGATGGAGCTGTTTACCGTTGGGTGTATTCCGAACGCCGTTTTTTCCGTGGGCGGAAATCGCCTTTTCATTCTTCTATCACACTCCTGTTCGAATTCTTCGACCAGCTCCGAATATGGCCGTACGGTCAAGGATCCTACAGCCATGTGCTGTAGATCATACGGCAACCCCAGACTGAAAGAATCGCTGGCAACCCAGATATACTCTTGCTCTATTCCCATGGCCTTCACGGATCGTAGAATTAATTCTACGTCGACGATTTCAATATAAAGCACGACCACTTTGGGAGATTTGGGGCCACGCAAAGTGGACATTGTTTTTCGCATGTCATCAGCTGATCGCTCGTAGCCAATCTCGAGAGTCTTTGAAATGCAGATACCTTTTTGACCAAGCACGGATTTGAGTCTTTTCACCCCTTCGCGTCCGTAGCTACTGTCTGTAAAAATAACCGACACGTGTGACCAGTTGAAATACTCTAAGACGACGGAAATGGCTTCCACTTGGTAGCGATCAGCCGGCACAACGCGCATAAAGTTTGGATAGAGTTTCTTGTTACTTAGTACATCACTTGTTGACGTGGGGCTCACCTGCCAAGGAGACAAAAGAGAACAAGATTAGTAAAGAATTTACAGTTTGCGATACTTTTGTTTTCAGAGAATAATCATTAATACACTTATAGATTAGTTATTAACGACTTTAATCTTTCCCCTGTCATCCCACAATCCATTCATTCTTGTGTCAGTCGTAAAAATACCTCACTATTTTATTAAACCGTCTATCTTGAAATTAACTTGTAGGAGATAGGATAGATTTAATAATGAAAAGAGCAGCAGAGGTTGTTTGTGGGTGAAACATACTGAAGCATTTTTCTTTTCAAGTAGCAGCATCAACAGTCAGACTTGAAAAATAACACGGAAATTTCTCTAGATATGGAAAAAAACGGAGCATCTAAAGGATGGTTTTTCCCTTCACCCCGCTATTATTTTAAATACCTTCACTCCTCAGCAACGTTTATTGTTTTAAAAAGCAATGATTAGGATTGTAGTAAAACCAAAACATATGAAAGTCAATTTATCCATTTTCTCTGTTCTTGAGAAGTGACAACAAAAATAATAAACAATATTTATTCATTAGATTGTTTATTTACATTATTTACTTATTTTATTATTTATCGGAATGGTTGGAAATGACCCGAAATGACCCGAACGATGCCACCGAGCAAGCAATAATGGCCGTTTTATCACCGAATTGCGAGAAATGCGGTACTATTTTCTCACAGTTGTTCTGCCGTTCGTCTACTGGCCAATAAAATATGGGGCACATTTTGCAACTAGAAAAGTTTCCGGCGGTGATTTCATTTTCTTTGCACTTTCGACATTCCCAGCATCAAGTTTCTTTTGTGTAGTAATAGATGGATCCAGCGGGGCAAGGGGCACCGCATGTTGACACAGATTTATTAGATTGTTTATTTACACTATTTACTTATTTTATTATTTATCGGAATGGTTGGAAATAATAAACACGGAAATTTCTGCATATATGGATCTGCGTGACCGCAAAAAACGAGCCATCAAAAGGATGGTTTTTCCCTTCACACTGCTATTATTTTAACTACCTTCACTCCTCAGCAACGTCTATTGTTTTAAAAAGGTATGATTAGGATCGTATTAAAACCTAAACATATGAAAGTGAATTTATCCATTTTCTCTGTTCTTGAGAAGTGACAACAAAAATAATAAACACTATTTATTTATTAGATTGTTTATTTACACTATTTACTTATTATATTATTTATTAGAATGGTTGGAAAGACTAATTGATTCGAAATTTATGAAATGACAATAATAAGAATTGCCGTATAGTTGATTCCCATATTTTAATAATCTAGTAAATGTTTATAAATTTGTGAATAAAAAATTGTTTTCATATTTATTTCTTTTTCAATTGATAATATTGCATTGCATTAGTTTGAACTGTATTAGTTTTTAGAATGTTGTAAATATAAAATTATTCTTGTAAATAAACAATCTGATAGTGTTAAACATTTTTCTTGTAAATTTTCAAGAAAGAAAAAATGTATAAATTAACTTTTATGATATGTGCAGGTTTTATTGCAATTCTCATTATCGCTTTTTAAAGCAATAAACATTGCTGAGGAGTGAAGATTTGTTAAATTAATAGCGGTGTCAATGGAAAAAACTCTCCTTTTGAATCTTCTTTTTTTTTTCTTTTTTTTTTTTTTGGCGGGCATGAAGATTCAAGTTTACCAAAATGTTTATCGGACACATCCAGCCATGTACATATAAGGATTCGACCATAGTCTGGATCAATGTGAACCATCCTTTCATTAACAGCATAGTATGTGCCATGGCTACATACAGTTTTGAACTCAGAGTTTTCCTCCCCCAAGACACATTCTGTCTACTATTTACCCATAGCTGGGCGGAGAAGATTTGGATTCATGCCTTTCTCAAGTGTATTAACACGTAAATGAATGTAATGAACTCGACTGGAATCCATTACTCTACCGCATTTAATAGGAAGCTCTTTTTGTATAGCTATAGATAGAAGGCTACGCGAGCAGCTCTTTGACGTCAGTTCGATTTTCATTTTTCTTCCGTGAGATGTAGCTAAGCTTAGTAACTATGTAGATTATAACAGAAGAGTAAAGAGTAAAGGTCAAGTGTAGAAAAGAAGAAACAGTAGAAGGACGCTCATTACAAAAGGTGCGTATAAAAGAAGTTAAGGCTACAAAAGAGTTGAATGTCAATTAATAAAGTTATATTTAAACAGACAAAAAGGTTGTTTTACACCCACTGTGAAAACAACAGAAATAGAGAAAGAAATATGTAAGCGATATATCCTTTGTTGGTACTCTATAGATAACAACGCTGCATGACGCCAAAAAGTTTCGCAACATTTTCATTATAAACGCAGGGAGCGCTTCGGACGCGCTGAGAAATTTTTCAGCATTACTGGATGGAAGGAAGGAAATATGAAAGTCAAATAAGGAACACGAGTTAGCAGAATAAAAATGTATTCATCCGTCCATTTTCTTTATCAATCTTCACACACATACACACACACAAACACATACATACATACATACATATATATATATATATATATATATATATATATGATAAAAATATAATTTTAAGGTATACTATATTTATGAGTAAAGGTACTCAATATCTGCGAAGGAATATATGCAAATATACACCGAGATCAAATTTCTTACTGTTTTCTGCATTTAAAACTGTAGTTATTCGATATAAAATGTACTTTTGTTAATTTTTGGGGTGTGTGAAACGGATTAATTGGATTTACATTAATTCTTATAGGACTATTACCTCAGATTTCTTGCGGAGTTGTTTTTTTCTGTTTGAATTGGTAGGTTTGATGAATTGGATCGTATTTATGATTTCAATGTAATAAATTATGACCATGGAATATTAGTGTTTAAGCCTTTTTATTATATCCTTACTCTGTCCTGGACATTGAGTGCTACCTGGATTCTATCCTCTCGGAATTTTTTATTCAAAAAAATATACATGTATGTGTATGCACCTATGTATATATATTTATATATTTTGCATATGTATGTGTATATTTACCACGAATATTATCTATCTATCTATCTATCTATCTATCTATCTGCATAAACAGCGGTTAAGTTTTGATGTAATTTATCTTGTGTTCTTATAATTTTTTTCTATTCTGGACAAATACTTGAAAAAAAAATGTAGTCTGTAGAAATGTCAGGTGAAAAGCTAGTCGCCTATCACCCGGTTCACACTACTACCCTCTCTTTTGAACAGGAGTAGAGGTTTATTCTTTGTTTTCTGTTTAGGATCGGATTCTCGGTTCCTTCTAAAGTCTTCTCATTCTCTTTCACTCCCAGTAGTCCCTTGTGTCTTAGTGGCATTATTTCCTTGTTTGGGATGAATCGATTAAAAAATGAAGTGTACGTTATCTTGTAACAAAATGACATCATTTCCATTCACGAAAAGAAAAGCTCTTGGAGTTCTGAATTTAGTATTTTAAAATTTCTCTATATATCTTAATACATTAATTATTTGCACGAAACTATTCCAATTTCATCAAACACTCATGAGAAAGTTTTTCGAAAACAATTATTCGAAAAACATTTATTCGAATTGTAAATTGTTTGAATGAAAATTAATCGAAAGGATAATTATAATAAATGATAATTATTCGCAATACCTATTTTTGAAATACGTATGTGGTCTTGCTTTGAGAGAGTCAATGCTGATTTACTTAGAACTAATAACGTCCTTGAAGGATAGCAAAAGGCTTTTTGCAGGAAGTCTACAAATCAACAATTCCCCCTTGCATGGAGTATTGCTGCCATATATGGCCTGGAGCCCCTTCTGTTTGCCTCGGGGTTCTTGATAAGATCCAGAGGCGGATATGCAATATAATTGGCCATGTTCTGGCATCTCGTCTACAGTCGCTCTCCCACAGACGCGCCGTCGCCTCTCTCTGTCTTTTTTTACAAATACTTTCATGGTAATTGCTCCGAGGAGCTGCATTTGCTGGTTCCCAGACTTCATGAATTCAAGCGCCCTACAAGGCTGGCATCCCGCTCTCACCCTTTCACTGACGAAACTATTAAATGTCGCCGTCTCTTCTACTCCAATAGCTTCATATCTCGCACTTCTCGCCTGTGGAACTCCCTTCCCTATCCCAGTTTCCCTGAGAGCTATAATCTCCAGCTATTCAGATGCAATGTCAATCGACATCTCCAGTTGCCTTGATCTATCCACTATCCTTCTCCTCATCCTTTCCTCTATCATTCCTATCTGATCTTGCTCGAAATCTTCTGTAACCCCTTGCATTCTAGTTGCTTCCCGCCTTGCTTGGGGTGAAGCGCTTAAAAAAAAAAAAAGTATCATCTCACAATATAAAAATTCTTAGACGCTCTTAAAAGAGAACAGGACATGCAAAAAATTCATATTAAAAAATAAGAGCAGTTTGTCAAAATATCAAGTGCACAAATAAATACCGCGACGTAAATGGAAAACTTAAAAAAATAGTTGCATCCTTTAACAAGTACTCTTCAGTAGTTGACTATTTACGTATAGTATCACCTAACTTAAGATTATAAGGATTTTTCTTGCTAAATTGTTTTATTAACGATATTTGTATTTCGAATAATTATCATTTGAGTATTTCCTCTTTTAATTTTTACATTTTTATTGCAATAAAGAATTTTGAATAATTATCATTTAGTATAATTGCCCTTAATTAATTTTCATTCAAAAAATTTACAATTCGAATATATGTTTTTCGAATAACTGTTTTTAAATAATTATTTTCGAACAAGGCTCACATGATCTGGTAGATTGCATGGCGACGAATAAGTTCTTGATGTGTATGAGTAAAATGTAATGAGCCGTAAACCAGATTAACTAAGTGTAGGATAGTCAGTAACCACCAACCATTCACCACTTCCCATTTGGCGTTGTGCCACATGAAATGTAAATATTTCAAAATAAAAACATTATGAATAAAAAATAGTGATTTTTATATAACGTTTTTTTCGAGACTTAGCATGAGCAAAATAAATTCACGGATTTAGACAAAAAATAAAAATTGAATCGAAATTGATCGAAATATATCAGATTTTACCATACACTTTCACAATGAAATTGGTGTTAGTAAGTAATGATTATTCTCTAAGATATACATGTACTTATATGATAAATATTCTATGTGAATTTCACCAGATAATATCTATTTTTGTAATAAATATTTACAGTAGCTTTGTAGAGAAGTGTCAGAGGGTTCTTAGTATTATTTATCAGAAACTTTGAAATAAATGAACAGAATCAAATGATATATGTTTATTTATTTGGCATCGATTGGCGTGAGTCCTTTGTAATTCGGGGTAGTGAAAGTTGTTTGGCTGGGTATTTGATAGGTTACAAGACGTATTTTGATGGTAGTCGTCATCATCTTAGTTGATGTAAGGAGTGTGATTACATTGGAAATAGGTACGGCGTCAATCTCCGGTATTGTCTCGACACTCAAAAGGGCGGAAACATGTCTTAAGCAGATAACCGCTTAGTTTCTTCACGCAACGCACTTGGCTGGTTTCCTCGAGGTCCATTCTCTGTCTCTGCTTCTCAGCTGTTTGTTTATATCCACTTAAGAAAGAATCCCAGACTACTGGCGCGAAGCTTGGTTTCGGCTAACATCAAAGGTCTCTTTATTTTTTATTTCGTTTTTCATTGGTCAAAATCTTTTATTTACCGGCGTTCCTTTCTTTTTCATATTTTTTTTTAAAGCGGAAGTTATGCGTGAAGCCTCTCTTATTTTGGCTGATTTCTAGTCACAATAACTAGACCAGTAAACTGTACCAGCAAACTTTCGCTTTTTTATTTGAGCGATGAACGTAGAGCTATATTGGACGGGCCTGGTGGCTTTTTCTAGGTGGTTGGTTCCTATATGAAACAAGTAGTCAACATGAATTAAAAGAGAGCAGTGAATAAGTAGAGTAATGTTTTGGGCTTGTATTGTTGATACAGCTTGAGAACCCTTATCTGAAATTCTTGGAACCGTAAGTGATACGTTTTTTTAAATTTTTTTTCGGATTTTGGAATACAAGCTATTTAATTTCTATGTAGCATCTATAAAATGGAGCAGATTGGGAATGGAACACAAGCATAAATACGATATCCCTTTACGTTTCATAACACAGCTTATACATATACTCTGAAGGTAGTATTATATAAATAACATATACCCTGAAATTAATTTGATATAAGATTTAATAAATTTTGCGTGTACCAGATACTGATAATGACGCTAGTCATATAATGCTCACACGAATTAAAATTTCACATAAAAATAAGGTTTTATACTTTCTGCATGTGTACAAAAACATGATCACAACTTACAAAAATATATAAATGCAGGATTTTTTTATATTTTGAATAATATCTTTACTGAGCACGAAACACAAGTAATCCACGAACGAAAGGGTTGCTGTGACGATCGCTAAAAATTTGCACTAACATAGGCTATGTAGATGAACTACGGACCTCCCACCCATTGCAGATGAGGTCACTTAAAACAGATGCACATCACATAGGAACCTTCCTAGTGCATTTGCGGCAAGTCATGTCAGCAACTGAAAAACTTTCGGATTTTGAAGGTTTTGGGATTTGGGAATTTCGGATAAAGGAATCTTAACCTGTAGTTGGTTTGTAGGTACCTTTAAATTTGATGACAATGTCAGGACAAAAGTAGGGAATTTTTGTATGGCAAAAAAAAAAACTGATTAATAGTATAGAATGTCAATAAGCTCATATTTACAAATAAACTAATAAAATATTAACTTATTCAGATATCTTGGCTATTGTCCTAATTAAGACTATTTACCCTGGCAAATATGCTTTGGATGTATCAGTCATATATAAATTTACGTTATATTTATCTGCATAATAAAAGCTGACAACAAAGAAGAAATATTTTAAACAAGAATAGATATAATTAACTGAAACTCTAACTGTTGCGTTTTTTATGTTAGTTGTCTATCGACAGTTCCTTAGTAGGGACCTCAACCCTGCAGCAACTAACTGAATAAGTGACAGGCAATTTTCGTTAGGTTTCTTTTTCCTCGTTCTATTTTAGGGAAGAAGGAGTAGACATTGCGTTCTAGAGAGAGGGAGAGATAGAGGAAGCGGGGCGAGAGACACAGAGAAAGAATTTTAACAGTTAGCGACTTATCTTTTCCGTGTGTGTAACTTCTATTGAAATCATGGGTCTGTAAAGTAATTTGGCTGGGACGAGTATCAGAGATTTCAGCTTCTATGCTACCGCAATCGTACCGCCCGTGTCCGCGCATTTTTACAATCTAATATGAAAATTTAGAAGATGACAATGCATAACATTAACGCTTCAGAGTTCAAGGGGTTTAAAATAACCTCACTCAGTTCGGGTTATTTCAAACAAAATTTCAACCAGTACATTATTGTCTGGAATTACATTCGCTACAATCATCATTTTACAATTTTTATGTAGCCTACACATTCTGCAACAATAAGATATATTGTTCATATAAAATATATATTGATATACTGTTTATATAAATATATCTAGAAAATGTTCCTAACATCGGTTTGTTAATATCAATGTTAACACATTGACTTGCATAATAAAACTCAACGTACAAGTATGTGAGCGATATTAGGTGAAGTGCATTAGCAAAGAAGATTATGTTTAAAAATAAATATTTATGTAAAATAAATCGCTCATTTTATTACTAGGCTACATAGGTTTTAAAGGTTTCGCACACACACACACACACACACACACACATATATATATATGATACAATCCTGGTTTTTAGATGTTCTGTATGTTACTATTGTCATCGGGCATGGATTTTTTTTTGAAGTGTGTTATTGTTAAGAGTTACAAAATTTTGGAGCGTGCAGTCGCAACATTTAGGTTGAATTTTGAAAATTTAATTGAGAGAGTTTTTGAATTTACTAATATGCCAATTCCGAGAATTTAAAAAAAAACATTTCGACTAGTATTGCATTTATTTTCGTCTCGGATGTTACCTGCATTTTACCTAAAAAGGAAATTAATATCCATGCCCGATGACGATAAGATGACCTGTCAAAAGTACTAACATATTTATGGAATATATATATATATATATATATATATATATATATATATATATATATATATATAAATATATATATGTATCCGAATGAAATGAGAACAAAAATAATATCTAAATTCTAACGTTCACAGCATTAATTCAAAAGAGGGCTCAATATCAATAGTAAAGCAATAATTATTTATTATAATTTTTTATATAGACAAAAACAATTTACTCACTACAAAGATGCAACTTCGTTTCAGTGCATTTAATTGTATTTCGACAAGTGAGAACCAAAAATGGTTATGAACAATTCAGAATTATATATATATATATATATATATATATATATATATATATATAT
Organism: Acanthosepion pharaonis; assembly: GCA_903632075.3. Classification (NCBI taxonomy): domain Eukaryota; kingdom Metazoa; phylum Mollusca; class Cephalopoda; order Sepiida; family Sepiidae; genus Acanthosepion; species Acanthosepion pharaonis. The sequence goes on along the minus strand of CAHIKZ030004998.1, from coordinate 1,223,130 downwards.
ATAAAATTAAAAAAAAGTTAATGGCTGTATTTTTTTATCTGACATATTTTTATTACTTCAAACATTATTTTTAGTGAATAGCCGTATTTGAGTAGACACTCCATTTATTTTAAATATCATGTATTTTGTCTGCGGGCTGGCTAATTCGAGAAAAATTAAAGAAAATGTACCCTCCGGCAAGATACGAACCTGCGTCCCAATTTTCAGGCGGAAACGCCGTTCGAATGCGCCTGCTTAACCACTCGACTACAGAGAGCTTCACAAACAGACCACGTTTCATTTGCCTATCTGCCGCTAGGCACATTTTCTTTAATACATTTTCCCGAGTGTGCCGGCCGGTAGACGAAATATATATTCTTTAAAATAAACGGAACCTCTACTCAAATACGGTAATAAATTTTCATAGAAGACGAAGCTTAACATAGTTCAAAGTTGACTGTAAGAAAATGACAAAAATAGTCACGTCAAACGAAAATACCAATGTTCATATATCATAGCCTAGAACGATGTCGAAAATAGAATATTATCGACCATAATTTTTGTGATGATAAAATCTGTTCCAGTTACCTACTTCTTTTTTGCAATATTTCTATACTTGTAACTATAAAAGATGTGAATAAATTGCTGCATATCCCTATCAAAACTGGATAAACCATCCAAAAGATTTTTGGTTTTTTTTTTTAGCTTGAGTAATTGATTCCGTCTCAGTTATTATCAAGAATCGAATGTTGTCAGTATAGTAGACAAACTTTTAATCCTGGAATTTTTGGAATACTACAATTTCGTGAAACCCTTACGATGCGCGTTGAATTGCAATGGATTTGTATCGTAGCCATTCCTCAAAATGCGAGGATGTGCGTTCGCTTCTCGGACTTTTGGTTGGGATCAATGCGTAGTATCTGTTCTCATTTTACAAGAATGTAGACTCTGACGTGAGAGTAATTTGCGAGGACTGAGCAATTTTTGAATTGACCGAAAACAGTACCATATGAAAAAGACCTTGTGTCACATTTTGTTACCGTGGGGAACTTAGCAAGTAACCACAAAATGCTAGGATGTAGCTATCAAAATCTTGTCTGTCTTGTTGACAACATTCAGTTCTTAATGATTGAAATGGTAGAAAGTATATTAATATAAAGGTGACTGGACTGTTTAGCCGAAGTTTTTATTTGGATGTATAAAAATAAGAAAAAATGGGGAAATTATAATGAAAAATTAAACAGAGTGACTTTGTTTGAAGAATTAAAAGGATTTTAAAAATTAAAACAAGTATTAAAAAAAAAAAATTCGCCCCGAGCAAGGCAGTAAAGCCACTATGGTGCAAGGGTTTACTGAGTGTGAAAGAATAAGAATAACATTATAAGAAACGAGAACAATAAAAGAAGACAGTAGCTAACAATTGACATTGTATTTAAATTTTTGAAGTTTCTCAGAGAACGAAAATACGTCGGCTAAGATAAGTTTTCTTTTGGCTTTTATTCATATTATCCTTTAACCGATATATTCTATCTGAAATTTTTACACTCATACATACATACACACACACATACACACACACGCATATACATATATATAAACACACACACACACACACACACACATATATATATATATATATATATATATATATATAACTTTTAATGAAAACAACAAAATTAAAAGAAACTCGCCCTTAAACGCTAAAAATCATGAGAAAGGCAAAAATAAGTGTCATTAAATAACGTACCTAAACTTAATAAGCGATAAAATAAGCGACAAAAGGCGATAAAATAAACGAGAAATGGCGATAAAATAAGTGATAAAATAAACAATAAAAACGATAATATAAGTGATAAAATAAACGATAATATAAGTGATAAAATAAGCAATAGAGGGCGATAAAATTGATAAAATAAACAATAAAAAAGCGATAAAATTAATTATAAAATAAGCAACAAAATAAGTGATAAAATAAGCGATAAAAGGCGATAAAATAAGCGATAAAAGGCGATAAAATAAGCGATAAAAGGCGATAAAATAAACAATAAAATAAGCGTAAAATAAACGCTAAAGGAAGCAATAAAATAAGCAATAAATTAGTCAATGATCTAAAAATTTCCTGTAAGAAAAGCCACTTTGACTAGAGCTGGAACCTTCCAATATTAAAATGTTAGATGCACAAAACTTTATTTTTTCAAAAAAATTTATTTTAAATGCATCCACACCTGGCATAATTCTATGTTCCTGTATGTGTTTAAGATAAGGTTTCATTCTAAAATAAAGGCATATTAGCTACAAAGCTTAACATGTACTAAGATCTAGATGAGAATAATGAAAAATTAGGGGGAAACAATGTGAAAAAAGACGGAGATAAGATGAAGAAAATAACTCTAAAAGAGAAAGAACAGATTTTTTTTCTGTAGTATTTTGTCTGTGTCGTGTATGTAATATCATAGGATGTCATTAAAATCAAATGAAAATAAAGTAGAATAATAGTTTTAATGACGAGACTATTTAGAATTATTGTATCCCTCAAGGGACTTGAAACGAATCAACCAATCTAGGCCAGAAGAGAAGATTGTTGAACATTTGTCAGATATTAGATGTCACTGTTTCAGTTGATCACAGAGTAAAATTGAAAGAAATAATTAAAATCTAGAAAATATCTGAACCTGCAAGTGATCTCCATAAATTGTGAAATATGACGGTGGTAATTGAGCCTAATCAATATTTGTATTGTTGGAAGGGTCACGATAAAATTTGCGAAGAAGTTAGCACATTGGGAAATAAAAAAAAACAAAAACGAACAATCGAGATGATAGCGTTACTAGTTTTAGCTAGAGTACTGGAGAATTTGCTGGAGTATTGTGGAAACTTTCTTGATCTTCATCGAAAACCACTAATTAATATTGGTCTTAAAACTCAAAAAATCAAATAACTAGCCTGTAGGATACTCTCACTCCAATTGTGACATCATCTACCATTTCTTATTTGAAAGAAGTGACGTAAGAGAAGCCGGTGGGGGGGGGATTTTAAACATACAGGAGTAAGAAACGCAAGTTTTTCGGGCAAAACATTATATACAGGAGTTACGGTTCAAATTACCAGAAGTGTGACGAGAACGCAACGAACATATAAATATTGCAACAATTAAGCAGTTATGATCATGCCCATACAATATAGACAACAAGAGTGTAGCCGTTAATACGACGACAGTTAAATTCAACTTCATGCGAGAGACGGTCTTGAAATTGTCGACAACGAAACAAATACGAATTTACGAACTAGAAACGAAGAGAAAAGAAATTGTAACACAACATATATCCAGATTAACAGAGAAAGTCTTTAGCATTTAATATTATTATTCTTGCATTATTTATCTCCATAACAATCTGAGAGGAGAACGAGGATGGTAATGATGTTGCTGATAATCGCATTCTAAAAAGCTAGAAACATATTTTAAAAGAGATAAAGTTCTCCAAAAACAATGAAACATTAGGCAAAACCCCCAAATATCTGAGCTTTGTATGGATTGAATTAAAGAAAGAGAAATTGCGAGCAACATTACTGTTTAAAACTGTAAGGAAACCTAGTTTAAAACGTTTATGAAATTAGCTTCTACAAAACCTTAATTGTAATATAAAGATTCTATTTCTGTATGCTTGATGCTATAACATAGCGCAAACGGTACATCGTAGTGCAATTCTACTGAGCACAATACCGTTAAAATGCTCTAACTTGGAGAATAAAGCAAATTTCAGTTCAATTCGTTTTCGAGTAATAATTAAGTATAAAAAGTGCAAATCCTAGGTATTTAACTTCGGATGTATTAACTGCTCGCTCGTAACAGTGAGAAAATAAAAGAAACATGAAGTTTTCTTCATTTGTTTGCACTGCACTCTCCACCCTCATAGTGACAATTTCGAGAGATATTATTTCAATAATAATTAAGCTTTGTGATAAATAATTGGCAGTTAATTATAATATAAACTAAATAAGTAGGAAGCAACATTTAAATGATGTCTACTTATTTGCTTGAAGAATCGAACTCAATTACTGTCAATAGTTTCTGCTCAAATCACAGAGAAGGTTTTAAACCTGATCAATCCGATGAGGTCAAATGGCAGCCGATGTCCAAAACAAACTCAAGTCCGTCTCTAACTGGGCCCAAAATGACTAAAACTAAACTTCTCTACATTTATCATACGAAAGACCCCTCTCCGCTTTTCATGGCTGATGCTAACCTCAAGGAAAGTGAATCGTTACGCCTTTTCGAGCTAAAGTTCTCAGCTGACATGAAGTGGAAAGACTATATTGAATCCATTGCTAGGTCAGCTGCTAAGAAAATCAATTCACTCTGCCGTGCGAGACAATTTTTCTATCCAGAATCTATCTTACATATCTATGTCTACTATTCGTCCATGCTTAGAATATTTCTGCCACATATGGTCCGGTGCCCCTGCTATTTACTTTGAGCTTCTTGATAAGATCCAAAGAAGATATGCACTTTTCCACCGCCGTAAAGTTACCACTTTTCTGTAAATAATTTCATGGTAATTGTTCGGATGAGCTTTCGCTATGGTACTTAGACTTTTTGAATTTAAACATAGTACTAGACTGGCGTCGTGATCTAACCAATTTACAATTGAGCTGGCTAGATGCAGACGTAAGTTCTATGCAAACAGTTTCTTTTCTCGCACTTCTTGCTTGTGAAACTCCCTTCTAGCTCCATGCTTTCCAGCCAACTTTAATCTGCAATAATTTAAATGCAATGCCGATCGCTATCTACTGTCCTCCAGATTACTCTTTCCTCTTCCAGCTTATTATTAATGTTTCTGTTCGTAATTCTTCCCCACCCTGTAACCCCTTATGTCTTAGTGGTTTTGCTGCCTTGCAAGGGGTGATACTGATAAAAAAAAATGTTTCGGGTTATATTTCTTGACTGCATGTCTAAAATATCTCCGAAAGCAACTAGTAATTTTTAACTTAATGTTTCTTCCTTAAATAATCCTTTTACAAGTTTACTTTTGGATTTATCATATAATGGAAATACGATGTGACCAACAACAAAATCCTGGAAAGAGCCAACAGTTAAAACATCGAACTACTGATCATGAAACACCGTCTTCAATGGTCAAAACATGCAGGAAAAAAACGAAAGAGTCAAGATTTCTACGTTGAGTCTTATTCAGCGAGTTAACTTCAGGGAAAATACCACGGGGTTGCCCTCTACGAAGATACAAGTGCCAACTCAAAACTACATTGTCAGTGGTCGTGTACCTAAATCGCTTGAAGCACAACTCGGAGACCGCACCAATAGACGGTGTTCCATCAAAATTGGAACCAAAAAATTCAAAGCCACCAGAAGAGAAAAGTAAGTCAAAGAACAAGAGAAAAAGGGCTGACAAAAACAACTTCACCCTCCACCAACATTACCATACAATCAATACAATTGACTCTTCCATAAAAGAATTAGATCTACTTAGTCATCAACGTTATCATGAGAAAAGAAGCGACCAGCCAAAGAAATTATCTTCTTGGGTATGAGATAAAGCCGACGATATATTTTATTAAAAAAACATATTTGAAGAAGCTATAAGCATTAGTAAATGTCAATAACTTGTTTGAAATACATAGTAAACTTGTAAGATTTTAATGGTATTTCAAGATCTCTGAAAATTTCTAAAATTAATTTGGGTTTTAATTAAATCTTAATACAGAGCCTGAAAATACTAGCAGAAAGTATACAGAAGCCGACAGAAATTTTCAAAATTACTTGTTATTCTGAACTTTTATAACATTTAATTTGATTGATCTATGTTTCACGGCCCATCAACCACCTGAAGGTTTTAGATTGTAATAGTTTGGGGGGATAATAATGATTTTCTGATACAAGTCCTACTAATTAACCCATAGTAGGGGAGAGAAGAGGTGGATTCAATACCTTTCCCAAGGCTATTTGCGCGTAAGGTAATATAAAGAACTCGAGTGGAAATGGTATTCGGTACTATGGTTACCAATTCCGAGCCTTTAGGCATTGCATTCCATACACATCCAAGTTTACAGCAGCTGGTATTCCTGAGTGGTCACCCATATAGGTACTGACCAGGCTCGACGCTGCTTAACTTCAGTGATCGTTAGAGAACCGGTGTTTCAACATGATGGTCGTAAGATCTATAACATTTAGGAAAGAAGCACAAAAGAAATGGATATAAAGACTTAAATCGTTACTTGCCTTTTATAAGTTATAACGTATTCATAGGCTTATATGACACGCATATGATAAAGGGAAATAAATAAAAGTAGTCAACTATTTCACAGCATTGGTGCTATGGACTCGAGGACAAAGAGGCTAGAACTATATACATGTGGGTTCGGGATGATATAAAAGTGTTTAGTTGTACAAATAAGAACCATGTAAAATATGGATGTGATATTTGCATATCTTATAGGATAAATAAAGTAATACAAAGAAAATATTGTTCGAAATTTTGTCCTAAACAGACAGCGCCCTTCTTTTTTTAGAGTGTAAATTGCTCTCGATTAGTTTATAAAACACTATTTATCATCTCTCAATTGCGTCTTTGTCTTTAGGCAGAGTGAGCTCAGGGGCGACGAAGGACAGAGTCGCAATTGAGGAAAATTATACTGAGAGATGCCTACCACTGGGGAATTGCTGACCAATGCTGCGCTTTCTCATTGCACCAGAGAGAGGGATCGGTGCTCGCATCGAGGCTAGCGCAACCGGCGGTTGTCGGGGGTCGGGCAATTTTTGTTCCTAGCCCGGGTGTACACGTTCGGGCTCCCCACATTCAACCGACCTTGTGTTACAACCTGACCTCGTGGGAGGTTGAGTAAATAAATAAGTAATTAAAAAAATAAACAAACAAAAAAAAACAAAACAAAAAACAAAAACAAAAAAAAAAAGAGAATACCTTCAAAAACTTTCATTTTAAGCTAAAATCAAACAAATACAATTGGGAACAGTTTGACCAAAACGGAATTGATGATAAATGTGTGAATATCTTCCTCGGTTAAAACAAAGAAACAAACAACAAAAAACAACCTATATCTGAATCTTAAAACTTAATTTACAGAATATATCGTTAAACGATGAAGTGTAGCCTTAAGGTTAATGGAAGTTCAAGTACGAAAATGGCTTCCTTAACAATAAAAAAAGAAATTGACAGAAATTTTTTTTTTCTTTTCTAGTAAAGTGATTTGAAGAGATGCGTGAAATGTCTGATGAGATATGGGTAACGTGTAATAGATGGACACTTTCTCAATGCAACAGAGAGAGGGATCGGTGCTCGCATCGAGGCTAGCGCAAACGGCGGTTGTCGGGGGTCGGGCAATTTTTGTTCCTAGCCCGGGAGTACACGCTCGGGCTCCCCACATTAAACCGACCTTGTGTTACAACCTGACCTCGTGGGAGGTTGAGTAAATAAATAAATAATTAAAAAACAAAAAAACAACGGAGAACGCCTTCAAAAACTTTAGTTCTAAGCTAATATCAAACAAATACAATTAGGAACATTTTGACCAAAACGGAATTGATGATAAATGTGTAAATATCTTTCTCTGTTAAAACAAAAAAACAAAAACAACCTATACCTGAACCTTAAAACTTAATTTATAGAAAATATCGTTAAACGATGAAGTGTAGCCTTAAGGTTAATGGAAATTCAAGTACGAAAATGGCTTCCTTAACAATAAAAAAAGAAATTGACAGAAAAATATTTTTTTATTTCCTCGTAAAGGGATTTCAAGAGATGCGTGAAATACCTGATGAGATATGGGTAACGCGTGATAGATGGACTCTTTGACCAATCTGTCTAAAGCCCCTAAACTGGTACTTACAACCCTGCCGTAGAGGAATACTTAACAAGTCAGTTTCTCAGACAACTACGTTAGTGACTTCGATTCTCACTGGTTACACTGCATTTGTACCCTAGTTTTATACTAAAATAAGCTTAGCAAGTAATATCAGCCGAGTTAGGTGTTCGAATTCAAGTATGAAATAACCAGGATTTCAAGTGTTGATTTTCAAAGCAGATGATATAAAAAATTTTTTTAAAAAGCTCCCAAATTTTTATTTTCTCATTTGACCCTGTGATATTTGAAAAAACTTAGCTGAGTACGGCATAAAGCTATTGTAGGATTGAACTCACGAATAAATTGTTTTCGAAACTAGTTGGCTAAACATCGCATTACGTAGGCGGCGAGGGAATGTTTGAGGGAGAATAAAAAAAAAACAAGAAAGACAGTTGTGTAGACAATAATCTAATCTAGTTATTTTTGCCTTTAGAGAGTGACTACGAGAGATTTGATAAAAGAAAAATGGCGGTGTGTTTTATGCACTTTGAAGTGGTTTATATCACCATAACACAAGATAATAGGAATTTTTTTTCTTTTTCAACATTTACGTTACTATTTATAACTTTTTCTATTTTTGCTGTCTGATTAAATACCCATAATGAAAAAAATATAGCATCATAACAAAATATTTCCCAGTCTTTTTTTTCTTTCCTTGGTTTCGGGACTGTTTTAAGATTGTAATGAACAACAACAATGAGTTAGAGTGGTACTAACTGATTGATGGATTTGTTTTTTACGGCTTATCGACCTTTTGCAGGTTATTTAAAGCTAGAAATATTTTTAGATTGTAAGAGTTTTACCTGGGGAGAAAAAGATGTGTATTTTCCCAAGTGTATTTGCGCGTAAGTGTGTATAGCATTTACTATGAACACGCCACAATGCGCTGACCGTATTTGGAAAGTAAGACATTCCTGTAACTCTAGATACGGTATATATGTGTGTGTAAATACACACATACGTACACGCACACACACAAACATATATATGTGTGTGTGCGTATACACACACATCCGTACATACGCACACACACAAACATATATATATATGTGTGTATGTATATACACACATACGTACACACGCACACACACACATATATAAATATATATAAATATATATATGTGTGTGTGTCTGTGTGTGCGTGTGCGTGCGTTTGTGTGTGTGTGTGTGTATGTAGGAGGTCCGATCCTCAAGTATCGGGACTGGTGCTATAAAAAGTAAACTACAACACATATCAATTCCGCATTTAAACTCCTTCGAAGTAATCCTCTTCTGAAGCTACATACTTTATACAGCGTTGTTTGCATTGATGGAAGCATTCCTGGAACTCGTTTCTGAGTATAGCAAATAGAGCCTCGTCGCATTCTCTTGGATTTTCACGACGTCTTGAAATCATGTTCCTTTTGGTGGCATTTGATTTCCGAAAAGCAAAACCTGGCCAGGGTGAGATCTGGGGAATATAGTGGTTGTCGGAATTTTGTGCTTGGTCAAAATCTGCTGCACAAGCCATGGTCACTGATGGAACATCAGTGGTGTGGTGAAGTAAGAAGACTACACTCTACACACTCTACACACTCTACACACTTTCCTTCCAAGCACTGCTATAAACAACGGGAATAAGCAACAACATCAATCTGTAACAAGCGGCTTCATTTTGCGCACTTTAGTTCAGTTATCATAGCAACAGTCCCGATACTTTTTGATCACATCAATCTGCAAAACATATAAATCACTAAATATTGAAATCGTCAGGGATCCGGAAAAATTTATTCTTGAGTTACGGTTGATTTGCTCTAACAAATACCTAATGTGATACGCGGAGACTTAGAGCGTCAAAAAATAAATGAGAAAAATACTACAGCTTTTATTCGGTATCCAACATCACATATCGAAGATCTTAAAGAGTCAACCAAAGATATTATTATTGAATGACGTAAACGGCAGTTTAAATCTGGCGTACACTCACAAACTCCATCTTAAGTTGATAGAATGAAATGCAAAATACGCTCGATTACGTCTTCACAATTCTTGTCCGTTAATCATCTGCTTTTCACGTAGGATTTGCTTTGCCTATTGCTAAATCGATTCTACGCGCTACTTTGAACAAAACCGGTTTTGAAGTGATTGAGAACATTTGGGTAATATCATCTGAATAATCGAATGAATCATCTGAGAATATCCGCTACATATTTGTTTTTTTTGTTTTTTTTTCTTCTAATTTTCTATTCTGGATTTGATTGAGAAAGATATCTTCTGGCTGCCACAAAACTAGAAATGAAGAATAGATTATGAAGAATGGATACGATCCAATAGGGAGTTCGATTGTCATGGGTCTCCTACCCCACTGTGTCCATCTATCAGTCTAGAATTAGCTTTATAAATATATTTTGGAAAACATGAAAGAGTAGTTCGGTTTATTAAATAAAACACATTTTTTTTAATTTTCGATATTTGCTGTTTCTGTACCAGTGGATTTGCTGACGTCAAGATGACCAAATTTCAAATTTAAATTGTTTTCCCATTCAAAATACGACATATATTAAAAAATATATTCAGTTTAAATACAGAAGAATCATAAAAATAACTTCAAAAGCAGGCTTATAATCTTTTTCCTGTTACCCAGGGGTTGTTTTCAGATATAAAAGGAAACTAGCCCTCGTAACATATATATCCATTTCAATTTAATTCAAAGTATGTATGTCTGAATATGCTCATGTTTATTTTTATTCAATAGAAAGCCTAAAATATTTTTACAAATTAAAAAAAACAAAAAACTTTAAGATATGATTCTGTTTATGACTGAACAATTTCTGAAAAGTTCAATAAAATCTTATCGAATTTTTAGTTAAATTTTTTTTTTTCTCTTGTGACTATCGTCATAGTTTTATTGCTCAGCTCATAGCAATGGTGGTCCAGAATGTACCGGGGAGAAATGTATTATTTCAAAATCTTATTTTAAATTCAGTCAAAACGCGTGAACGGGGTCTCATCAAAACGTATTGGGACTGTTGCTATAGTAACGGAGCTAGAACACGCAGAGCGAAGTCGCTTGGCACAAATTAACCTTGAAATCTAAAAGGAACAAAAGAGGTAGGGGAAATACAAGGGAATGCGACGAGGTACCTGCTCGCAATGCCCACCCCCAAAGGAGTTTCAGGAATGCTTCTATCAATGTAAAAGACACTGTATAACGTGAGTGTCTTCAGAAGGGAGATTACTTCGAAGGAGATTAAATACCGAATTGATATGTGCTGTAGTTTTCTTATAGCAAAACTCTGGGTAGATTTTTTTTTATCAGACCTCGTATATACTTGGGCGTGTGCTTGTGTGTAAATTAGATGGCACAAGGACATGTAAGTCACCCACGTCCAACACAGACAAAGGCATACAAGTTACATACGCACATGCAAAGTGACACGCAGACATTTTTATAATATAGATGGAACAGCGGATTTGCGGTTTTGATCTTATATCTTCTAACATTATTCAGGCAATTTCTTACTTCCATATACCTAGAACAGATTTTCTTTCTCACTAAATATTAGTTTTCCTAACTAAGCTGGAAACCCTGCCAGGATTTATTGTCGGTGGGCGCAATCTTAACAATTTAAGATCCACCGGGGACACTGTGTCGATAGTAGTCACAGAAGGGAGACTGCAGGACTTCCTAGACAAAGTAGGAAATGAAAACGAGAAAAAAGCACCAAACGTCAATTGTAAGAAGACAATGTATGGTTGTCAGTAAGAGAAAAAGCTGGATATATTATGCAAACAAAGAGCAACATAAAGTTTGATTTATAAATAAATCTCAACACATGTATTTATCAACACAGGATTCCATATACTTGAATAGATTATTATTTTACATGTTAACATAGACTCCTTGATAATCTGTAACCTTCAGCAGGATTTTTAATGATTTAGTTAACGTTTGTAGCGGACCGTGGCGGTGATGAGTATGTAAAACACACGTGAATTAAAATTTCCGGCTAGCCGGTCCAACCACATGAGAAAGTTGGACTTTAATTAAGTCCGAAGATAAATATATGTAAACAAATATATGTATTAATAACAAGTACAAGTTACATGGACAGAGTGTGAGTGGTGAATATTATGTGTGTGTGCTGTGGTGAGTGTTCGTACGTACGTGTATTGTCCTTAACGTGTTCCCAGAATTTGGAAAATGCTGTATCCGTGAGAGCTCACAACTGCGAGGTGGTATAAGACTGAAGGCCTGAGGAAAAAAGAGATCGAGGCGAAGGGTCAGCCAGTATTTATAGCCAGGAGAGAGAGACCCCTGGTGAAGGGTTAAGGAGCTGAAGAGGAGCTAACTCGCGACACGTTCTACTGTTTCGACTTGCATCGCTTTTTATTTTTCCTCGGAGATCTTTGCTTGAATATTGTTCTCCATTTCCATATATATCTATTTTAATGATAAATTACAAATCTTATTGTATTAATAGGTGGAGAGGCTGGGGACAATTCTATTAATTTGATGTCTTTGAAAATATTTTGCAAGGATGGTCAGCTTGCACTGTCTTGCATTTAAAGCGTCTTGCACTACTCAGAAACCGCCTTGTTCAAAAACATCTACTTATTATGATACTGTTATCATCTTTAAATGACCTATAATGTTACTGCATAGAATACTAACATAACATTATTCTACCTACTTTCTGTTATGTTACAATCGTTGATTGACAATTTCCATCATCTCCAATCATTGTAACTCTGTATTCTTTAGTGGGAATTAGATTTGAGAAATCAGTTTTCGTGTACTTCACCCAATTTTAACGTTTCCTTTTGTGATGTTTACTTAGTGGTTCTCTTTAGCCGATGTTGTTAAAATTCTGCATCTTTTCTCTTTGTTTACATTTACAACAGCTTCATATATTTTCTTGTGAATCAGCAGACTTTTCTTTTTAAATTACTCTTAATTTTTCCCTCATTACTTCTCCCTATTTTGGAAATGTTTTCAGATTTTTTTTTGTATTATTCTATGATGTTCAGCTTTTATCCAATTTTCAATGTTGTGTACTTATTACTCAATAACCTCACAATATCCTATCTCTATTTTGAGATTATATCTTTCTTCGAGTAATGAACCTCTTTATATATCTAAAATAAATATCAATAACTATCTATCTATCTATCTATCTATCTATCTATATATATATATATATATATATATATATATATATATATATATATATATATATATATATATAGTGGTACTCGCTTGGAAAAACCTTAGGTATTTCGGCTTGTAGTTGAACAAACCAATACCCAAGGAAAAATGAGGGATAAAAAAAAAGAAAGAAGTAAGAACATGAAATTGAGGCGAAAACAATCGTCCAGAATTCAAGCTCAGAGTCCAAAGAAAAAAACCTCCAAAACGGGAATGAGTAACTACGTAAAGTGCTTAATACAAAATAGAGCAAAACCTAATTATATATATATATATATATATATATATATATATATATATATATGTGTGTATATATATATATATATATATAGAGAGAGAGAGAGAGAGAGACAGAGAGAGAGAAAGAAAGTGATAAAGAAAGATGAAGACAAAAATAGCAAAAAAGACAAAGAAAAACAGCAGGAGGGAGACCGACACTATCAAATAATATGTCGCTCAAATTAATCAGAAAAGGAAAATGACCCCAGTTATGAATCTTAGAGAAAAGAGATGAGATAAAGATCTTTTATGTGCTAAGCCACTTCAGGGTGCAGACGATTATGGCTCTCCAACATTTCTTTTTTTCAACATTTTCTTTTGTTGCTAAAAGTTTTGAACCTTTACCACCCTTCTTTGTCTATATTCCACCATTTATTCTCGCAAACTTGTTAAGTAGGTCATTCGCAGTTTTCCACTGCTTCCCTTGTCTTCACTATGTCCTTTGAGTGTTAAAATCTGTAAGCAGTCTTTTCTCATTATGAGTCCCAGAAATTTCACTTTTTCCTATTTACCTTAAGATTTCTATATTGGTGACATGTCCTTGATATTCTTAGCATTCGTCGCTAGACCAACATCTCTGTAAATTCAAGTCTCATATTAATCTACAGATTAAGAGATTGTTCAGCACTCATCGTCATATAAGTGATTAGATATTACATGACAATTAATCAATCTTTTTTTTCTGACGATATTTTCCTATGTTTTAATCATTTCATTATTCATTCATTAATTTCCCTGGTCTCAATACCTGTTGGTGTCAAATGCATTCTGGATAATCGCTCTCCGGTGGGATTATCCATAAGTGTGATTATCAATGTGTTGAAATCTGTCGAGTTTTTCGCTTTATTGACATGGTATCTGCATCCCATCTCTAAGCATCTGTATACAGTTTTCAGATTGCTGAGTTTTGAATAAAGCATTATCCTTCTCCTAGACTGATTGCCAACCAAGGCAACAGGGTTCAATCTGCTCTGCTATATGACTATATTTGCTGAGAATCTTTCAATTTACACTGTTAAGTATTTTAATATTTTGCTTAGTTTCTGTAAGGCATTTTTTATTATCCTCCTGCGCCTTTGGAAGGGAAAAACATGAGAAAAATTATAAGCACAGGAAACGAGAGAATTGAGTAAATTTAAACGAATAAAGCTTTAAATCAGGACTAATTATGGCAAGTGAAAAAGAAACTGACATATTTTTAGATTGGAAGGGATTGGGTTTAGAAAGCGCAAGAAAGAGATCATTTTATAAATGCACATACTTTAACGTGCCGATTATAAACTCGAACTCTTGCTGTTAAGAGAAATAAGAAAGACAGATGTGAAGAGACGAAAAGATAAAACACGAAAGATACAAAAGAAAACGATCATCAACAATAAAAAAAACAAAACAAATAGACAAAAAGAAAGAAAACGACAAAAGAAGAAAGACTTAGATACTAACAAGCGTCAATATATCCGCACTAGTTACTTTTTTTTAGTGTAGTATTATCTCGTAATGTCTTTCCAGTAAATCACTGTAACATTGTCCGCTCAAAATGTAAAGACCATGTCTGTTCATTATGCCGTAAGTTATTTTTACGATGTTGTACGTGGATTACTTTTTATCGATCCACTGTGCATACTCTCTTCATCTCCATTTTTAACAATTTTCTGATAAGTGGATATAATCATGAAATGCGTTCGAACAAAAAAACAACATATTTTTCAGAGCAAGGGAAATGGGCGTGAAAACGACAGCTAAGTAGAGAAGGGCTGTATTTAAGCACTTTTCATATGATAAGTCCCAGAGTGACAGCTTATCATCAATCGAACATGTGACGGCGGCTGGCAACCATATTTAAATATGCACAGCGTTATTCAGTCTTAGCAGAAACGTAGTCTTGAGTGTCCCTCGACTGATCGTGGTTACGTTGATTGTCGATGCTAAGCAAAAAACATGGCTGGTCAGTACGGAAGTGTGTATCAATTGAAAGAAAAATTTCTTAAAACTGAAAATAGCTTTTACAGTGATCAGATTTGAAACATCATTTACTATTCAAAACTTGTCTTCATTTGAAGGAGAGCGTGGAGAATGGGTTTTAGAGTAATTGTTTTTCTTTGAATTTTTTGATAAGGCCTCATGCATCGGTGATTTAAACTGCCTTTCAGCTGTTAGACTGAAAACCAGATATACAGTTTTCTTTACGACAAATTACAACTAAATGAAATTTCAAGAAATCTTTTGCGGAAATGTACAAGGGGCCATAATAAATTTGCAAACTCATTATCAACATGCATATATAACAGGGGCTATAACTGTAAATTGTTTTGTTCGAATTAACCAAATGATGTTAGCATAAATGAAATTGTTATTATCCAAGTAATGTTAGTAATAATGAAATTGTTATTAACTAATTGATATTAATAAAAATAAAATTGTTATTAACTAAATGATGTTAGTAAAAATGAAATTGGCATTAACCAATTTATGTTAGTGAAATGTTCGTTTTTTATCAGCTTCTGTTATATGAAGTGTAACAGATTTTATATATAAATAAATTTAAAAGGTATAGGCCGTAGTAACATAAATAAACCAACATACATTATATCTGAATAAATCATTATTTTACGAATCAATATAGGCTCCTTGACATCTTTAAATCTGCCTGAATTTCTGGGATAAGGATTTATCACTATTTACACAATTTATATTCGGACATATTGCCCTCATCTTTGTTATAGTTATCACAACGTTTTCGGTCTCTCTCTCTCTCTCTCTCTCTCTCTCTTATATATATATATATATATATATATATATATATATGTATATTTAAATGTCATATCCAATCAATTGCCACGATTTCTTCAAAATGATGAAAAGGTTTCTCCTCCACATTTTGAATTACGAGTTGTGCTCCTAGACTGCCTACCACCTACAGCTACAGACATCAGTCTAACCTTCTCTTTAACCCAACACTAGGGAAAAGATTCTTGTTCTTTTTCCAAGGATATTTATGCAAAAAAGTGAACACAACTGTCTAGGATAGAATTTGAACTCGGCCCGCTGATTTCATTTTCAGCGTCAACTACCGTTACAATACCGCACATCCGTTTACTTTTATGTAAACAAAGGCAAACGTTATTTTTTTCTGTTTTTCCATTTTTTTTATCTTTTCTATTTTGTTTCATGTTCCTCTTCTTGACCTATTTAGCAGAGTAACACCTTTGTTGTGTTTTCTTTCTAAATCTATTCTTTCTGCACCGCCACTGACAGTTATTTTAATTTACGCTTATTCAAGCCATTTATTTTCTGTTCATGTTTCTACTACACACTTCTTATACATTTACAGCCATTGCCGTGTCAGTAAATTACAGAAACTCTTGTTGTTGATGTTTTTATATTCCAATAATTCTCTTCAGACGTATTTCTTGCTGGAGATAAACAAGAAACTTGCACCAAAAATCTAAATATTTCAATCATTCTCTGATCTAAATGATGGATTGATTTTTTACGTCTTATCAATCTTGTGCAGGTTATTCAAAAACATAAGATATTTTTAGATTGCAAGAATTTTGAGGGGATAATAATGATTTACTGATAAACATCCTACTAATTAACCCATAGTTGGAAGGAGCTGTGGTTTGATACCTTTCCCAAGAGTATTTGCTCCTAAGTGGATATACCGAACCCGATTGGAATTAGAACTCTGCTTTCCAATTTTCGAGACATTATCCGTTACATCACGCACATTTCCAAGCTTACCGCACCTGCTATTCCCATCTAGGTACTAACTAGGCTCGAAATTGCTTAATTGATCGTATGAAAGCCAGTGTTTCAATAAGATATGGCCGTAAGCCACTTTGAGCTAAATGTATGCCAGTTTTTTAGCATAGAAAAAAATCTTTCTGAAATTTTATTCTAACGAGAATTTCAAATTTTTTCTATCTGTTATATTCCGTTATAATAGGAATATATACTTGAAAAACACAGTGGATAAAATAAGTAAATGTTTACTGTAAAAAAAAAAAACAAACAAACAGTACAATGAGAATAAAGGTAAAAGTTATGCACAAAGTCGTTGCGAGTCAATCCAGTATTGAGTGCTACTATTGGAAGGTCGGTAGTTTGAGTCGTACTCAATAAACCCCAGCTCGTGTATTTACTAACCACCTCATGAGATCAAATGTGAAACAGGTCCGAATTTAATGTGGGATATCCGAGCCTGTAGGCTAAGCCAAAAATCCCCGTATAGCCCGTAAAAACGGGGTCGGGTAGCTGTTTCCCGAGACGAGGCTCTGCCCTTCGACATAGCCTCGTCTGAGGATCTTCTCTGCTCGGAGGCAGAGAGTTTGACCAGCACAGCTGGAAGAAATCCTAGCTAGTATATTTACTAACCTTCCCACGCGATCAAATGTGGCACAAGGCCAGGTTTAATGTGGGACATCCGAGCTCGTAGGTTCAGACAAAAGTTCTCGTATAAAACGGGGCCGGGTAGTTGTTTCCCGAGACGAGAGTCTGCCCTTCGGCATAGATTCGTCTTGGAATCCTCTCTGCTCGGAGGTAGAGAGTTCGACCAGCACAGCTGGAAAAGATTCCAACTAGCCTCTGTAGTTCGTAGGTAGTTACTATTTATAGTGTAGTCACTCATGGGGGTGACAGGTTATTCCATTACATCATTTCTTCTTCTTCTTCTTCTTCTTCTTCTTCTTCTTCTTCTTCTTCTTCTTCTTCGTCGTCGTCGTCGTCGTCTTCGTTATACCGTGTCCCTTCAGGGCGTTAGCCATCATTGGTTCCCACAATTCCCTGACCTTTGTAACTCATAGCAAATTTTGTCTTTTTACTCTCTTAAGCCTTGTTCTGCTATCCATTTACACAAACTCGTTAAATAGGTCACATGTTGTTTTCCTCTCTCCTGATTGTCTTTAATATGTCCTGTGGGTGTCAAACTTTTCATGCCCTCTTTCTTCATTATAAGCCCTAGAAATTTAAACTGTATCTTTCTGATGTTAAATATACATGTTCTTTTTGGTTCCATTTTCTCTAAAATTTCGTCGTTGCTCACATATACTATCAGTATTATCTGTTTTTGTTCCCGATGAATAAAAAAAACTGATATTCTTTCTTTCTTTTTTTCTTTCTTCCTTCCTTCCTTCCTTTCTTTCTTTTTTTCTTTCTTCTCCATTAATACCTATTCATTATTTTTTGTACAATTTAACCTAAAATGATGCCTTTCCGTAGAGCTGTATTGAACGCTTAAGTAAGTGATTCAGCAAATTATATTCAAATCATATTTAAATATACAAATCTTTATAGAGTTAGGGTAAAGTTTAGGGTTACTTGTAGAATTGAGTTTTAAAAGTAATTTCTTTCTTTTTTAATTGACAGTTTTCGAAAAGGAATCCTCTTCAGTTCTCTGTTAAAAACGGTCGCCCTTAGCGTATACCAGTTACAATAAGCTTTTACAATAATCGATATATTATTATTGTTATTATGAGTTGATATCACTACTTTGGTAAATCATGGTTGTCTTAATGAATTTTGAAATAAGATTGCATATACGAAGAGATTTAGGTCAGTTAATCAGTCAAAGCGTTGACGAATAGATAAGAACAGACTGCATAAACAGATGGATATCACTTTATAGTCCCGCTGAAAGTATTGATACTTGTTTTAGCACTTAATCACAGGGAGGAATCTAATCAGTACTGAAATAGGTGACGGTTTCGAAACGCAAAACGGACTTTGACTGCGTGCCGTACTGCGTAAGCTAGGTTTAGCGAACACTGTGATTGCATTGGAACATTGAGTACTGTAAACAATTTTCGGCGTTGTACCAGATTAAAGAAAGTTTTATAAATAAACAAATAGATGTAATGATATGCATTAAAAGAAAATGCTGCTACTATAGCATGAGGTCTACCTGAATATGTCATGCACCACTCCTCACGTGGCCATCAGGTCAGATGAGGTCTAACATGGACCAAATCAGGTGAGGTCTAACATGGATCAGGTCAGGTGAGGTCTAGCATGGATCAGGTCAGGTAAGTTCTAGCATGGATCTGGTTAGGTGAGGTCTAACATGGACCAGGTCAGGTGAGGTCTAACATAGATATTTATATCTGCCCCTCATTTCCTAAACACGTGAAACTGGAGTTAGACCTCACGGTATAGTAACATCGATTCGTTTATTGTGAAAAATATTGCCTTGCATGATGTAATAATTCTTGAATAGACAGGTTATTAGTTAATAACAGCAAACCTAAACCCATTTTAAGCTTAGCTGTGGCACGAAGCCGAACGCATGGGGATCCCAGTGAGGATCGAATTGTTTTTGGTATATCAGTGCATATAGCCTCCTTAAAATATCACCCCTACCAGAAATAATGGGTGCCGTCAGATCTGAAGAAAACGGTAGACATAAAGTTCTGGAATTTCACAATTTTCCGGGAAGAAAATTTGGTGCTACCATAGCGTTAGGTTTACCACAATATGCCGTACCCCTTCCCTCACGTTGGCCATCAGGTCAGGTGAGCTCTAACATGGATCAGGTCAGGTGAGGTCTAACATGGGATATTTATATCTATCTCACATTTTCTAAACACGTAAAGACCTCGCTCTATATTGAGGTATACCTCACGCTACAGTAGCCCCAAGAAACTTGTAATATTTCTGTGTATTTTCAATCTCCATCTACAGTAGAAAATTATTTTTCTGTTGTAATTTTAGGTAAATTTAGAGGAGAATTCTGTTAAATACGGCATATTTCAATTGTTAATTCGTTTCTTCATACCTACCTACATAAGATATGCTTATACTCATCCCCAAATCACGCAGCAGCAGCAAATTGTCCTTACCTTTTGTTTTTATAACACTTTTAGACTCCATATGGGATTTTAAAAATGTAGAGCCTTTTGTTTGTTTATTTGTCTTGTTTTATTTAACGGCATATCAGCTCCTCATGGATCATTTAATGCTGAAATTTAATTTTCTTTGGAGCGTTAGTAATGTATTGTTGTCAATTTTTCTTTTACAAGAATGTATTGCTGGTAATATTTTTTTTATAAAAATTGTATTCTACAGTTTCATAGTGTTTTGACTCCTGTTTGGGGGTTTCACTATTTATCCATAGCTGGGACCCTAACAAGTGCTACCACTCTAGATCAGGGTAGACCTGGGAACACCAGCAATTAAGATGTGGTTCCACGCTCCTCAAAACCTCCCGATCAGAGGCCTTGCTGCCAGATGTAGTTTATCATCATACCCAGGACGAAGAGCCTTTTGTAGAACAATGAGGTTTGTTAGTATCGTCGATATTGAAAATGTTCTTCATGAAATTGAATTTGTTGCAAAGTTGGTTAACTGATGAATAAAAAATTTGAATACAGTTGTCACTACACAGCATTTTCTATTCTATTCTCAGTTAGAGAAAAATAAAATATAGGACTATAAATAAAGTTTAATTTCAGCTTTCGTCGAGATTGGAATATACTTGTCACGGCCAGTATTTAGTCAATGTCAAAATCATGTTGCTTTTTTTCTCAAAGAGGGTATTGTAAAAAACAACTGAAGTAATCAAAATGACTATAAAAATTGGTCTTCACAAAGAATATCGACTTCATAAAGTTATTGAAAAATATAAATAACAACGTATTTTAATCGAGAACTGCACCCGTTGATATTCAGAGACGCTTTCTGAATGTTTACAGAAACCAAACAGGCGGTGGGTAATGTGTTTCAGCGGGTGTCGACAAGCCACATTTACGAGCGCGGTATTCAGTATCTTGTTCATTGTTTGAAAAAATATATATTTATGACCAATGGTGGCAACTATGTGAGAAGATAGTGTTCTGTCACTGAACACTTTTCCTTTATCCGATGATATAATTGAGCTCCCAGTTTACGCTATAGTTTCCTTTATTTGTAAACAAGAGACATTACTTTCGGGGCATTTCTCATATTATTTATTTTATTTTCCTTTCTTATGACATACTGATGACTTCGTGCTTTGAATATTAAAGAGGTGAAAACATCCTGCGTTCTCCTGACACAATAAACACATTTAAAAAAAATATCTTTTTTCAGCAAAAAATCGGCAAAATAAAATCTTGTCCGCCTTTGCTTTGTTTATGGCCGGGGGCATGCGCAATTTCTTTTTTGATTATCTTTCCTGTTTCTCAGATTATTTAATGACTTCTACTACCATCAGATTTCTAATATTCTATTTTTATATTTTACTTCAGGTTATAGATTTCTTTTCCATATTTTCGAATGACGTCACACTTTTCTCCGCAGACTTTCATTTATAACTGAATAAAATTTCTATAAATGGTTGAAAATTTACAATCATCTATGTTAAATCCAAAGAAAACAAACTACAGAAGACAAAGAAAATTATTTAAACCCCAATACAATATTAGAATAAATTTACGAGAATTTAAAAAAATACGAAGTGTACTTATATAGTTATAAACATTTTCAAATATATTAAAGGAATAATCCCAAAAGTAGAAACCATTTCAGAGTTTTGTGAAAATTAATTACAACATCAAGTCAAATAATACAAAAAAAAAACTGTTTTTAAAGTTATTTTTAATGAAATGAGTATTAGAGTGAGATTACTGGCCAAATACGCAACTATATATATATATATATATATATATATATATATATATATATATATATATATCTATTTAAAGTTTCACCACATGAGATCATCAGGAGGCAGTTCAACCTGATAATCCCATTTGGTGAAACATAGGTAGGTAGTACATGGCTCATTGGGATTAATTTATTTTACTTTTGCTCTACTTAGCGTAATGAGTACTCTTTGTTTTAACTTATTACTCGCTGTTTTTTTTTCTTTGTACCAGACATTTTTGCCCTGTCCCGAGGTTTCTGGTGCATTCTTTTTCGGATTTTTTTCTCGGATGCCAATTTGTTTGATAATTGTGCCATCCAGGTTTTTTTCGCCCACCAAGTTTAAATAGCTTTACATTACATATATATATATATATATATATATATATATATATATATATATATATATATATATATATATATATATATTTCTGTGTGTGTGTGTGTGTGTGTGTGAGAGAGAGAGAGAGAGAGAGAGAATATATAGTGAAAAAGTATCGGGACTGTTGCTATGGTAACGAAACTAAAGTACTCAATATTCCGTTGTTTACAGCAGTCCTTGGAAGGAAAGTTAGCAGAGTGTGGGCATCACACCACATCACAGCAGTTGCATTAATAACCATGCTTTCTGAAGCAGTTTTTGCCCAATTACAACATTCCCCAGGTTCGAAACCAACATACTCCTCTGATCTCGTACCTTGCAACAATTTGCTCTTCAAAAATCAATGCACACTTGAAAGGAACAGGATTTCAAGACGCCGAGGAAATGTAAAAGAATTGCGCCCGCTGTCCCCAAAAAGAGAATTCCAGGATTACTTCAATGAACACAACGCTGGATAAAGAAGGGGACTAATTCAGAAGAGATTAAATGACAAATTAATGTGTTGTAGTTTTCTTTTTGTAGAACCAGTCCCAATTCTTTTTTTTTTTTATCATACTTTATATCTATCTCTTCATATATATATATAATCGAAATTAAAATAACTGATCCAACGTGCAACTTTCGGATAATAAGTGTGACATTCCTGTAATTATTGAACAATATAGTTCATGCCACATTGACGGAAAACCTACCAGTACAAAAGAATTCTCCTATTACTATATTTGTACAAAAACGCACAACCTTAAAATTTAAAATTCAAACTCAGCGTTGCGACCGCACGTTCCAAAACAATAACACATTTCTCATA